>JBBBVU010000008.1:17349412-17360348 GCA_037177055.1 Atherinosoma microstoma
ATATAATGCAGATGTGCAACAAAGACGTATCAGTCCTGGTTTTTAAATGGGAAAATGTCTTAACTACTTCTTGTAGTTGGTGCACAGATAATTACTCACAAGACAAATGCTCACAACACTACTTAAAGAAAATTCTCCCAAATGGTTTTTACTTTTTTTTTTCTTTTCAAAAAATAAATAAATAACCGAGCGTTCTGTTGCATATCACATAAGACCTAAGCATGTGAGAAGGATCACATCTCCCTGACAAATGAAATGGTGATCTTAAAGATAATCCTGATAATGAGACTATAAATTACTGCTCAATGACTGTTAATTGCGCCATGGGTCTGTCCTGTCATCGTTACATATGGACACAGGTCCTAGCTCATCATATACCATAACTGCTCAAAAGAACTCAACACAATGACAATAACTGCTCTAATGACTCAGAAGGTATTTTTATTCTGAGCAACTCGTCTATAAAGGGACCAAAGCTTTGTGATTGTCATGGCAATACTCAAAACAATAGGTTTGATTTGTGATGAATTAAGTTTAAAATGGGGTATGAGAGGTAAAGAGTATACAAGCAGCATTTATAAAACGGTTAAAGCCTTTTTGACTTTGTCTCACCACTGTGTGAAATAAAGTGTGACCTTAGGTATGATAGAACTAGAAAGGAAATACATTTTTATACATGCTAGAAGCACTCGGAGAACGCAGACCTCCACCAAACCATTGTATTTTTTTGTTGTTTGCCAATGATTGTAGGCATTATTTTAGAGTTAAAAGCTCTAATGGCAAAATTATCCCAATCTCCATAGTAAAGAACCCTTTCAAAAAATCCCGGATCCAGGCAGTAATCTGGATCACCCACAAAATGTAATCACTTCTTCCTTATTCCATTTCTGGGGTTTCCTGAAAATTGAATCAAAATCCATCCATAACTGTTGGAATTATGTTGCGATCAGACAGACCAGCAAGCCAACGCTGACGAATCTATGACATCCGCCTTATAAAACAATTTGTGAGCTTTTGTCCTGTGAGCATTTGTCATGGAATCCTTCTAGTCATTAGTCGTCTTCATACTTGAAAGGAAACTTTCCTTGCTCAGCATAAAACTGCAAACGACCATTTGCTATATGTAGATACAGCAGTGCAATAGTTTTACCAGAGAAAGAGATAGTGCTCTGTATGTGTGTATGTGCGGTAATCCAAGCTGCTCTGTTCCTTTTAACAGCTGGTCCAGGTGTGTGCATGTTGGTGCATGTGAGTCCCTGCCTTGCAGCTTTGAATTAGAGAAATTCCAGATTTTCTTCCACTAAATACACCACATTTTAGCTTGAAAGTGTTTTTTTTTTTTTTTTTTTAAATCTGTGTTGGGCAAAGTAGCTATGAGGAGTCTGTGTTTAACCAGCAACAAATACTGGTCAAAATGCTCTAAGTTTGGACAATCGGGAGGTTTTCCAACAGGTATTCAGAAAGTGGCCTTGAGAACAGAAATGTTTTGCCATTTACAACCAGCTCAAACATCAAAGATTTTATAGTGGTTTGAGCTAAACTGTAGTGTGGGTTTTTGCATGACATCCTTTTTGTGCAAATTGAGATTTTACAGACATGCATTTGGTTCTATACATAATACTTTTTTGGGTCAGTCCTGTTGATGCTCCCCTTTAAGTACTTGTTAGAATTCTAAAGTATAGTGTAGATATGTGGATAATAGGGTTCTCTTGTTAAGTTTCTCCTTAAAATAAGCATCCATGCTGTTTTTCTGCTCCTTGTCTTCTTAGTCTGTAATCGACATATATACACCAGGGTTGTCACAATATGCCAGTGTGGATGATTATCATGATATTAGAAGAATAAAATATCAATATTATTTTGATCATGCATACTGTATATGATAATGTCATGATTTGGTTTATTATGATCAAATCAAAACATACTTGATGGTAGATTGGTTTGTAAAAGTCCCTTTCCACCTTTTATTGGGTATATTTCAATTATCTATTTGTGGTGATGTCCACATGCTTTTGATTGCAATCATTGTATCATGAAAATCAGATATCTGGACTGGCCTTTAATGCACACATGATTAAAGAAGGGAGAAACATATTTTACAAACAGTATAGATGGTTTTGTGGAGGAGTTTCATGTCTAATATGTTAAAATATGTTATGCAATTGTTGCTAATGCCATGATGAAGGTACATATTTTTGAGGGATTACAGGGATATTTATTAAATGTCAAAGTAATTTATCACAGAATTTTACTAAATGGATCTGTTCAATGTTTGTACTTTTAAAGGACAATCCAATATTTCTGTCATATGTATTTCAGGTATTCGGCCATTTCTTTAAATGACATAGCAGGAGCAGTCATCTGTGCTTGTAGTTAATAGCTTAAAGTTTAGGGTTCACTGGCGGTGCATTAACCCTGAAAGCATAGATCATTTTAGTAGTGTCTGACATTTTTAGTCATTTTATACGACTGTGAGATGCCTCATACTTGGGTTTTGGATCTTAAGTGTATCAGTTTAGTAAACTTTAATAAATCAGTGCTTATAGTTTTATTTTATTACTATTTCTGATTACGGGTAACTCTATTCAGCAGCCATCAAGAAACGACTTTGTATGAGTTTGTATGGTGTATGAGTTTGGTTCATTGATTGCATATTAACACTGAGTCGTTTTCATCTTGGTTCTGTTGTGAGCTTCTTTACCTTCTAGAAAGACACACAGATGTACAACCTTAACTCTGTCTGCTCTTTAATTACAGGAATTTTGGTTGGAGTGCTAATAAAGTTATAAGACTTAAGGATGTTGAGACCTTGAAAACTCTTACATCTAGGGTGCATAGTCGCCAGATTTTCCTGTGGCATTTGGCTACACTTATGTGTTGCTCAGGGTTGAATTATTTGTCTTCTGGTTGGGAGGACCAATTTTCAAAATACAAAATACTCTGTGTCTGTGAAACTTCCTCAGCCTTTCATTTCATGCTTTTCCAGCTGTTAGACTTTAATGATGACCTTGTGAGTGCTGAAATAAGCAGACCGTAGAAGGGCTAAATTGGTTAAATCTTGTTCAATTACTTAATTATATTTGTGTTTTTTTGTGAAGCTATTTAATTTCTAAAATTTGTTTGTCTTAGTTTGACCACAGTCTAGCCTTCGTACTGCCAGGTTGGCAACATAAACGTTTTAGAATATCATTTTAAAGATGAAACAACCACGATTTGTATGATTATTTCATGAAGTGATGCACTCAGCTTATATGGTTATTTCTGCCTTATTGGTTTTCACCACATGCTTCAATCTAGCTAATCCAGACTAGAGCCAAAGATGTCTTGATGTCTATTAGGTTAGATTGTAAAAAATAGAAATGGAATTTATTTATCTATTCAAGAGGGAGGGACCCTAAACCACTTCCCAGTTATTTATCTGTCCAAGTTGTTCTAAGACGTATTTGTAAAATAAAAAAATAGAATTTAAAGGGAACATACCCGGAGGGGACTCAACTCAGAGGTGACAGCTCGGAGAAGCCTTCAAGGGTCCTTATACACCAAGTTGACAGTTGGAGGTTGTCTGGAGCATCATTGAACAAATATATTTCACAACTCCTGGATTCCTGCCCCAACCTGTACTGCAATGTTATGTCCTTTTTTACAAACACGGATTGTATGTTGCAGTTTTTATATGCAGGTCTTCTTTACCGTGTGTTTAAAGGATTCTTTCCCATAAGACACAACAGGGGCTCCTGTTGTTGCCACTGCTTCCTGACTTCAGTATGATTTATAAGTGGGCAAAATATAAAAAGGATCCAAAGGAATTTACATACCCATGTTTTACTTTAAAAATCATCACCTGTCGACATTTTGATTGACATTAAAATGTTATAAAATTCACATTTGTCATTGTTTCGATCAACACAAAGCCAAGTGTGAGGAGCTTATCTGCAGACTGTTACAATGCAGACCTCATTGGTAGTCCTGTCTGATCCGGTGTTTCTACTGTTATATCTCCTCTCTATCATATTTTGCTCATTATTGGTTAGGATGATTCATTAAGAACACATGGTAAAAAAGACAGAAAAAATAACATGAATAGGATTGAAAATTATAACATTCTCTCGGTTGAGGTTTACAACTACATCAGTTGAACACTGCCCTGTAAAAAATGACAGCGCTGTGTCACAATGCTTGAACATTTTAATGTAACACTGCTAATCTCTGCACTTATCTCTGTAACTTTTCACCGGTACTGATTACATTTGGGCTGGATTCAATTTGCCAGTGTGCTGGTTTTTATCACAAATCTGGCAACTGTGTTTAGAAACTTAACTGAGAAGTTGTGCTAGCAGCTCTTTGAAGCTTCCAATGTTAATGTAGCTGTCAGTTAGCTCACAAATTCACGATGACCAATGCTAGCAGGCTCATGTATTCCAGATTTAACGCTGGTAGAAAACACTACTAGACATTCATTGAAAACCAAGCTCTGAATCAGAAGCTGATATCATGATTTCAGATCAAAATTGATCTCAGTGACCAAGAATTTTTAGTCTGGAAGAAACTTATGTTTGCTTTTACATTTTACTTAACTGGCTCCTCCTGGATCAGATCAAAGGAGAAAATGACTCGTAAGTGCTTTTAAATTATTTTATTAAGCTTCTCATAACATCAAATGCTGTCTTTGTTATTTGAGTGATATCACTGCCACTAGTATTTGGGGATGGGAGGACTTTGTAACCCAGATGACTGCAGTCTTTCTCAGCTTCCTTTTCTTTTTCTTTTTTCCTTTTTTCTTTTCAGCTGTTTCTCTTAACAACTATAAAATGAAGACATGTGACAAAGGAGCAGAGGCTCAGGCGGCACAGAAATCATTCATTGCCACCCGGTGGTTTGCTTCATAGCTTTTCCAGTTAAATGGGGTTATGTAAGATCTGCAGCCTCACTTACACAGGGAGAGTCATAAATCAAGTGACATGCTCACAACAACGCAGCAACTTTTGTCTGAGTTGTTCAGAGTGCTCTTCATCTCTTCTTTGCTTCTGATTTCTCCCTCTGCCATTATGCAGTCTGGAGGAGATGAAAAACGACTATGAGATAGATTTTATGAGACTATCTGTTTTGATGAATCATTGCTGTTCTGTTCCAAGCCTCTCTGAGTATGCATATTCTTAAAGACGGCAATTTTTGGAGAAAATTTTCTTTTCCTTTTGTTGTGTCATCCTTTCTTTTGATATTTTTTCTCTGCAGTGAATTTTGAGTCCATTTGTGGACGCACTTCGGTTTTGCTTTAAAACCTTGCGACTTTCTTTCTCTCATCAACTTTTTCAAACAAAAGAGAAAGTCTCAGATTTTTTATTTTCTTTCTTTCTGACTGTTTTCAAGCTTACTTCGTGGATCATGTTGCAGGATTTTGGTGCAAGATTGTTTTTAGAAAGCCTTCCAAAAACTTTCGAGAAAAGAGAATTTGATGCAACTCTTTTCATGCTAGTTTCATTTAGCATTTCTTGGCCTGACAGTTCCCTTTGCCTGTTCCAGAGTGTGAAATTTGCTGTGACGCGCTTGCTGTCTCTTGTGGTGTTTTGCTCTCGAGTGTGTTTTGCTGCCTTTCATTGATTCTACCACATCATCTGCATCACTGCTTCCCATCCACTCTGCCTTTTTTCCTCTTCTCACGCATACAGATTCACAGCCACTCAGGCTTAAGTTTTAAGGTTTAATTTTCACTTCCGTTTTACAGTAATTATATGAAATTAAGCTTGAGTTAAAAACTGTTTTTAGCTTTTATGTTACAGAAATGTTATCTTGACGAAATCCTTTGGATGCTTTGTGCTAGGGCAGTAAATCCGTTGCATCAGTAGACACTTGTTTTATTTACAGTTACAGAAGTTTTCTATGAGTACCTGCCCTTTTTTCAGTGTTTGCATTGGGCTGATTTTTACACCACTATCACACTGTCATGTCAAGTCACTAATCTAGAGCTTAACACCTCGCTGGAG
This sequence comes from Atherinosoma microstoma, assembly GCA_037177055.1. Lineage (NCBI taxonomy): Eukaryota > Metazoa > Chordata > Actinopteri > Atheriniformes > Atherinidae > Atherinosoma > Atherinosoma microstoma. The sequence continues at coordinate 17,355,394 of JBBBVU010000008.1, forward strand.
CACACAGACGGGAGCATCCGGTCTTCAGGGCCATGGCTGGCATGTGACTGGAGGAGAAGGCGAATGCGACTCAGCCACCGGATGTGTAGTCAGGAACCAGTCATCACTCTCTTCCTAATCTGCCTGTTCACCCCCCTGTAAACCACCATCTGGAGAGGATGCCAGGGACTGGCCTAGTGGCAGAATTAGAATCACGGGCTCGGAGAGCTGCCAGGCTTGAGAAGAAAATCCTGGAGGAAATAGGCCTTTTTGCAGTTCACGCTTGTCTGTCCTGCGTCCTTGCTCTGTGGTTTTGGCCAGCAGCCAGCAGTGCTGACGTAGGCTGGCCTGCCTCTCAACAAGACAACATCAAGCTCATCTGGCATCCAAACAGTGCTCGTAAGAGCAAAACCCCTGATTGTGGATTAGTCACTTGCTACAGAGAAGCATTAGTATAGGGTTCCCCCCCTCCCCATTGTCTCAATTTAAAGTATTTTAGGGCATAATTGAAGTAGAGATGCCTCATCTCTTTTAGAGCCCCATCCTCTGAAGAGCACTGAACTAGAGAGAGCTGTTTTTGTCCAAATAATGAGATTATTGGCCACCTAATATCTGGCTGCCAAAATAATGAATCAAAAGATTCACTGAGTATGTGTGCATACTCTGTGCTGTATAAATAATGCTGTTCTTGTTTTGATAATGGAGCTTTCATCAGATACTGTCAACTTTAACCCTCTTATCATTATATTCAGTACAGTAGCTTTGCTAATTGGTGATGTGAACGGAGACTGGAAGAGAAGTAAGCCCCTCTCCATGGTTACCCAGGTTTTATGCTTACTGCAAGCTAAAGTAAGGAACATTTTGTCTCTCTTAGTGTAGTTAGTAAGCCAGATGGCTTTCAGGCTGCATGGAAAATAATTTTATTTCACTCAGTGGAAGGCTGATGCCAAAATGTCTGATTAACTTCTCCTTTGCGATTTTCTCCCCCATAACTACTAGTCAGACTAGCTTTAAAAACCTGGTGGTCACTGCGTTGCCTTCACCTCTCATATCCCATCAGCTCAGTGGTCTACAGGGAGAAGAGATGAGGACAGGAACTTATAATAGGATATTTATTGGGAACAGTACCAATATTTGTGCATGCTCACAAATGAGTGTCCTTGAACATGAGCCATGAGAAGAGCTCATCCCTGCTGATGAACTGCCTGTGATGGATTCCCTCCCCCTGTGGTAATATGGGTCACGATCATACAGGATCTTCAGATGATAACACAGATCAGTCAAGTCCAGAACGGCTCCCAATTCACTAGACTTTTTAAAAAAAAATTTATTGGGTTGTAAGCAGCCTGTACAGTATGGGTTGTAGCCAGGATTGTGGAAAGGCTGAGGTTTTAAGTGCCACCAAGACAGGCCCCGATATGTTTGCAGCAGAAACTAAAAAAAGCCCCACTTGAATTACATTTATTTGCTTTTCTCAGCTGCTTTTCTCAGCAGGTGATTTTTCTGTTTTTGTACAGTAAGCCAGACAAGCACTTGTCAAATCTTAACATTTATTAAATAAAAATTATGATTAGCTGCTGGATGATGGTAAAAATCTGACTCACTATTGTTTTGATTTTGGTGAGTAGATTAAAATGATTTAAAAATATTTCTCAGTGACTTCTGAAACATCAAGCATGCATTTATGAGCAGAGAAAATTTGTAAACCAAATTAGATGTCTCATTTGCAAGGTGCACCAGTCGAGGGCATTGGGTAAATTCAATTAATCATTGAAGTTGGATAACAAAATGAAACAATGAACTCGCACTTGAGTTCGATATGTTCCAGTTTACATGTTTTAAAACCAACAAGTTTACCCACTGACCTGAATAGCTGCTGCTTGTGATGCCAATTGTTAAAAAAGTTGTAATTGGTGTTAATGCTGTTAATACACATTGTGGCAAAATGTTGGACTTTATGTGGCTGACACTCAGGAAATTACTTTACCTTCATCACCTTTCATGCACGGGCCAAAAATGGTTGATTTTAAGGTCAGGGTTCTTCCGACTTCCCAGGGTGGAATTCTAGTTGGGTGGAAGGCTACATATGAAGTTTCCTACAGGGGAATTGCAAATTTTCATTTTATTCAGTTGAAGCGTACTTACACAAGACAAAACTATTGTTCGTCATACATGAAGTCAAAATGGTAGATGAGAATAAAATGGGATATTTTATTTAACCTGATCAGGGTATAAGATACTCACCAAATAAACATTTGCAAGAAGTGGTCCCCAGATTGCTGACACCTTTAACTCCAGAGGACAAGTCTTTAGTGGTAGCATTAGTTTTTATCCACATCTGCCATCACACAGTTTTAAGATCTCACACACATAAGGATGGAATATTATTGGTCTTACATTAGTTGATTGCCTTTTGTTTCCTTTTTTTGGCTCCTTGATTACGAGAGTTGTTTCAGATGCAATTTTCATATTTATTTTTGCAGAACTCGAGATCGAATTGAATCTTCTCTAGACTGAAGAGCAGCAGCTCTGTTATAAAGGGAGGACTCATGTGTTTGAAAAACATGGAAGCTGGAGTTGTTGGTCTTTTCCTCCATAAAAATCAATGTTGTTCTAACCGGAGGGATAAACAGTACCTTAGTCCTCGGAATAAGCTTGTCAAACAAAAGGAGTTTTTTTTTCCATTTAATTTAATGAACTAGAAAATTGCTGAAGTCGAAGAGGGATAAACATGCTCCCATTATATAAACAACATAAACTTGACCCACTGGTGTACAGACTCAAGAGATCATATATTCATATTGTCTTTGTTTAGCCACACAGCCCGGGACATAGTAAACCATGCCTGGCATGCCGCCTTCGATTTATACAATATGTGAACGTATTGTATGGTCATGTAGTCATTTGTAAGAGAAACAGCATGGAGCAATATGGTTTGTCCTCCCATAATGTATCATTGGTCTCTCGCTGTGAAAGCAAGGTTTTCTCCTCTACCTCCCTCCCACTCTCCCTCTCCTTTCTTTCTCTCGCACACTGCAAGGGTGAACGTGGGCGACGATACAGAGCATGACAGCAGTGCTCTGTTGAATGTAGACAAGAAACGAGGAATAAAGAAATGCAACACCCATGGAAACACTGACACAGTCTCGATAATGGTGCTTGTTTATCTTTAGGGCTGTGGCTTTGAAACGATTGAGATTATCGTTGCTCGACCATTTTGCGGTGTTTGTGTGAGACTTTTTAATTGGAAGTTACAATCTTTCAGTCGTGCTATTTTTGTGCATTAATCTCCTGTTTTGACATCATTGATGATTTTCTTTATCAGTCTGTATTTTTTTTCTGTGTTCATGACAGGGGTTGTTTGCATCCCATAATGCCTTTATTTCTATTTTTTCCTTTATGTAAGCATCCTTCTTCTGTCGTCTTCACTCCTGCTGTGATTTGTGCAGCGAGGAGCTCAGCAACAGTGACACTAACGAGCACAGCATCAGCCTCCAGCTGTGTGTGTGTGCGTGTGGTTGTGGCTGGGTTTTTTGTGGCTGTTTGTGCATGTGCCTCATAGAGAATTTGCCTGTTTGTGTCACGCCCCCCTTGACAGAGTGATGGCATTGATGAATGCGTTTGCAGATGGACTGAATTGAATGGTACTTGTGATTCTCTGTGATAGAAAACCAAACATTATATTATTTAAATTTATTTTCGTGTTATATTCTGATGGCGAGCGGAAGTGTTGCTGGTTTGCTGGATGGTTGCAGAGCAGCTAGACTGGGTGTAGAGTCATGACTGACTTGGCTAAATGGGGGATGGATGACTGCAAAAATCTCTACAGAGAGGATAAGTACCTCTATAAAGAAGGTTTGAGTTGGTATTGTTTGTTTGTCTGTTAACAAGCAGGATTACTTTAAGTAATGAAAAGATTTGCATTTTTTCCCCCCGTCATAGGTAGGAGTAGTGATGACTCTGGATTCAGGATTTGCCTATTTGGTTTTCCGTATTTATGTGAATGGGTCTCTTTTTAAAAAAATACACTTTGAAAAAAAAAAGATTTAATTGATTTCTTCCTTTTTGTGTGTATTGCGGTTTTATGTGCATGTAAAAGGTCTCCAATTTGTGCTCCTCACGTGCCTTCTTTTTAGTGCAGGCTTTACATTGCATGATGCCTGCCTAGTGGTGAGTTTGGTATGCCAAAATAAACTAAAGAATGGAATTGGCTTGCAGTTCACCTTTTCTGCCCCAGTCAACTGACCGGTCTGAGAAAATTAGGCCTTAAAGTATTTCTGTTGCTCATTGGCCCTTGTCTGTTTCATGCTTACGGCAGTGGCCAGGGTTCCATTTCCTGTTTGTCATCCCCACTCTCTCTACCACTTTCTTATCTATCCAAAAGCTACAAGGAAATGAAGGCTTAAAAAGGTCAAGGTGAGGAAGAAATGAGAGGTGCTGCAGCTGTCTGCTGTATGAGGAAAAAACATGTAGTATTCTGTAACCATTTTGCTTTTGCTTTTTTTACATAGAGTCCACACAAAAGTGATTATTCTCTACAATAGAAGACAGTGATCCTGAACTGCCCAGAGGACTTAGTTTGCATGAATGATATTAGCATGTAAGGTTTTTGGACCACACCTGTTCAGTGGCTTGTTTGGCCTGCCTTAAGCAAAAAATGAATGTTGCCATTTTGGAACTTTAATTCAACCAACCAGAGCCGTAGAGCTTTTTAGAGTGGAAGATGAAAAGACACTGGACATAGGATTAGTGTATGTGACATAAGGTGACAAAAAGTGCTGCAGCAACATGCAGTATGAGTAAAAAAAATTTTTTGCACATTGAAACACACAAAAATCTTCTTAAAAGCAACTTTAAAACCTGTAAATGAGCATAAATTTGGATCTTTATGATCATTCTTTTCTTTTCTTTAGATCCAAAGTGTCTGATAACTAAAAATGAAGGCTGAGGACTGCCATTTTTTAATTTTGATTCGT
>JBBBVU010000008.1:17369988-17393288 GCA_037177055.1 Atherinosoma microstoma
CGTCCTCAACAGCTTTGATACAGGAAAAAGATAATTACGGTTTATTCAACTACTGTTTGTGGTAGTAATGGATTCTTCCGCAGCCAGCAAACGACCCAGCACCACTATAAAGTGGCACTAAGAGGAAAAAGAATCTATCTGCGGCAACTCGTGACTCCAAACAAAAATATGATAGAAGCCGGGCCGCCAGCCAAATGTACAGTGCATTGCTGTGAATATGGACGGTCTGTGAAGAGTTTGTGCGCACTTCCATGCCGGCTTGGCTGATGGCTGGAGTTACTTGCCCCCTCCCGTGGCGTCACTAGTGAGACTCATTTCTTCATCCTGGTCCTAGCGCCTTTAATAAATCCTTTCCATAGATTTACTCTGATTTTGGTCTTTGAAGATTTCCTTTGTGCGATAAGACATGAAATTACGCTCATGTTCCTCCCATTCTTTCATTTCATCGGGGATTACAGACTGTAATACCTCATGAAAGCTAATGCATGAAAGTGAAGGCAAGTTTTAAAAGATGACACCAGTATTAAGCGGGGGTTTGCAAACTAATATGTGGGAGAGGAGGAGGACTGGGAGCTACCAACCCACACAAACCTGACTGTAAAAACTGTGAAACTCTTTGCAGCTTCCTCCCACAGTATCTTTCTGTGGTCATGTTGTCATCTTCTACAAACCAGTTTGTTGCCTCCGTGTTTCCCTGGCCAGTCCGAGTTGGTGAATTTCAGATGGACCTTTTCCCCCTTTAGTTCCACGCTTTCCAGCCAAGTCTGCAACCCGCCCCCACAGTTTTCTGAACCTTAAATTTCTCCATGTGGCACATCAAACAGATTGTAATGCCCTGGCTGGCAGAGTGGTTGTAATGCTTGCATGTGGGAGAAGTCAAAAAGTCATCCACCCATGCATGTGCATTGCACTCGCAGATACACACAGCATACAAACACAGATCCTTTCAATATTATTTTCTGTCAAAGGAGTCAGGAAAATTAGCAGCTGGCATCTTGGATGTCAAACGTTTTAATGAGGGTGCCTCATGCCGCTTACAGCTGAGGTTATACGGCTAAAGCACACTCTGTCTTTGCCTCTCTCCCATTCACTTTCTTATGTTGTCTGTCAGTCTTCCTCTCACACACAGTCTACAAATGCACAAGCTCTCTCTCAAAACCTGAATTTCAGAGACAGAAGCGTCTGGAATTTTTTTTCATAGCCTCCCACAGACGTCCTCGAACCTATCATTTTCTCTGCAGTGGAGCAATGGTGACGTATGCTTGTCGCTAGTGCAGCTGAATATTAAAATGCTCTACGCCCACGTTCAGCACCACTACTGCAAGCGTAATTATCATCAACTTTCCTTGCTGTCTGTAGCTGCCGTGCAACTGCATGTGATTTTCCTTACTAATTCATTTGCCAACATTAATTCAGCCTCGACAAAGAGGAGGGTGAAACTGGGGCTGGTAAATCTTTTTTGAAAATTGCTCGGTCATTGTGTAACCCCCCTGGTGTGGGAGAATCGGGCGTATTTTCGGTGTCTGGGTTTTGGTGTGGACAACAACATGAGCTCATGCTTGCACAGAGGCACGGTTTTGTATTGTAGTTCACATCCAGGCAATTTGTTTACAGTATGACTGTGATTAGTTTCAGTAGGGATGCTTGTGAATTAGTGCTGTTGCAAATAAATTCATAAGGTTAGCGCCTCATTTCAAGTTTCAAATATGGTAAGAACTCCTGTGTTTCTTTAAGAAATGTTTAGATTTTCCTTAGGGGTTTTCAGAGACCCATTTGTTGTCTTTTGTGTTAAGTCACAACATGTGTTATGAATATGCAAGTCTCTCAGAAAAGCTCCCCCATGGCTGCAGACAGATTGTTTAAAGCAATAATTTCTTCACACATTTCCACTGTAAAAAATCAAGTCACAATTTTTTTATATAAGTTGATTCCCCTGCAGCTGGGTTGTCACTGTGGCTTAATCATTCAGGGAATACATTGATATAATGAAATACGTAACTGTGGTAAATGAATGCGGAACTGTAACCATGCTTTGAAGAAACCTTAGTAACAATTATGAGTCAGGCAGCTTTAGGGATTTGCTTCAAAATGATTAGATTATAGCACCGCTGTTTATTTTTTCTAAAGAAATGTCAGGAAAAGCTGAAATTCAGTTTGAATCAGCCCATTAAATGGATGCTATCATATGCTGTCACTCTTATTGGTATGGGCAAAGGTCATTCTCCTCCACCTTATTTCTCAGTTTGTTTTTCCTCATTTCCTCCCTTTGTGTCTTAGCCCTTCCTTCCCGTGATGCGAGTGTAGAGACGAGGAGGAGGCACAACAAGAGGAGTTGATGTAACCAACATGAGACGCTGCTTCTCTGCAGTCATCTCTTTAGACTGACCATTAAGTTTGACGTGCGACGCAGCTACGTCAACTACATGTTGTTTAAATCTGCTTTCCTCTCAATGAATTTCAGTAAAGTTCAGTTATTTCATGATGATTATGATATTGATTTTAGGGCCCATGATCTACCCATGCAATGAATGAGCAGGCGTGTCTAAATTTTGTCTGGTTCTCTGTGTCTTTTTATTGTAACTGCCAATATTTATCCTTCTTTTCTTGAAAAACACCTACTAACATGCTTTTTATTCCAGCAACCAGCGAATATCTAAAAGATGAAACCCTCGTGCCAACTCTCATCCAGGGATTGATAAGCAGTTCAGATCTAATCTCTGGTCGAAAATTACATTAATTGCTGTCTCTTTACAGTGAGGGGAAACTTCTTCGGGCAGAGAAATATTTCTGATAACAGTTTAGGATTTCCTCCATTTTCTCACTTTGAATACATGACATTCACGTGTTCACACAAAGCTATATTTAATGCATGACATCAGTAACTCTGAAAGTCATGAACATTTTTGTTCTCATTAAGCCAAGTGAGTCACCGTCACAAGCTTTGGCACTGATTTGTCATGCAGTGTTCCCATCGAACACTTCAGAATGATGTAGAAGGTGTACTTTGAGGAAGTGGATAACATCAAGGGTTTTGTCTCCATGTGTGATTCTGGTGATTGTTGGATGATCAACAGGTGTGAGTCATGCGCTTGTGTATACGTGTGAATGAGATCAGGAACACTTTATTGAGATGAAATAAACCATGCTAATCGATATTAGGCAAACAGGCTGAGGTTTGTATAAGACAGGCCTGCTGTCTTTTCTCCAGTTACCGTATTTAGAGTAAAGCCACCATCTTCGTGAAAGTGTGTACATATGTGCATGACTGTCGTCCTCACACTGACTAATGTTATGATACAGACAAGAGGTTAGCAAGCTTTACTCATGTGGCTTGGATGCATCCTGCAATCTGCTAGACAAAACCAGCATTTGTAGCTCATACTGTCTGGTTCTTTATATAAACACACCGATACAGGATGTCTGTCATTCTGTTATGTCGGCTGCTCAGACATATCTGTCCTGTGGTTCCTCCTAATAAGTATTCAGAAAATATCTCAACCCCTGAAATTGCTTAAGCCCTGGAGGTAATTGATGTTGCTGTGAAACCATTCCTATTCAGCCTCTCACTAAACTCAGGCTTATTACCGTCTGTGACTGCAGCATTGATTGAGGCTTTTCCATTTTGGAAGTTTGCCTATACATGATGTAACTTTAATGCAGTGGTTCTCAAACTTCTGAAACATCATCAGATTTTCAGATACAGTACAGAACTCGGAAATCTGACAAAATGTAATTCTTATTTTCCTTCTTCATGGAGGAAAATGACCTGCCAGTGTGACCCCTCTTGTGCAGCAGCAGGTCATTGGATCTGTCTCAGTCCTGTTCATTAGCTTGGAGGAATTTAAGTCCTTTTCTCTACAGAGCAGCTCCACCTCTTGGATTTTGGTGGGTTTCCTTTCATGAACTGTTTGCTTCAAGTCTTGTCAAATATTCGTTTAGTTGTTCCAAAAACATTAACTATATTTTTAACCATTTTATTTTGGTAGAAAAACGTCTGTTTTTCACTCATTTTCTTGCTGCAAAACCTTCTTATCCCAGGGATTCATAGACATACATCCTTGGAGTTTGTTTTAGAATTTGTTGCTTTCATTTAAAGTTTATTCTTCTAAGAGTCATGGAACACTATCCTGGCCCACCTGAAACGATATGAATAATGCCACCACTGCCATGATTCCCAGGTGGGACGTGGGATTCTTATGCAGCGATTTACTTTCTCCAAACTCAACTAATCTTCACCATCTTCTCACTAATCTCATTTGTCAAATATTTTCTCAAACTGACACTTAAAATGGACTAATGAACATGAAAATTAACCATTATGAGGGAAAACTTGAGTTGATCAGAGGTTTCTTTGTGACCTTGCAGACTATTACATGCCTTGCTGTTGGAGTGATCGTTGCTGTTCAGATTCTCTAGGGGACGACCCACTCACACCTTGTTGTCATCTCACACATGGAAAACATCAAATCACTCCTAATCCAAGATGTTCACATGTTTTTAAGTCACACACTATTGGATCAATTACCTCAATTTGATAAATGGGCCTTTTTGTCTTGTTTGATTGGGTTCTTTCATACTTTTAAAGAGAGAGAGAGTGAGATTCTGATGATGTTTAAGTTCAGATTTATGCAGAAATTTGGGAAGATCTAAAGAGCACAACTGTAACTGCGAGGAACAAAAATAATGAGAAAATTGTTAAAAAGCACAGAATATCTCTCGGTGGCTATTTAGTCGTCCTGAATGGAAATCACAGGACGAAGTCGAGTAGAAGATGTGTCGTCAAAACAACCATACACTTCTTTTTCTTCCCAATGACGCACACAGATGAGATAAACTGCTAACGCACACAGTAGAAATGAGCAGATGTGTACACAAAGATAGAGAGATGGAAAGGGATTCAAGAATCTCAAAACAAGCCAGTCCAGTTTTTCTGAAAAGTTTTTTCCCCCCAGGTGCCATTAAGATTCGGTTACAGGAGGGACTAACATTTAGCTGCAGGACAGAGGGGCACACAAGAGAGGCTCTGTTAACCGCTCAGCACTTTGAAATCCCTGGATTTGTCCAGCCCAGACTTCATCTGGACAGGACCACAACAAAGACAACAGGATAGTGGATTAACTGTAATCCTATCAGTGTTTCTTGCTGCTAACCAACACCTGCATTACGCATTACGAGGAGGAAACGACTCAAAGTGGACCGCAGCGGATGACCTTTTTGGGTCACTTCCACAGACTGTCTGGTTACCGCTCAGTCTTATGCTGGTAACCACATTATTATGGAAGACACACCATGGCTACAGCATGATGCAGATGACAAAAAGATTATTTTTGTTGCTGCCAGGTTGGACAAAAGCAACAAAGGACTGAAATGTTGGAGGTGAGAATTAAGCTGTTGGGCGATTCTCACTGCAGTACCTGAAAGAAGTCAATAACAAAGAGGAGAAGAAGTGAAGTAATGGATATTTTTTGAGTCCTGTTTGCTGAAACCCATTTGACATTTTTGACTATGATGCTGTGCTTTGGGACTCGCAGGCGAACTCGACACCTCTCGATCCAGTGGAGCGAAAAGGACTCTTTGCTCTATGATGAGACACAGTTCATTGCAAACCCCTGCTTCCTAGACTCAGGTAACTGCAGACACAGTGAGCTCTCACAGTTTGATATGAACCTAAACTCACTTTGATACACTCTCTTATGAGAAAGACCTTGTCCGGTGGTGCAGGCATCCGTGTTGTTGGACATGCTGAAAACATGCCTGGGAAATTCCTAAAACATTGTTGATTGTTTACTAAGTTTCCTGATAAGGAAACAAAAGCTGTGAAGACAGAAAGAAAAACGTCCTGTATCAGGAATGTTACATTTAGATGGTGTAAAGATGAAATAAATTATCATTCTTTCACCTGTAAGATGGCTTTCAAGTGTTGTTTAAAAAAAAAAGGGGGGGGTTAAACCAAATCAGCTTGCTGCATCTGCAAATTTGGACTTTGTGTTCATGTTGGATTTTCCATGCGGTTTGCAGTTTTAAAGTAGTACTTGTTTACCATAGAGTTGGTCCCACAGAATAGCCAGTCAGTATTTTTGTCATTCTCTTCTATTTTTTTCCCCTTTATAACCATTAACTGCAAGGTTTATAAGTTGGATCATGTAATACTTGCAAAGATCTCAACAAGCAATAACAATATTTGCCCAGTGTGATTAGAAACCTGCAGCTTTTTACCTAATTCATATCGGTGAATCCTCTGAACAATTTCACCCTGCTTCCTGTGCTATCAGAATTGTTCTGTTATTGACCACAAAGGGGCAGTGTTCTAGCCTTAACAGTGTAGGTGCTGCAGAGCTATGCAGGTTAATTCTGGCTCCATTCACATTGTGTTCTTTGCAATACTTGGCCCCACAAATGGGCATTCCCTGTAACTCCCCTTGTGTATCATAAAGCAACCCACCTTTTTTTAAAAACAAAACAAAAAAAGCGGAATTGAAGCAGGAAATTATAAGGTTGTTGCTTCATTTCATCCCTAAGATTTAATCTGTAGATCTCAGCAGTTTATTGTGCTGATTTTCTCAATGAAGTTAGACACTAAAACAGCATACACGGTTAAAGTAAAGTCATGATGAGGTAAGGAGAATGTCATTTTACATAATCTTTAATGTGCCACTTTCTGTACAGTAACCGTCAGTGCTTTAAAAAGAATACTGTTTCCCTCCCCATAAATAGCTGTCAGCCAATCTTGGAATTAAGCTTAAGATCTCCCACTGAGCGTAGGCTGCAGTAGGAGGTACTGGAAGCATGGTGTGTGGTTGTGTGGTTAGCCCATGGTACCAAGCAGGTTTAGTATTCTTGTAGGTCCTGGAGAGAGAAGCATTTGATTTTCTATGTTGGAATCTTTCCCAAATTAAAGTTATCTGATCTAAGTCTGAAGGGCTTTAACAGTGCTTCTATGTGGACCTTTGAAATAGATATGTATATGTGGGTGGATGCAAGTGAATCAACAAACTTTTGGGGGTCTTTTTGTGTTTTGCTATTGGTCAGCAGAACACAAAGTCTGTATTCATGGCTGTTTGTTCTGGATTGTTCTGGATTGTCTGATTACAGCAGGGTGTAATCAGCTCTTCCTTCTCTCAATCTTATGTTCACTTTAGTCTGTTTATATCTCAGGGGGTTTCAAGCAGCACTGGAGAAAGCAGGAGGGTGTGTTTAATACCCCTGGGATCCACTCCTTGTTTTCCATGTGTCCCGGGGGTTGGAAGGCAGCTGAAAGTTCAAACAGAGACACACTCCCTCATGCTCTGCATGGCAAGAGCTCAGAGATTAAGGGGTTTGTCTGGATCGCCAACAGCAAGGATTGCTCACAGTTCGTAACTTGCCAAAGAAGAAGGATGATTCAGTTTTTTTTTTATCTGTTAGAGATAGAACTTTGTTGGAAAAGAAGCAGTGGATAACCTGTTTTTCCTTTTGGTATCTGCTTGCACAGGACAGGTAGAGCAGTGTGAAGAGAAAACAACTACCCTAAATGCTTTCGAGATTCTGCTGAGTAAAGGAGCCAGAGGATGCAGGTGGCAGCGAGGCTTTGCAATAACTTGTTTGAAGTTTTTTTCCCATGTCAAAGGTGAAGGATTATGCCTGGCATAGGAATTTAGGCTCAAATGAAGGACTTTATGACTCTCAGCTCCCAGGCACTGAGCAGTGGCCTGTCTTACATGCTTGTTTTAGCGTGTGTATGAGGTACTATGCGTGAATCTGTTTGTGTTAAGAACAATGCTATTCCTTAGCAGTGGGACTGCGGATGCAACCCCTCGGAATAATGCTAATGTGCAACAGCAGCAGGGGATAACTGTCTACCACATCTCTGTAATCCTAAACGAAACGCAGGGAGATGCAGGCGTGTCGGGGCCGAAAATGGGCCAGGTCAGTCACAGCTTGGTGGAGAATTGCCAGCCAAAAGGAAAGCTAATGAATCTAGTGCCAATGGAGAACAGCCCCAGGCTGGGCAGGGCACGGCAGGAGCTCAACAGGTGGCCCTCCTTGAGCTCCACGAGCAGGGCCGGGAGGCAAAGAGAGGAGGTTGTTCTGGAGGAGAGTGAGGAGGAGGAAGTGGAGGGAAAAATGAAGACAGACAGGTTTTTGAAACAACCCTCCAAGAACTCAGGAAACTCCTCACAACACGGGAGAGACGTGGAAGAGCGAACAACTCAGAAAGATACCCAGGAGCAACCTATTCAGAGCTCAACATCATGCTCCGTTACCATCCACACTGACAGGCTTGTTCTAGGGGGTCATGCCACCAATACAGGCCATAGCTCTCTGCCACGGGCCGTGCTACGAAGGCCACGTCAGGATGAAGCCGTGCTTGGCAGGAGAACTATGAGCATGTATGGCAGTCCTGCTGAGCAGCAAAAAGATTTACAACCTGAACCCGAAAGACGGCTGCGGAGGCCAAGGAGTGTTTGCATGCTGGCGGGCTCAGGTCCACTTGTGTCAGAACCAAAGGCCCATCAGCTCTTCAAAAGGACTGAAATTTCAGACGATAACCAGCCGTGCAGGAACAGGAAGGCTGAGTTGAGGGCAGTGGATGGCCTCAGTTCTGTCTTGGCCCAACGGCCATCGGCCCCTTTGGGGGTCAACCTCCGGACCCGGCAACGGAGCTGGAAGCCCAGGCCTGTCAGTATGACAGTACTGGAACTAAGAAAGAGGGACTCCGATGATGAGATTGACAGGCAGAGGAGCTGTGGGCACACAGGCAACGATGGACGATTTCTTAAAGGGGGCTTCCGTTGGAGACTGTTTGGTAAATCACCTCAGGATAAAAGCAAAGACAAGGAGGCAGAGAAAGATACTAAATCTTCGCCAAAATCCAGCAAATCTGACTCTTCAAAAAGTACGCTGACTTCTTTAAGGCGGAGCCTCAGCATGCGAATCAGGAGGACTCGTCCCCGTGACAAAATTAATTTAGGGTTTGAGGGGGAGTCAAAGGAGTACCCTCAAGTTAAAAGTACTGCAGAGGAGATAACAATGACTCCACGGCCTTTCTCATACCTCACAGGAAGAAGCCTCCCAGCTTCCAGTGAGCAGACAGAAGATGGGAACATGCAGTACATTCAGTACCACAGCAGGGGAAAGGTCAAGGTAATGGAGGTACCCCTATGTCCAACAAAACTGTCTTCCAAACCAGTTCAGGAAGAACCAAGCATATGGCAGCTCATAGCAAACCGTTTCAGGAGGAGAGAGCAGCCAAACAAATGTGAAACCCAGCAGTCACAGAGCAAAGACCCTGTCCAGTATCCCCAAACTGGGAATAATAAGTCACAGCCAGTCACCATAGAGACTCTGACAGGCAGTGACTCCCACAAAGGTCAAGGTAAGAACTACAAGATTCCTGAATTTACTTTTCAGCTCGGCTCTCTGTTTATAGCCCTTCATTCACTGCACTTTAAGTTACAGCTCAAAAAAGAAACGAGGACGTTTTTTTTTTTTTATGAGGAGGACAGGCAAATGGGAAACATGTGGGGAATTGAGAGCTTGGATGGCATTCAAAAACATCTGGTTCCAGAGAGTCCTTTGGAATTCTATTTTGGGTACTTTACATCTCCAGTGTTTTTTCATGGTTAGACCTCCTGTTTGTATGCACTTACACAGCAGTTATTTTGCCTTTATATAAGGTTTTTGTTGTTCACTAAATGAGTAAGTACTGTAAAATAAAATCAGCATTGACTAATAAGAACACGTTTTACTGGCTAGTTTGGCCATAGAGCAGCTGTGTGGTGTAACACACTGTCTCTGCTCACTCTTGATAACGTCCTCAAATATGCAGCTTAAAGCATGAACCTTAAAGCAATCAGTGGCTGTAATGAGGATGAATTTGGAAGTCTTGTTGAGCTATATTAAGAAGACTTACATCCTATAATGATGGGGAGAGGAGAAAAGGACTTAAGTACAGTGTTTAAAGGTTAACTCTGGCAGTGCAGTGTGTTTGTCCTGTTGCCTGGAAAAGCAGGCAAAGAGATGCAAATATTTGTAACTATCTGAATTAATGGCTGAGATTTGCTCCCTTTTTTTTGTTATTACATCAGCTGTTTCACACCTTCTCACAAAGACCTAATTAGTTGTCTGTGACAGCTTAACAATGACCTCTCATGATGTCAGGTTGCACATATCATGTATTCACTCACATTAAGCCAGTCTTAAAGCAGCAAAGCAGTTTCTTTATTTTTATTCTAAGAAAAAGCTGTTAAAGTGCCAAGGTCGACCTCGTTGAGCTCCTTTCTGTTTGTATTCTCACATGACATGTTACTAAGGATACCTATGCCTTTGTGGTGGACTGTTGAGCAGTTTTTGTGCGTCAATTTCTCTCGAGTCAGTCAGTAAGGCATTAGGAATGTAGGTGTGCCGATCAACCAGAGTAAAGTTGGGTGTTCAATGCCCTGGGAGGGACTCTGTGCCTGTTGCTACCTGCCTAAGTACTGGTACTTGTTTTAAAATTAAATCCAGAAAGGTAAAGCCCACTTCTCCCACAACACACCACACACACTTGTGGGCACATTCAAGTGGCGTTCATCTGTGTTTGTGAGGTTTGGGGGAAGGGAGTTAAACTGGGAAAGAAGTTTGAGGTGTCCCCACCCCCACCTGTGGATGAACAAAGCCATTCTGTGGTGCCTGCGGATCCAGGAGTGATCAGTCAACCGTGGACTCAGATGGGGGCTCTCTCCAGGGGTCTTTGGAATGGAGGAGCACAGGCATAGGTGTTCGGCAGCACAGATATCTAGTGAAGGTCGGAATGCAGGGAATAGGATTATAGATAGAGCTGCGTAACGAGCGTTTCTAAAGTAATAATTTGCTTTTACTACTACTTTTAGAAATTGCAGAAAATTCCCTGTGAGTGTGTGTGATCCATGCTTGCTTATGTTGAATCTGACATGAAAGACATTCAAGAGGACGGAATTCCCTTTGCTTCATTTGACTGCGTCTCATCTGATCTTACTCTCTGTAAATTCCTGCCAACAGTAGTTCCTTTATCAACTTTATCTAGCTGTTAAAAATGGCCTGCTTTCTCTGAAACTTCAATAACTATTTAAAGACACATTTGCTCATGTTTCTAGAGAAGCAAAAGAAGGTAAAGCCTTCACAGCAGGTATTTATGTTCAAGAAGAATTGTTCAAGGAAAGTCAGACAGACACTAACACAGTGCAGAGACTGTTACAAAAATGACATATACAATCTGCGCAGGAGTGGAGGGAAATATAACCTTTCTTATAGCATCTGCTGCTGCTGCAAATGTACAAAACATTAGAGTAGTACTTTTTTTCTTTAAAGTTGTGGTTCATAAGGGGAGGCCGCATCCTGCTGTTTTAAAAAATATATATCAGAAAGACATCTGAGGTTTAGATCTCTAAATGTGTAGATCACTTGAGCTTTGTATAAATTTAAATAAATGGTTTATTGATTCCAGCAGCTTGTTTTCTTATTAGTATTTTCTTAACAAAGATGTCCTCGGACATGTTTATTTTATTTACTCAAGACATAGACAGTCAGCCTGGATTTCCAATACAAATGTTTTGAAAACCTAATTTCCTAATCTAGTGTAAAATGTGAATACTGTTTGAACCAGGAAGTGATCAATTGCTGTCTGCAGACAACAAAGGGCTTTAAGAGCTTTAAGTAGGGTAGGCCATCCTGACCATATTAGACTGGCACGGCACAAAGATTTTTACCTTGCTCTGTGCTGATAGTGTTTGTCACTTACCCCCTTTGATTGAAATAACAGGTTTGCTTTTGGGAGTTCAGCAGAACGGAGATAAAAGCGTTTTCCTGGGTTGTTTTCTGTGTAAATGTTTTTTTGGAGAGCTGCACAGAAAAAAAGAGCTGCTACAGGACCATTTTGTCAAGACACGCTTGATAAACGGAGCCAGACAGGGAGTTTTGGTTGGTCATGAGGTTGGCAAACCATCGAAGTAGTTTGCTCGCTGAATTCTGACTCTGTAATTTCTGACACTGGAAAAGCATGGTTGGAAAGTCAGAAAGGGTGTAAGTGTAGACCTCAAGGCTGTCCTCTCTCATTTTGAAAACCACTTAAGACACACAGCATAAAGAAATGCATATGCATGTACTCGCACTCGACAAAAAGATTGTCCAGATTTGCTGCTCACGCTGCATTTTCTTTTCTCGTGAGATGGAATAATCATTAGGGCAACTGTGCTTCTCTGCGCTGAGATTGAATGGTCATTTTATCTGAGTAGACATGAGCAGTGAAGTGAAAAGCTCGACAAACAAGCTGGCAACACAGTTTTCCCCTTACAGTAACAAAGACTCTGGTGTCCTCTGTTGGCATCACAAATGCTGGGGCTCTCTGTTTCCATGGGCATTCTGGGGCACAGTAATGCGGGGATGGTCATATTTAAAGAATGATGTAACACAGAGCACATAGATTCAATTAGGGCTCTATCTTATAGTGAAATACCTTACTAGTTACTGCATCCTTCCTAAAATGGCAAAAGACAATTACATTTCTCAATTTTACAGTTTGTTTGGGGATGAAGCTTCTAAAGCGTCATTTACCAAAATGATTTTTATTGCTGTGAAAAGTGAGTCGTGATTGGTCTCATCTTTTTGCTTAAGCTTACATTTCTTTGTTTTTGTGGTTCTGAAACCAATAAAGGAAGCTTTTAGCTGTTTTATAGATGTAACACACACTAACTTTGATGAAACGTTACCCCCATGTATGTTTATGTTTAGTTGTCCTTTTTTGAGATTGATTTATTCTTCCTTCTTTAAAAACTCCTTCCCTATAGCAAGTGTGGAAAACTGACAACCTACAATGTTTTTCTAATTGCATAACACAATATATGTCACAAATTTATAGATTAATCTGAATGTAAAACACAGAAAACACAAGGGATGTGTATAAAATATCAGGAAATTTGAGAAAATGACGATCTTGGAGAGCTGTGACCTGCATCGAGTTTCCTGCACTTCAGATGTCTTGGCTCATGTTCCAACATGTCAGACCCACACTGAGAGGGTTTAACTAAAGGTGTGCTGTTTAAAGACTAGCCTGTTCCACATAATGCTCAATGAAAAGGCGCTCTGTTTAGGAGATAGTCCTCTCTCTCTCACAAGTAAGACTCGAGAGCAGCGTGGGGTCAGAAATAAGCAAACGTTTTAGCTGGGGATAATTGTTGTATGTAAAGGTATTGCTGTCTAAGGTCTTTTCGGCTGTGAGTCATTCATGTTTTTGATTGTACATTTTGGAGATAAAAGAGAGAAGAGTCTTTTAGCAGCAGTGGTTACAGTTTATTGTGACGTTCCTCTCATTTTAGCATCGCCCAGGGCACAAAGGGAAACCACTGCTGCTACAATAAACAGGCTTACTGTAGTGATGGTGGGTGAGCGCTTTAATTGTTATGGTTTAGATGTGAGGGGGTGGGGGGTACCTAGTGTTGAAAACCTTGTTGCCTGGAGACATGGTGTCTATGCTCTCTTATTGGAGATGGTAACTTCCTAGGGGGTTCAGATAGTGAGAACGCCACGATCCAAAAACAGGAAGGTGGTCTTTGTTCTAATTGTTGTTATGACACATAGTTGTTTATTCCATCTCAGTGGGAAACAGGCAGAGCTTGTGTTGTCGTTTGCGTTTTTTCCTGTGTGGGTTTATATTGTTCCTTATAGGGCTATTTCCCACTGTCCTGTTTCAAAGCACCATTACATTTCCAAAGAGCACTGGAAATGCAAACAAGTTTAAGCAAGCCTGATAATAGCTGGCTTTACAAAAAAAGATCAGTTAAATCCCTTTCAAAGATTGTACTGTGTTGAAACCTTATACCGACATTGCTCATGTATTGAGCTGATCATATACATTTCACAATTCTCTCTCAAGAGGTCTGTGTTTTACAATTTGTAAATAGATTATTTTTTCTCCTTTTTTCTTTTTTAAAGAAGCACTTGCATGATTAGAGTGCTTCACTTACTGGGTTTTCATTCATTCTTCCCCTGTTAATTTTTTCAAATTGACAGCCTATATATGTGATAATATAGGTGATGAAATTGATGTAGATTCCTTGTCTGAGATTTGAAGTCAATAAGGAAGTGTGTTTATGTGCAATACCACTGATGGTCGCTAGGTGCTAGATCTAAAATGTTTCTCTTGGAGCTTTTTAAGCCCTGGGTTCCTGTAAAAAGAGGGGGCTGAGAAAACCCTCCTTCTACAGAAACCCTTGTTTCCCTTAATAAACCCTTGTTTCTGTACAAGGTTCCTGTGGTGGTAATGCAGATTCTGGCTCTAGTAGGCTCCCATTAAAAACTATTAATTTTCCTCCTCCAGTATGAAATTATGGGGTCATCAACTAGATTCACTACTTTTGATCAGTGTGCTGGTATTCCTGAATAATCCTATACTTAAATTGATGTTATGTTTTAAAGTTTCACATTTTTATTTCCAGTTAGGTTTCAGACATCACTATCTAGCTCCACTCTGTTGTCCAGATATGACCACTTCCAGCTCCAAAAAAGACCAAGATGGTAACACTGAAATGCCTAACTTTAGGCTTAAAATTGAGTAACATGAATGAATAAAAATCCAAAATATGAAATTACATGATAACTGTAACATTCAGTAGTATAAAAGTGTGTTGTAAAGATAAAACAGTGCAGCACACTAATAAAACAGTACATTAATATATTAAGAAAAAAAATCATTATGTTATATGGGAGAATGAATTACCACCATTAGCTTAAGCTGACCAAGGATTATCAAGGAATTGATTTTCTATGTGCTTTTACAAGGATATCCACTAGACCAGAGAATACAAAAAAGCTGATTTTTTTATTCACTAGTAAACAGTAAAAACACTCTCAACACTTCTTGTGTCGTTACAGAAAGACCTTAACTTATGACTCATCATTGTGTCAGTTCTAACACAGCAAAACCCATGACACCAGGTATATATACTGGAAATATCACAGTATGTTTCAAATGTTTTCCATCTGTTGGTTGTTTACAGTTTTGCAAGGCTGTTTATCATGTTTATGGCATACAGAATATATGACAAGTCCTGAGACTTTATCTTCACGTTATTGCCCCAACCTGGAGCTTGGGCTAAACTTTTATATATGTTTGTCTGTGATGCCCACGCCTAGGGATCAACTTTTTAAATTGACTGATGATTTTTATTTTAGGAAATGCAGTAAATAATTTATTGATTTTGCCGGAGTTAAGGAAGTCTTGGCTTTCCTGCTTAGGCGGCTGCTCCCACAACATATCTCTGGATTAAGTGGAAGAGAATGAATGGATGGATGGATATTTTATTGATTGTTTAAATTTAGCTAAATTAATCGTCACCTGACAAAGGGCTGCACGATATAAACAAAAATGCATATTGATAAAGAAAAATCACATTGATCGATATTGACAATCATCTGTAATTATTAAAAAAGTTTAAAAATATATTCTAAGTGCAGCCCTTGCCATTTTATGCTATTGCTTAATGACCTTTTGATAAAGGACACACAAATACTGAATTCAATTTCAACCCTTTATTCAACCACCTTTTTTACCATAACTGAAAGTTGGAATGGATGGAAACTATGATGTTCAGTTTTTATAAATATTTAATCATGATTAAACGCACATTAACTGCAGAATTTAAAAAAACATTTTTAATTTAAATTTTATATATTTTGTTTTATTTTATATTTTTTAACTGGATATTTCTCATTATATACTTATGTAAGCTGTAAGGAAGCCCACAAAGACTCACAGATCATTAATCTTGATTTGTTTATTTCTTAATGTTGATATTGTAGTTGTCCTTGTGTGAGGTAGATTGTTAGTTGAGTTGTGATTTCATGCTGCCCTTGAATGCAGCACAGCTGCAAGCTGTGTGTCACTGTAAGATTTAAGTTTTATTTTCCATTCCTTTGACAGCCCTAATGGAAACCAAAACATTGCCATGCTGGCAAACTACTGAAGCCTTTTTTCGGGTAATTTCCTTAGCCTCTCCTTGCGTGCTCTCTGTTGGGGTTTGAGAGGGGCGGGGCTTGGTGGCGGAGTGTGCCTGTGTCTGTGTGTACTATACTATACTATAGAGTCTTTCAGGGCTACCCATAATGCTCTGCGCTGCCCGTTGTTCAAGTGGCGTTATTTACATTGAACATGCTTGATATGTCTTGACAATGCAGAATGACTTCCAAAATATCTTGCCATAAGTGCCCATGTGGGAGTTGTATACATGTCCCATATGTATGGTGGATGAGCTTCAGACATGTTCATCACCAGTCATGCTGAAAAGTTTGAGGCATCGGGATTAGATGGAGGAAAGGTTATGGCTGACGGGATTCACAGGTGTTGTTAATTCATTTTAACTATGAATTATTTTTATGTAATTACTTTTAATCAAAATATTGATTAAAAGCTCGATGCCTGAGTACATGTTAAGGTGCCAAACATGACATGGCAGTATCACTGTTGGGAGCATAAGTTTTTTTTTCTCACTGTTTATTAAATTATTTACACCTCTCTAAATTATCCATGTGGATAACACATATTGAATGAAATCTCTCTTGCAGAGGTAAGGATAACAGTAATAAGAGCATGGATCTACTCCCCCCAATCCATGCATTTTTACATGGACTTAATGCACGACGCAGTCTAGAAGAGCAGCGAAGTTTGGAGTTGAGAGTTTTTGTTATGTCTGTTGGCCCAGCAAGCTTGTTCTTCAGATTCCCAACGTCTGGGGGAAAAAAGCAGCTGAAAAGCTGGGATCACAATACTGTCAATGACAGAACTGGTCCACTTCACTTTCACCAGCCATTGAAATTCCGGAATCTAACATCACCAAAGACCGAATGGCAGACTCAGACAAACCTGCCACACAAATGTTTTGCTCACTTGCTTCTTTTCTGAGGTCATTGACACCTATTTTTGCTAATGTTTTGTTACGTTCACATTGCTCTGACATGCTTAGCAATGGTTTGTTTACATCATTGGCTCAACTGGAACGACTGGTGCGCATGTTGCATTATGGGAATGTCTAAAGTCCAGTATACTATACAGTCATTTAGCAGATGCTTTTATCCCCCCAAAAAAAGCTGCCCTTTTTTTTTCTCTATCGCACCACACATCTGTTGATCGATATATATTGTTATTGAATAATCGTTCAGCCCTAACCTGAAATCAGTCTAACTTTAAGATTTTTTGTTTACCCATTTGAAACCGATCAATTTTTCCCACACCAAAGTCCCAAAATTCAAGACACAAGCACATCACATTAGTTAATGTGTGTAAAGGAAAACAAATCTTGTTGTACATTACCTTTTTACAATGACAATAAACGCATTCTATTCTATTCTATTCTATTCTATAATATTCTATTCTATTCTATTCTAAAAACAAGAGGGGAAATGAAACTGTGTGCATGACAGTTGACAATCTTGAAAATATTTTCCAGACTCTTGGATTGCTGAGTAGGTCAAAATGTACTTGACTATGGAAAAGTTTTGTCACATTTATGACACCCGGAGTATTCATCACAAAACTGAAAACCTGCAGACTCTTAATACAATTGTTATATCAGTTATTTATTTACTTTGTCTTTTTCTTTTCAGACTCTTTCGTTAACAGCCAGGAATGGACATTGAGTCGATCAGTTCCAGAGCTGAAAGTGGTAAGTCATTTTTTGATTCTAAACTGCCCCTCTGTTGGTTCACTCTCAGAGGTTTCTATTAACTGATTGATTTAAATGTCAGTGGGAAGTCATGTTACGTCCATGTATCCCCGGTTCTGCATTTCGCATGAGATGGAACATTTGAGAAATTGGCTGGACTTTTTACTGGCACATAGTGGGGGATTTTTTTTAATGAGATGCGTTGGCATGGAGATGCAGGGTGGCTTGCAGCAGGACGCAAGATGAGTGGCAGTTTTGGGCTAGACCGGTGACACATCCTGGGTCTGATCCCACCCGCTAGTGAAGTGCACACACACAACCACTTGCCAAATGCACAACTAACATCCTCATATGCTGTTTACTCATAAAGACTAGCAGTCTTGAAAGCTTCACTCCTCCATTGTGCTGGATGATACATTTTCTCTTTAGGGTGAATACATTGTTGTAACTCTTTCAAAAAGGAATAACTGCATTGAAATTTAAAAGGAGCGGGGTTCCACACTCGTTAGCTCAGACTAACTTATCTCATTGGCTTCAAACACTTTAAGCATGTCTGTTTCTTTTTATGATTTTCAGGTGTTAATTGGGAGTTTGCACACAGGGGGTTGTTAAAAAGACGTAGACTGAATTAAGTGTTGCGAAATAACGGTCATTATTTGGAAAAACCTTCAGAGTTAAGCGACAAGGTCGTCTTTAAATTAGATTTGTTACAGAAGTCTCAGAAGCTTCAAAACTGATTCACATTGTTTCTCCTTTGTCATGACATCAATGTTTATGAGGGGAACTGCAGTTAGAATTTGTGCTGCAGATTTGCTGATAAGATCTTAATCGGGGAGAAAATCTGCTACATGTCAGCTCTATTGTGGTTTATGACTTAACTGTAGTAATATCTTACTTTATTATTACCTTTTGATCATCAACTCCACTTTTAAAATTGTTAACAGAGCTTAACATCTACAAAGAAGAGTAGACATTTGGGGAGCACTGCTGATGCTGCAGTTTGTTTTCATGAAGCCTAAATACCAGCAGGTCACAAAGCAGAACAGTTAAAACAGCAGGAACATAAGTTCTGTGGCACATTCAAAGTCAGTTTTTGTTGACTCATAGCTTTTAATACACACAGCCTCCAACCTTTGCTTACTCAAAAGTTTATTATGAGTTTATTCTGCTTGGTTACCTTATGATACATATATTATTAAGGTTTAAAGAGGGCAATCTTTGGTAGGCCTCAAAAAGTTCTTGTCTCTTGTGAAAAGCTTGTAAAATGTCTATATAATTAGAGCCATACCTGACTTAACACCCACTAATAATCTGAAGAAGAAGAGGGTGATGGTGGGTAAAGGAGGAGGAGGAGAAGGAGAGGATGAGGTGGGGTGTAGCCTTTGTTCTTCCCAGACGTACAGACATCATCAGCCCACCCTCCACCACGCATCGCCCTGAAGGCCTCTCAGTGAGGTCTGGTGTAGACACAAGGGAGTGGAAACAGAGGAATGATTGCAACCAAACTGGTGGATGTAAGGGGACTAGTCATGTAATGTTTCAGCCTCTTGCAGCTTGCCTTAAAAATCATTATTATTTTGGCTTTTGTTCTTGTAAATGTATTTTTTTTTTACTTCTCTTTGTTCCTTTTGAAGCACACCAAAAGCTCCTAGGTGGTTTTCATCTCTCCAGGCCACATTTACTTTCAAGTCAAACCAATACTTAATGAAAATTAACATAAAGAAGCCATATTATACATTTTAGGTTTTCCTTTACTCCCGTAACCTCATATAGCTTTTTATGCATGAAAAATGTTAGCAAGCTTAGAAAATCCACATCAGATAGACATATTCTCATGGAACTTGTCCTGAACACCTTATATGTAGTCAAGGGTTTTCTTCTTTTGATTAATAGCAATACCTTGAAAAAGTTTTGCATAATGCCTGCCTTGTGGAAAGGTTGTAACACACCTTTTATTTCTGACAAATTAGTGAAAGGATGAGGCCTTTTAGAGGGATGAACTTTAAAGAGATAGAAGCTAAAATGGAATGTTCGGACAGAAGAAGTGATGCAGCATTATTCTATGCAAGAATGCAATTTTTTGCAAGAAAGCTTTTAAACCTTTTCAAAAATATCATTTTGAAACAAACAATGAGCACAATATGTGCACATTAACATGGAAGCAATTTGTCATATTGTTTGTCATATGTGGAAATCTGAAGAAAATTCTGGCAATTGAAAATTGATTGTTATGCATCAAAATGTTTACAGATCAGGATATTTTCATTTTAATTTGTCTGTTTGGTTGTTTTTTGTTTTTTTTGTTTTTTTCTTTGGTTGACAGAATAGTTACAGTGTGGTGAAGGGCATCTTTTGACTCCGACCCTGAAGATTTATTTTTCTTCTTTATACTGTAGTTTCCTTTTATGTTGACTCTAACTTATGCATTTGCCTATGTAATATACTCAATATAACAAAGGTATATACAATTCAGAATGTCAGTCTTTGGTTTGTCAGTTGGGTTGTAATGGTAAATCTGCAGCCAACAATAATTATAATGAAAACTTTTGCACAATTAAATGTATATAGAAATAATATTCTCTGCTTGCCATCCAAACAGAAACCTGTCAAATAAGATAAACATCCAACTTTCTGTTTGGGAAATTGCTTTGTTTCTCCAGGTCTTGATGCAATGTTTAATTGTTACCAACAAAATTTGCAGACGTTGGCAGACGTTGTGACATTGCAGATGTTTTTCTGTGTGTGTGTGTGTGTTTTCCTTTTAAAGGTTGTTTTTAAAGCAAAATTACCTTGTATTGTAGTTTTTGTTTGTTTGTTTCTTAGTCAGGTCAAAATGATGTACTCCTAAGGTTTTGTGTTGTGTTTGTAATAACCACAGTTTTTTGCCCCTGGCTTTGCAGGGTATTGTGGGAAATCTGTCCAGTGGGAAGTCTGCTTTGGTGCATCGGTACTTGACAGGCACATATGTGCAGGAAGAGTCTCCTGAAGGTAAGGGTCAGCAGATGTGGGGGTGATTTATATAAGTGACAAAATAAGAAACAAAGATTCTGAGTAATGCATTATTTTTCTCCTACAACCCTACAGTCGTAAACAAAATTATTCATACCCTTTCATTAAATAAAAGACTAAATACTTAATACTAATTCAAATAACTGGAGACGGATAAAAGTAATAATAAATATAAATTTGCTAAGTTATAATTTAGTGAAATAAGACATTGTTTGTTAATTTAATTGAGCTGAAAAAATAATAAAAAACAAACAAACAATACAGTCCTGGACCAATGAGAGCACTTTGCTGATGAGCAGTGGGCCAAAATACCTGTGGACAGGTGTAGAAGTCTGATTGAGAGTTACAGAAAACAACTGATTTCATTGATCATCTCAAAGGATTGCTCAACAAAATATTAGCTTATGAGTGACGTCATGTATATTAATTTCTCATATTTTTTGCTTGTTTATTAAAAATATTTCTATTGAACCACAATTCAATAACAATGTTATGGTTTTCATCAAATTTTTATATATTTTTACTTTTGTCAGTTTCAACTTATTTCAGTGACAGTTGATTTTTTTCCTTCTTTAATGGAAGGGTAGGAATAATTTTGTTTACGACTGTACATATCTGAGCAACACAGCTTGTCATTTATAGTCATGTTTGAAAGGTTCTGTATATCTTTATTAATGTGTCTAAATATGACAACAGTATCAAATTTAGTCTTTTTTTTTTAAAGGTTACAATATTACATTTTGTTTTATTTCAAGAGTACATTATTAACATATTTGCATACATATCTCATCTTGGCGATATCAGATGCCATGGCGCCTGAAGCAAGCAGGCAGCCTTTTCAGTAGCTCCCTGTTTCTTGTGTTTTTTTACTTTTTTTTAAAACCTGTTTCTGTTTTGTTGGTTTTCATGCCAACGTTGTCTATTTATTCATTTATTTTTATACTTGTTGGTTATCTTTTTTTTACTATGGATAGTCACATTACGAGTCGGATCCCTCTTGTTTACTCGAGGAAAGATATTTTCAGGGGAAACACTCACGCCGGGATCCATCACATTAATCCAGCGGAGTTGAAGTGGGCGTACCGAGGTTGCCGGACTGGAGCTAAACTTAAAGCTTGGGTACCACACAACATAAGGCAGAGATTTCAAGCCTCAATTCCCTCGGTACTGATGGGGAACGTCAACTTGTTGGCGAACAAGCTGGACGAACTGTCGGCGCTGATCAAGACCGTTAGAAGCTACAGAGAGAGCAGCTTATGTGTCCTGACTGAGACCTGGTTAACCAGCCTCACGCTGGATGTTAATGTGGAGCTACCGGGTTTCACCGCTGTGAGAGCCGTCAGGGACATGAAGACATGCGGGAAAAGTAAAGGTGGAGGTCTTATACTGTACGTAAACAACAGATGGTGCAGTCCTGGTCATTTAACGGTTAAAACAACCCTTTGCTGCTGTGATCTCGAACTTTTAGCCATTAGCCTGAGACCATATTATCTCCCAAGAGCGTTTACACACGTGATAGCTGTGTGTGTTTACAATCCCCCACGGGCCAATGTGGAGGCAGTTTGTGAGTCTATCCACTCAACCATCGCGGGATTACAGACTCCGAACCCAGAGGCATTTATTGTCATTTCTGGGGACTTTAATCATGTAACCCTGGATAAAACTCTTACTGCCTGATGTTCCCACCCAGTGGACGTCATTATGTCTCATTCCCATCCCCAAGAAGAGACACCCCAGCGGACTCAGTGACTTCAGACCGGTAGCGCTAACCTCCCACCTTATGAAGACGATGGAGCAGCTGGTCGCCATCAGACCGCAAGTTCAGCTGGCTGAGGACCCTCTCTAGTTTGCATACAAGGAGAAAGTGGGGTTTGACGACGCCACCCTCTTCCTCCTTCATAGAGTCCACACACACCTGGACCAGGAAAGCGGCACTGTGAGAATTATTTTCTTTGACTTCTCTAGTGCCCTCAACACCATCCAGCCCCTCCTCCTGCAGGACAAGCTGTCCAGGATGCAGGTCAAAGCCCACCTCGTGCGCTGGGTCACGGACTATCTCACTGACAGGCTGCAGTTTGTCAGGCTGAAGGACGGCACATCGGACACTGTGACCAGCAGCACAGGAGCACCACAGGGTACTGTCCTGTTCCCTCTCCTTTTCACCCTGTACACAGCTGACTTCCAGTACAACTCTGAATTGTGTCACGTCCAGAATTGTTGGCTGCATTAGAGAGGAGCAGGAGGGGAATACAGGAATCTAGTAAAGGACTTTGGGGTGTGGTGTCTCCTGAACCAACTACACACCAACACTTCTAAGACCAAGGAGATGGTACTGGACTTCCTCAGGACGAAACCGCCAAGACAGCCTGTCCTCATAGAAGGTCAGGAGGTGGTATAAGTACCTTGGTCTGCAGCTGGACGACAAACTGGACTGGTCGTTGAACTGTGACCATCTTAACAGGAGGGAGCAGAGCAGGTTGTATTTCCTGAGGAGGCCGGCAGCCTTTAACCCCTGCAGAAAACTGCTGCAGATTTTCCACCAGTCTGTGGTTGCCAGCGCTCTTTTTTTTATGGTGTGGTGTGCTGGGGAGGAAGCACCAGGAAGAGAGACACCAACAGACTGGACAGAGTGATCAGGTG
>JBBBVU010000008.1:17393388-17419052 GCA_037177055.1 Atherinosoma microstoma
CTCTCTCTCTCTCTCTCTCTCTCTCTCTCTCTCTCTCTCTCTCTCTCTCTCTCTCTCTCTCTCTCTCTCTCTCTCGAATTTGTAATTACAAGGATAACAGTAGGTGTGACTGGATGTTTCAGTCAAACTTCTAGTTAAACTCTAATTTTGTCTCATCAAAGGGAAAATTTATTCTGAACCTCCCAGGTAGAAATGAATTACTAAAAAAGAATGACTAAATAAAATGAGTCAAAATCATGAGAACATTAGCCGTTTTCTCTCCTCTAAGACACTGATTACTAGATCTCAGATCAGATCAAATGAACCACACTAAGAGGTCAAAGTTTGTTTTAACCAAAGCAAACTACTTAGATCTAAAGACACAAATTCACATTTAAGATATGTAATATTTTCGTCACCTTCCAACTTTAGACTAAGTCATTAACACAATAAAATTGTGTACATCGTCATGGTGGATCTTCCCTGCAGACAAACATCAGCACAATGTGAGTTTGCCAGTGATGGAGAGAGAAACTCACTCCAGTCAGTAGTTGCAGCAGTGTATTGGTCTAAATGAAACACATGTTGGTGGTGATTCTCAACCCTCTATTACCATGGCTCTGCCCAAAACCAATCAACTGAGACTGACTTTGAGAATGAGATCCAGATCTATAGTTGTGTCACATGTCGATGTCACATGTCAGCTACGCGCTTCACAAAATATATCCTGTTTTTCTTCTTCTCATTGTTACTGCAATTGGCATTCTGTGCAGATGCATTTCTGTGGTAAAGGCAGAACAGTTTGCTAGCTAGTGCCATATCCAAAGGAAATGTATAACAGGCTTGTTTATAGTGTTCTAGTGTTGGGGATAAGGTCAGCTTTAGCTTGCCTCATATACACAATCTCACTGCATCTTGGAACTGATACGATATCATGTGATATTGAATGATATTTTTATTTTGAATAAGTACAACCAGAATTCCAGAAAAGTTGGGATGTTCTTTGAATTTGAACAAAGTGAAAACTGAAAGATTGTCAAATCACATGAGCCAATATTTTATTCACAACAGAACATACATTTTACAATTTTATGCACAAAATGAGCTCATGTTAAATGCAATGTCTCAAAATATTTGGCACGGGGCATGTTAACCATGGTGTTGCATCTCCTCTTCATTTTAGAACAGTCTAAAGATGTCTATCGAGATTATGAGTTCCTGGGGTTTTGGTGTTGGAATTCAGTCCCATTCTTGCCTGATATAGGTTTTCAGCTGCTGAAGAGTTTGTAGTCGTCTTTGAAGTATTTTTTGTTTAATGATGCACAAATGTTGCTCTAAAACCTTTATAGACTTTTCAGCATTCATAGTTCCTTCCAAAACATGCAAACTTGCCCGTACCATATGCACCCCATACCATCAGAGATGCAGGGTTTTGAACTGAACGCTGATAACACACTGGAATGTCTCCCTCCTCTTCAGCCCAGATGACACAGCGTCCATGAGTACTAACAGAATGTCAAATTTCGACACATCTGACCATAGAACACTTTCCCACTCTGAAACAGACCATGTCAGATGAGTCTAGGCCCACCGGACACAACAGCGCTTCTGGACCATGTTCAAATATGGCTTCCTTTTTGCATGATAGAGCTTTAGTTGGCATCTGTAGATGGCATGGAGGATTGTGTTAACCCACAGTGGTTTCTGGAAGTATTACTGGGCCCTTTTAGTAATGTCAGTGCCACAATCATTCTGATGAGTGATTCAGTATCATCTGAGGGCCCCATTGTAAAATTTCTCAGTTTTAGACATTTCTTATGTATGTTCTGTTGTGAATTAAATATTGGTTCATGTGATTATAAGGTCTTTTAGTTCTCATTTTGTTTAAATAAAAAAAAAAACTTCCCAACTTTTATAGAATTTGGGTTGTAGTTAAAACTGTTAAGATATAACAACAAAACAAAACAAACCCACAAATATAAAAGGATCACAAAACAAAGAGAGAGAGAAAAAATTACATGTTTAAACTGAAAACTGTTTAATAATAAAATTGTTAAGCTCAGTGAAGGATAATTATGGGCCTTTTAACATGTTTTAAACACCAATTGTCAAACATATGTAATATTTTTCCATGCAAATTTCTGAATTTGCTAGACCCAGACTTTATGTGAAGTCTGACCTTCATATTCTCATGAACACATCTCCTTTGCTCATGCCAGGAGGTTAGAAAAAAGCAACAAATGTTTTGAGGACGGATGACATCAAAATAGAACATAAAAACCTTATCTCATTAATGGAACATGGTCATGGTGTTATGGTTTGCTCCTGTTTTGGTGCATGTAGTCCAGAACAGTTTGCCATTACTGATGGCACAACAAATAATGGATGATGGCAGTGAATTCAAAGGAGAAATGTCAGGGCATCTGTTCAGAAACTGAATCTCAGGAGAACGGGAGTCATACAGCTAGACACAGACACAGACCCAAAGCACCCAAGTTGCTCTAACTAAGCAAATCTTTTGGAATTATTGCGTCAAAATCCTGATTTCAGTTTTGTGGGGAAAAAGTTGAAGTAACTGAAGCAAGCAGTATATTTAGGAAGCACACCAAAACTCCTGAGTTGAAGCTGCTCTATACAGACGAATGTGCTACAAATCTGCCAACGACTTACTGGAAATATTTAGTTGCATTGATTGCTGCATAAGGTAGGTGCAAGATATACTAGAGCTTTACATTTTCCCAGGTAGCCAGGTAATTGTCTCACTGCTCACCTCTGGAAGGCCCACTTAAATACTCTAATCCCCTCCCACCAGGCTCAAAATTACCAATCTTAAATAAAAGAAAAATCATTTTCTCAGAAATTTATCAGCAGTGCTATTCAAACCAAGTACAACATTCTGAGTCTAAATTAGTCTCCTTTTTGGCTCAAAGCATTACTACAGAAGGATGGTCATAGTAGGAGTGTATTAAGATATTTACATGTCAGGTTCTTGTGAGGGGCAATTTTCCAATTAGTTTTGCATTAAAAATGTTTTGTTTGGGATTTAGCTGAGCTTCCTGATGCCAAGATTAATAATTGGCTTGGTTCAGTGTAGAAATTTCCTTTATTCTCTATCAGCTGTGAGAAAATGATCAAGCATAACAATTCCACTTAATTAGGTGGTGATGATTTCTTATTCTTAAAACGTGAAGGTGAAATCAAACTTTTAAGATTTCTTCAGGATTGCAAAGTACAGAATTCATTTAAATCAGAAACCAAAACCTTGTTTTTATCTACAGCTAAGGAAAATCCTAAGAAGAATGCCTCCTTCAGTCCTGAAAGGTCTGTCCCCCAAAATCCACAAGATATGAGTAAAGCCAGAGTTAACTCATGATCTTTTAGGGGTTTGCAGTGTTTCATTTTGGTGTAATTATATTGTGGATGAGACATGAAGCGCATAATTAGTTTCTGGCATTTCACTGCACCAAGGGAGGAAAAAAAAGTCCTCATAGCTTAATTAGTCCTTGAGAAATCAATGGTGGAAAAACAGAGCTGAGGGTTGTTGCTGTTATCAAGGAAACATGCCGGTTTAGATATGTCAGTGTGTCCTTTTACATCGCTGCGAGCTGCTTTGATATAACATACCTGTCTCATGAGTAGCAACTGCTCGGGCTCTGTATGTGCTTTAAGACTGGCTGTACTCCAGTTTGAGTATTTAGCATCGCCCAGTAGAGGAAGGTTCAGCTGTGGCTGTTTCTTCACCGTTTTGTTCCTGGGCTTTTGCTATGATATCTGAAAAAAGGTACTGGGGTGTGTTGCTATGGCAACACAGGATGGAGCTCCGTCAGATTGTGGCTCTGTGTCAAGGTCTAAGCCTCCGTGTAAAGCAGAGTATGCTTACTGCGTGTTAACCATGCCTATAAGCTTACCATCTCCCTGTGCGCAAGGGAGTTTGTCACCTGTTTTTATGTGAAGATGAGCAGAAAAAGTCATTCAGATCAGTCTGTATTAACCTCCGTCATGTGGTAGTCTGCCTCATTTATTAACAGCACTGTCTTTCTCCTTGGATGCATTGTATTGGTCAGCTTTAAGTAAAGACAACAGTGTCTCAGATGATTATGTAATAGAAATGTTTACCTTCCCTTTTTTCAGCAGAATAGTATGTTTTCATTATATTGCTGGTCTCTGAGAGAGCTTTCTCCATAATCTCTTCCGGCGTATGCTGCCAACATCCATATAAACTCTGTTCTCTGATAAGTCTTTGGTTTTCTGCATCGAGCTGATCCCACTGTGTAATGAGATCCTCCTCATCTTTTTAAACAAGATTCAAACATGCATATGCATGGTCTTTCATTCCTTTGTCTGAAAAGCTCCAAAGCTTTGTGACTTCAGGGAAATAAATAAATAAAGAAAAAGCTTGCTGGTGTTTCATCAATCTCTCTCTCTCTGTTACACAACCAGCATCCAAGCAGGATTTGAGAGCCATTGCAAGAGGCTGGGAGAATCCCCTATTTGCCAAGAGGGCTAAAGTGGACTTAACAGGGTGGAAGTATGGCTCAAGTGGATATCTATTGCTTGCTGACACAGGAAATACTGTCCGCCTATTAAAAATTACAGCCCCCAGCTACTGTATGGCCTTTCGTTCCCCTCTATGATGGGAGATCTTATAGTTCTTAATGGAGTGCTTGAACGGCAGGATCCCAGCTCTCTTTTCTGATCTTATTAAGATCTTTTGAATTTCCAAGATAAGTGTAAGAGATGGCCTTCCCACCCCCCCCACCCCCCCCCCCCACCCCCATGTGCATATCTGTTGTTTTCAGCATCGTTTTTTTTTTTTTTTTTAATTTAAAAATGTAATTCATGATCATTTCAAAAGCTTTTCCAAGTTTTGCATTATTCACTTCTGTCAAATTGCTCTCAGCGTCATTTCGTATTCATAAGGCACCGTTTTCACTCCCTGGGACATTTCTAGCCTCACAACTTTCTCATTTGAATGTTTTTAATCTCCACATGATCGCAAACCATTCAAATGATATGCAAAATCTAATTTACTGCGTGGTTCTCATTGGTCTCTTCTTTATCTGCAGCCAACTTTGCTAGCGGCAAAGAAAGCATATTCATATATGAGAGGGAATAGAAAGGGGAAAGAAACTCAAGGCTTCATGGGAGCCAAGTGTTAGCCCTCTCCCATCCTTTGGACATTATGACCGAAAGTACAACAGTTAAAAATAAAATTTATTCAGTCTTATTTCATCACCACTTGCTTCAATTTCCACCTTCGATCCTTTTTGTTAAAATTGTGCTACCTGTGTTAAAGTTTCATCATATGATAGTAAACTTGTTGAGAAAACATGCATCTCATGCACTAAAATAGTGGAGGCTGAATAAGCAACCTGATGATGTTTGTGGAGTGAAAGTTTGTCCTTTGCATGACTTGTGGCAGTGCATAGATAGCAGCTCTGAGCTGGTTCCTTCAGCAGCTGTGCATTAGACATGCTAAATGGCAATTTCTCGCCCACATAATTGGCTCCAGAGGGACCTGGTTTCCTGTCGGCATATGAACCCAACAACACCACATTCAGGAGGTCTAAATTGAGAAACTGCACTTTAACTTGTGCATCTGCCCAAACTTTAATGACTTATGTCGTGCTCTGTATTAATATTGAATTTTTTGCTTATTTTTGCTCTTCCTCATTATTTTTTCTTTTGAATCAATGAATGTAAAATGTGTCCACAGTCTTTCTTCTTTGAACCCTGCTGGTGATTAGATATGACTTTAATGGATAATGGACAGTTTCCAATATCATCTCACTAATAAAGTCTCTTCCTCAGGTGGACGTTTTAAGAAAGAAATTGTGGTGGATGGACAGAGCTACTTACTTCTCATCAGAGATGAAGGCGGGCCTCCAGAATTGCAGGTGAGAGCGCAAAGGAACAGTTTGACACAAAATATTTCCCAAGCAGGACTGTTTGGGAGATTATGACAGAGTCCTGCAAGTCTAAACTCATTAAGAACAAAAGCCTTTTTATATTAAGTGACCATTTTTTACATCAGAAGTTACCTTCTGCTGACCATAAAAGAAATACAGGTTTAAGGTGCTTTTCAAGCCTTTGATATACAGTCTATAGTGCTACACTTCATTCACAGCACTTTTTAACATTCATGGACCTGACATCCGTTGTCCCATAGTACTTTACTCAACCTGGATTTTATGAAGCCAAAGATCAACTGATTCGTACTAATATTAAGTTTTGTATGGTTGCTTAGTATTAGGATGATCTTGTTCTCGTCTTAAGCAGCAAAAAGTACAATATTAATTATCCTTTGAAATCTAGTGAGGATGATGAATAGTGATGGATAGGGTGTTGGATGATTTAAGGCGAAAGCCCCTATGGACTGATCATTCCAGACATTGTGATCCTCACTGAGGATAGTGAGCTGGTTGAGAGATGGAAGTTTGCTGTAAAAAGATAGAATGGAAGTTAGGAGCAGGAGAGGATACATGTGCATAAATGCATGTGCGAGAAGGGTAGAAAGATGGGGATGCCAGGAGAAGAGGTTGGGATAGTGGATGAGTTTACTTGGGTCAAAAGAACACAGGGTTGCGAAGCAGAGGAAAAGAAGGGAATGTGGGCAGGCTGGAGTGGGTAAAGAAGAGTGTCAGGGGTGATTTGTAACAGAGGAATACCAGCAACACTCAAAAAAAGGTTTGAAAGACAAGAGGGAGACCACATATGGTTTGGGGATTCTGCCACAGATGAAAAGTCGAGGGTGGCTGAATTAAAGATCCTAAGATTCATGCTGAGAGTGGCAAATATGGACAGAATTGGGAATAAATATATAAGAGGAGGAACTCTGGTTGCATGGTGGATGTATAGAGGACTGATGCTGAGTATAATGGAAGCAAGGAGGGATGCCGAAGATGATGCTACTAGGTGTATGATATCACAGTGGATCCAGAAAACACACCAACATGGAAACAGAACATCAGCTTTAGTGACCCCTTAAAGAAGAAGGAGGAGCTCTGAAATGTAATGGAGAAGTGTTAAGAAGCGTGTGAACCCAGTGAAATATTAAGTATCTAAAGAGCCACTTTATTTCTTTGAGGAGTTCATGGAGAGAAAAAGTGTTTAAGAAATATGCATTTAAGATGTTTTGTGTGGTGTTAGAATCAAATGCCCACTACTGTTGCTCCGTATTATTTACATGTGTA
This sequence comes from Atherinosoma microstoma, assembly GCA_037177055.1. Lineage (NCBI taxonomy): Eukaryota > Metazoa > Chordata > Actinopteri > Atheriniformes > Atherinidae > Atherinosoma > Atherinosoma microstoma. The sequence continues at coordinate 17,400,561 of JBBBVU010000008.1, forward strand.
AATAATCAAAGTATGCCTGTGGACATGTTTTGATTCATTTAAAAGGTGATTACTGTATCATTGTTGCGCTTGCATTTCTTTTAACCAACAAGCAGGCAAGCCAAAACACCCCTCAAGTTAATAACTTTGTGCCAATAGTAAATCTCAACAGCTCTTAGGTGAGTCTCTCACTTTTTCCGAAATAATAAATTAGTTCATATCTTTTGTTGCTTCAAAGGGTTGATCGATGAAATCCAAAAAGATTGATAGATTTGAAAAGATTGAAATGAAATCATTGGATTCTATCGATGCTGACGTATCTAAGCCCCACCCTTGACAATGTCTGCAGATTTGTGGCTTGTGGCTTCATATTCAAGCTTCAATGTTTCTGGTAAATTTACTCTCTCTGGCCTGGCAAAGCTCTGACTTACCATTGCTTACTGCACATAGAGATAAGGGAATAGAGATGAGTTCGGCTTAGTTGTCAGCTGCCTGTATAATTAGTGGCATAATTAAAGGCCTCCATTATGTTTCCACTCAGAGTTGTGGCTCAGAGGCTTTATTTGCCATTCACTCCAGTAAAGGGGGTCTTGGCCAATGTGAAAGCTGTATGAAGAAGAGTACAATACATGAGAATAGTTTGCCACTGGATTACCTCTGTTGCTTTTACTCAGGGTTATACCAAACCTTTTTTCCCCAAAATGGAAGCTGATTATGGATTTTCTCCTCTCAAGAAACACTTTTTTCCACTGTTTTGATCATCAACTATGTGACTACGGGATAATGAATGTATGTTACATGGAAAATACAAATTGTCTTAGGTTTTGATAACAGTGGGAATTCAGAAAACTGATGCAGAGTCAGTGCTAGTGTTTTATTTGTCTTTGCACCTGGTTTCCGCAAAATGATCCATTCAGTGTTCTGTGGATGTTGCAACACTGCCCCCTTCTGTCTGTATTTATGAGGTACAGTGACATGTAAAGGTTATTAACAAAATGTATTAAATGTATATATATATATATAAAAAAAAATGTGTTGGTATGAATACTTTATTTACTGTTTAAATTGTTCTCAGATGAAAGGGTTGCATAGATGTGAAATCCTCCAGAGCACTAAGTTTTCCTACAAGTTCACATTTCACAAAACCAGGCTTGTGCATACAGAAAACATGTTTGTTTCAGGACTGGCTCTGATGCAAACAGTGAATTTAAGTCAATATTCTTGAGGCAACAATGAAGTATCTCCTATTTCACACGTCAACACACTGTCTCTGCTCTGTTCTCAGTTCGCTACCTGGGTGGATGCGGTGGTGTTCGTCTTCAGCCTTGAGGATGAGATCAGCTTTCAAACCGTCTACAATTACTTCTTGCGCCTATCTAGCTACAGAAATACAGCTGAGGTGCCCATGGTCCTCGTTGGAACACAAGGTGTTGCCCTATGTCCTATATCCATGCATGCTTTGTATTGCTTCCTTTAAAATTGAACTATTGAGTCATTTCACTGGAGTGCTCTATGTTTCTTTTGTGTCTTACACATTAATGTTTCTCCCTTACTTTGGTCTATCAGATGCAATCAGTGCTGCCAACCCCAGAGTGATTGATGACTCACGGGCTAGAAAGTTGTCAAACGACCTAAAGCGCTGCACATACTACGAGACCTGCTCCACCTATGGCCTGAATGTGGAGAGAGTCTTCCAGGATGGTGAGGGAGTGTTTTAAGAAGTGCAAATGGGGTAGTTTAGATTTTTTGGGGTACAGCATACACCACTTTGCCGCAGACATCACTGCTCTAGCTTACAAGTTCAGGGTAAATGTAATAAGCCATGATAAGTCCTTGACTTTACTGCAATTAGTCAACTGAAAAAAAAACATACATTTGTAAATAATAATTGGTTTATTGTGCAGTTAAATTTAAACATAAAGCATTCAAAATTCACTGGTTTCAGCTCTCTATTGTAAAAATGGGCATACATCAGTCAATACAGCTGGAAATTCTTAGTAATCAAGAAAATTAATAATATTTTTAGCACATACAAATTTTTGGCAATAAAAAGGTCCTAATTTAAATTAATACAAAATTTAATTGAAAAACAATAATTTTGTTCAATGAAATAAATAAACAACTATTCCCTTGTGACACGGTAGTCTTCAGTATTGTAAGGCTGATACTGCAGTCAGTATACTGAAACCTGGATATTGTATGAGAGAAATGGCTGTATTAGAGCCAAAAGTAGCATGACTTAAGATGCACTTTAGATTTTAAATTTATTTATGTGCAGTCGAAAATGACAATAAATGTAACTGGAGAAATCCAGTAATCACATTGGATAAAAGGTGAAATACAAGTGAAAATGTTTGCATATCATAACCGATTAAAACACTGTTAATCAAAACTGTCTTCTGATATTCAGAATTACTCAGTCACTTTATTGTTGAGGTTTATTATTTAGGGTTTACTCTTAAAAGCGACACTTAATTGAGATCAGAATGTCAAAGCCATCATCAGCTTTTTAGAGATGATGGATTTATGCTATTTTCATTTCTGAATGATCCACAGTTCTCTGGTTAGCTGATGTTTCTTTTTGGTATAAAATCCCTCTATTTCAAGCAGAGTGATAAAATTTAGTCTAATGTATAATTGCAACAATGAGACTGATAAGCAGCAGAAACAAATACAGAATGGATATGTTTGCTGTATGGTTGCCTGTTTTTGTAAAAATATCCCTGCATTATATTAGATTTTTGTTTAAAGTCAATCAAACACAACAATGACAAGACTGCAATTAATAATGTGAAAGCAAACCCGTGATTTCAAAATGCAGCACTTGTAAGCAACCAGAAAAACTGACTTATTTGTCTCTTCAAAATGTAAGGAAACTCACTGTTCTTGGGAACTCGGCTGTTGCTGCTCTGGCACATTTACCTCCTTAAGGCTGCAGATTATTATTTTATTTTTTTTTAAATCTGTCATCCCTTCAGAAAACATCTGAATTCATAATACAGTGTTCACAGTGCATTTCAGTGTCTGTTGATGTACTGGTTGTCTTCTCTCCCTGCTTTAATTGCTTCCTGAAGCCCAATTTGAAATAATTAAAGGAGTGCTGGCTGTCTGGAAAAGTCGCTCTGTATCACTGTTCCCTTCTCTCTGTATTTACCATGCTGCAGCAGGCAGCCGGGTGTTATGGTCCCAGCTGTCGGCACAACTTCAGATCATCTCTCTTCCCCTCAATGCTAATTCAAGTCACGCAGCCTTGAACATCGCCTCCTTCCTTTCCTCCCTCCCACTCCACCTAGTCGAATGTGCTGTGAATTAAATGACAGGCTGCACCTACTGCATAGCTAATGAAAGCATTTGCATGGTTACAAGTCTCATTGGGCCAAAATCACACTGTAGGGCTCAGTGAAGGACTAGAAAAATTCTAGGTATCATTTTTATGTTATTATTTTTTCTAGAAATAGAGTTGACCCCCCCCCTCCCCCTCCCCCCCAAGGAAATATGCACGAACAGTGCTTTCCTTATTTCCTGACTCAAAATCTAATGACTTGAGATGGTTTAGTTAAAGTGTGTGGTTGGAGTGTCCCTTTTTTTTTAGAGAAAAACAACAATTTGTTTTCTTTCTTTGCTTTAAGGACTTCAACAGGACTTGAATAAAACCTCCAAATATTATGAATTAAGATAGATGTAGTAGAACCATAGCTTACATCAGGAACAGTCTTAAGGTGATGATTTTTTACAAAACCTCATGTTCTGAAGCTTTAAAGAAAAGCTTTAACATATGCACATGGACCAGAGATAAAAAGGAATGTCCACTGGCAAAATGCCTCTAATAAGCTGGAAAAATGTGATCTTTTGTGAAAGAATATAATTTGCACTGTGTCTCCAGTCTCTACATGTTGACCTTCCTCTTGTCTTAAAAATCATTTAAACTGTTTGGCCAAAACATTTAAAAAAATATTTTTTTGCCTCTATTTGATTAAATCATCATTTTTGTTTTACTAAATAAATCAATTGGACATTTGAGGTACCAGTGAGATAGTTCTTGCTTGTTTGTAGTGCAAGCCAGTAAACAGCAGTTTTTAGACATTTTGTTAGTTCTTGCGGATAAAAATGACAAGGATACAAATTCCCTCTCTTTTTCTTCACCTTTTGAGAATTGGCTTTCTTTGGGCTATTTCTTTATCCCTCTTATCAGTGTTACAGTTCAGGTTAAATTTGGATATTATCAGATCTGGGCCCTCTTTTTTTATGTATAAGAATATGAATGGCCAAGAAGGACAAAAATATTTGGAACAGTTATTTTATTGAGCAAGAACCCTGTAATGACCACAATCCAAAGGGACACTGTGTTTCAAACTGAGAGCGGTTGTGATTTTTGCTGTTTTCCTGTCATGATTTTGGGTTTTTTGGTGCTCTGTAAACAAAATAACTTAAGTCAACAAAATGATCTGTAGAACATCTGTTTCATCCCCTGAGTTGCTGTTAAGGAAAAGGTGCTTTGATGCTGGTTTTTCTTATTCTGTTTGACTCAGAGTAATAATCCTGGTTATGATGATCACTTTAAATCCAGTGATCTGTCCAGCACAGTGTAGCATCAAGAGGACATGTGTGTTTTCCTACATTTGTTGCACAACCAACCCCAACTTCAAATATGTATGTCCCAACAACCCAAAGGCTCTCTGTGAAGAAAGATTGGCAGATCTATGAAAATTAGAAAATGGCCTTTTGATAACTGGTTACTCAAACTATGAACAAGTCCGATATATACAGATTTCCCTCACAGAGGCATCACCTCGCTTTTTATTACTACATGGCATATTTGTAGCTGATAAAGATGTTCACATCTGGTATAATATTCACTATTATTTCATCAGAAAGACTGAAGCAATGTAAGTAACAAAGCAGAAAAACACATGCCTAGTTGAATTGTGTCTTTCTCTATCTCTGCATAAACCACCAATAAACAATGTGTTGCTGTGTGTTTATTTGCCTCCAGTGGCCCAGAAGGTTGTGGCCATGAGGAAAAAGCAACAGCTCTCTATTGGTCCATGCAAATCCCTCCCCAACTCTCCCAGCCACTCATCAGTCCCTGCTGCATCCATCCCCTCTGTCCACATTAACCAGGTAAGATCCTTACACTTTATAGACGGACTACTCTCTTTACTTGTCACTCACTTTTTCATCATGAAATTATGTAAAAAGAAATACAAGATTTATGTAATAGCTCTCATGCTGATTGCTCACTTTTAAGTGTGGGAAATCACATCCACATCCCATCATCCTAAACTGACCTGCTTTCATTCCCTCTTCTTTGCAATCCCTCTCTCCTCCTCTTCTCTTTTTCTCTTTCGGTTCCTCGTAATCTCTCTTGCTCCCCAGGCGGCCAACGGTGGGGGTGCATTCAGCGACTACTCCTCCTCTGTTCCCTCCACCCCCAGCATAAGTCAGCGGGAGATGCGCATTGAGACCATCGCCGCCTCCAACACGCCCACGCCCATCCGCAAGCAGTCTAAGCGCCGCTCCAACATTTTCACAGTAAGTATGCGACAGCTGATGCAAAGCAACACCCACTCACACTACTAGAGGGCACGCTGCCAAGTGCACTTTTTCCACCAGAGGGAGACAGGTAGCTCAAAATGCAATCAAAAGCAACCTCTCCTGCCTCCGATGCTGGCAAAGACGACGTCTTGTTCACATAGCTCAGTGTGCAGAGGAGAAGAAGACTTCATAGATCTCATACTAGAACCCTGATATGCCCCCCCCTGCCCCACCCCCCAGCCAAAAAAAATGAAATAATTCAGCCTTGAAGCAAATATCAAAGATAGCACTGTGGGGGGAAAAAACAATAACAAAAAAAACCCCCATAAACTTTCATGTCATTGTTTTTTTCTCTCTAATTGGATGTAGTGAGTGGATTAAGTTTCTCATCTTACCCATAACAAACTGTGCCCTCTGCACCGTCTAAATCTTTGACCTCCCATCCCCCACCCCTCTTATTTTTGCTAGATCCTTTCTTTGCAGTGATTTCCCTTTTGGGGAGAGATGGCAGCAACAAACCACCACTTCTCCTGCCCCATCAAGCTAAACTAAAATCCAGTCCAAGCCATGGCCTGTTTACATGCTGCAAATAACGCATGCCTGCAGCCTCCAAGAACTGATCATCCCACTTAATCGAGATAGATCCCCAATCCCCACCATTCCCACATACTTAAATTGGGCTCATATTCAATTTTGAATGCCAAAATGAACTACCACACAAGTGTCCCGCCCCCTGTCTGCCTGCTCTTTACCCCGTGTCCTGTCATATTTGCCCTTTTCCCTAACCAGTAGCATATGTGTGCACTAACAACTCTAATTTCTTCAGCTGTCTTAAGCTTGTCTTTTACTTGTAGCCTCTGCCCTATTCTTCTACCCAGCCTGTCCCCCTCTTTCCTCCTTTCCCCCTTTATCTTTACCAGCCTCCTTTGCTGCTGAGCACTTCCCAGTCTTGTGTTGCCAGATCTGAGCCTCCTCATGCCCATGGAGGTCTGTAAAAATAAGGAATCTCAGAGTCAGCGCAAGCGATTCTGTATAGACCTTTATGCTACCAAGAAGGAAGTGAATTTTAAAATCTCAGTAACATACTGCTTTAATTGGTTTTCTCCAGAAACTTTGAACTTTATGAGACAAAGATCAGGCTGCATAAGATTTTTTCTCTTCCCCCTGGTACATCTACCCCACCTGTCCTCTTCCCCCCTCACCTCTGTCCTCTGTATTTCCCCTGCCTCTTGCCCTCTTTTCTTTTTCTTTCTAGCTAACTCCTTTTAACCTCCCTATCTACCCCACCCCCCACCCTCGCTTCCTTCCCTCTCCTCTATTTTTCCTACTGCCTTCATCCTCTTACCCCAGCTGCTGAAGGAGCCACATGTTTTGTGGCCTCCGAGCAGTACAGGCTGTGTGCTAGCTCCCCTTGTTGTCTCCCTTCCCCCCCGCTAGGTAGTGACTAACCATGTCCACCAGAGAAATGAGCCTCTCCCCGTCCGCGTCATGGAGATGCCGAAGCACGCCACCTACCCGGTGTGGGTGCCAGAGTGGCAAGCCGAGCGGGAATTTCAGCTCATGACCTTCTGAGGAGCAGCAAACCGAGGGTGGGAGGAGGGAGGGTGAGGGAACAGAGGAGGAGGAAGAGGAGGAGGAGGACGGAAAGTTAACAGGGTGATGTCGACATTTCTTCAGTGACACTTGAAGCGTGCAATGGGCTCAGGAGAGAAGAAGACTTGCGGTGCAAAGCCTTTTTTGCCATTTCACAAAACACCAGAAAGAAAATGTTTCATCAACTGTGTCGAGGATGTCCCCCCTTCCCCAGTTTTTTCTGTTTTAAAAAGAAATTGACTACTGTCTTACAAGTTCTATCAAAGTCCTGACAGATCACAGGTTGCCATTCATGCTATCAAGCTACACTTGTAAGTAGTTAACTTCATGTTGATTTGGGAAGTTTCAAGAGAAGTACTTAAAGAAGGAAAATAAGCCTTAATGTCACTGGTAGATGAGCTCTGACAGATGAACATCAGATTATTTTAGTGATTACTTCCAGGCCCAGTTAAGTTAGAAGTTAGATGCTGTCCCATTATGGAACTGGCATTGGGACTCTTGACATAAAGAAGCATCCTTTTCTATCTGCATTTAATTGAGTTGCTAGTGTTTGAGAATGCAAGAAATTACTTGTGGGTTCAGAGTTTTAGTCCATCTTTAACCGTGCTCCCAAAATAGTAGATATTAGATAAGCTCTTTATTTTTTATTAATGGATTTGTTTAGCCTCCTCCCCCCCCCTTTCTTAAAGTAAGTAATTAAAGCTTTACATTTGAAGATTCTATCACTTCGTCTTTTCACCAACCTCACTAATCCGTTTCACCAACCTCAATCATGTCATGCCCATTTTGACCATAACTGTCCTCGGCCACTAGGTGTCAACGCAGCACACATTATTCTTTCCTAGTGCTTCCATGGTCGACAACTCTATTAACAATTTGTTTTGTTAGCTGCCTGTTGTCTTCTGTCATCCACAGACTGTCCGTCCCTTTTTGTGTTAAAAAGTACACTGTTAGACATTTAGATAAAACAAATTATGGCATTCTTTTATACTTAACTCCATTCCACTCCATTCTTTCATGTTAGATCAACCCATGTATTAATGTGTGCTATTTAGTGTTTCCTATTTCCTATTTTAGTCCCTTAACATGTTGCTGGATCTCCACATGTGAGACAAATCATAAACAGAAAAAAAAACAGAATAAAAAATAAATAACAATAACCATTTGACACTGTTTTTTAATATTTGCAGATTTGTGCTTCTGTTTCCAACCTTTCCTCAACAAAAAGGGCTTTCCAACTCCTTCCGAATTAGAAGAGCATGATGGTTAAAAATAAAGAGTCACCCTGCTTTGCTAATCCTGATAGAGAGGAGATTATTGGTTGAGAACTTACATCTTGTTGCCACTTTTACTCTCAGTGCTTTAGTGCATTGAGGGTAATGCATGTGGAAGCCATAGGACCTTGCGTGTAACGCAGCCTAAAGTCGAGTCCGCTGGAGTGTTTGAGTGCACTCAAAGTAGACTGTCAAATATCACCAAGTGAGACAGACTGTAGGGACTCTTCTGGAAATGCCCCATCCAACCCCTTTTTGCCCTGCTCCGCCTTTCGCTCCCATTAAGACGCACTATACAAAAACATGCTGTACAGTCAAGTCACTCTTGGAACTGTTACCCAGCCACCCAAAGGACACAACCTTTCCTTACATGACATCACACTGCCTTTTTTCCATAAATGAGGACTCAAGGACTAGAGGTGCCACGTTGTTTTATTTATTTATTTCGCTTGGTCTGTTTTTATTTGATTCATTAATGTTTTCAGGGGCGTATTGAATGATTGACTGGAATGGAAAATGTGGTACAAATGTGTGATCACGTAGAGGTATTTTAAATTAGAGTAACTTTGGGAAATTTTATGAAGGCCTTCATAAAAAAATTAGCATAGACTGTCAGGCTGTTGAGGTCATTACAGAAGGATATCAATACTGAAAGTTGCCAACAAATGAAACTGGGTTGCACCGACTTGTATGAATGTAGTTTAATGTAATGTTGTTTTTTTTCTTTTCTTTTCTTTTAAGTTATTTTTGAACCTTACGTTTTTTTTTTTCTTCATTTTTCTTAGTTTAGGTTTGGTACAGAGATTATGAACTCGTGCATAAACGCTTTTCTATCATGAACGGATTGACGAAAAATAGACTGCTGTATATCTTGTATTTTATTTACAATGGTACTCTATAAAAAGGACATACATATAAGGAATATATGAAATAATGCCTTTATTGTTCATCCTATATTTTGTGGGAACTGCAATGTTTGGCTCAATCTGTTGAATATTTTGAAGTGAATTTGTGACTTGCTTTGTATGGTGTCTGTATAGAAGCTAAACAAGTCATCATAACAAAAAAATAAAATGTTGGAAAAAATATAAACACCAGAGTTGGTTTACTTGAACTCAGACTCTACCTCTTTTCCATTGGTGACTGGACATTTCTCATGTTCTGAGTGAGACCATACACACTCATGTCTGTCCCTACCTGTATCTCATCTTTTTTATTTGTGTTGGGGTGGGAAGGTTATGATTAAATGATTCATTTTCTCGAGAAGTTATTACCACTGTTTGACCGTTTTCCCTTCGCAGGCTCAACCAGAATTTTTTATGACTAATTTTTTTCCCCCAATCTGACATTTAAATGGCTTGAATTTGTTAAATGATTTATGTCCCACCAGGTTTTGCAGGTGAAATGTTGGCGGAATCTACTTGCACCTAAGCCTTCTGAAAAATAACCCTTTTTCCTTCTCTCCTTTTTTTAACCTAATGCATTTACAATGCTACAAAAGTCCTTATCAATGTGATTATGCAAGAGGCACATCTGATCCTTCACTGGGGTAGCTCAGCAGTTGGTCTTCAGGTCCACTAAGGGCCCGCTCTGGGTCTCAAACAGAGGAAAGGATCCCCCGAAGGGTCCTCAGGGCTGAGTCATGACTCAATGTGTGGTCGTCCTTGGTCCTCTGTGTTGAAATGTGTCTAGTGTGGTCTTGGTTTGGTTTGGTTTTTTGATTTCTTCCTTTTAACTTGCACGTCAGTGTTACTGCTGTTTGTTCCGCTGGTCTGCTTGTCTGTTCATTTGGAGCTTCTTTTGAGAATTTTTTTTTTGCAATGCCGAGTTTCTCCACAAATACCGCAGATGCTCAAAACACAAACTCCCTCACTTGCCCGTCCTCTGACCCCCACTCTATCTGTCTCACCCACACGCGCCCCATCATAGTCAGTTACACCCACCTCACTCCCCTACAGCTCGCCACGCTGCTTCAGCTCCTGCATGTGGCTTCAGTTTTTGACTGACTCTCTTGTTCTTTTGCAGTCACGGAAAGCCAGTGAACAGTCAAAGAGCGTTGACAGTAAAACAGACAGCATAGGCAGTGGAAGAGCCATACCTATCAAACAGGTGAGCAGTTTAATCATCTTTTTCCTACATTTCCCAAAACTCCCTGGGTAAGTATGGTTCCTCTTTAGATTCACTTGATGTTCCTTTATTTGTGTTGAGAAGATTAAATCATAGTGAATAGACCAGGGGGTTGTGTGTTATTACAGCCACTAGATGGCGACAAAACATAACAAATACCCTAAAGCTAGTGAAAGAACACTAGATGCTCTGTGAAAAAATGTCCTTTTTATGTTAAGAAAAAGTTTATTATGTCTGATGTTATAAACTACATAAGTTCAAATACTTTATTAAAAAATATATTTTTTTGATATATTATTGTGCATTTTGTGGTTGTGATTGCTTGATAATTTGTTAACTTGACATAAAAAATTATTCGGGCGTATTCATACGATCAACTTGGACAATCGTAATCAGCTTAGAATTGCATTATATATCCAAAAAGACATAAGAATATTTGTGCAAAAAAATGTCCTTTTCAGGTTATTCTACTATGAGTGAATGATGCTACATAAATTTATAGACTTTCTGTATTTCTGTAGAAATACAGCTGTTATTAATTCCCTTTGATAAAGTACTTTTGCAACTTTTTTCTTACACGAGTTTATAATATTTGATTATTTGAATCATTCTATCATAAATGTCTGAACAATTCCATGTATCATATTTCTTTTTATATGTTTACACATGACCGTAAGAAGAAGCAGTCATAGCAGTAAAAGAAGCTGTAAAAACTGAATTAAACATATGAGTAAGGATTATTTATCAAGGGCCAGCTATAACCTGAGAAGACATTGATTAGTAATCACTCGTAGTTATATGAGGGCCTTTCAAAATGGGTCAGTATCTTCGTATTATCCTCTTTACCTACAGATGATGCAAGATAATTCCCTTCTTTCAAAATTGTCAAGACAGACCTCCTCATCATATTTGGAAGAAAATTGCCGGGGCTCAGTCCAGCTGAAATAATGACAGGGTGATGTTTTTGAGCAGACTCGCTCAATCAGAAACATCCTCTTGTATTTATAGCGAATACAGTTATCTATCGGATGATGTGTCTGGGAGTGATGGTGGATCCTTATTTAACAGATAAAACATCTGATGGCACTGAAAATTAAGAGAAAGGAAAAAGAATTAGCTTTCTTTTGCATGCAAGTGATGCTTTATATCATGACTCAGTTTGTGCAGAACAGCTTGAAAACTGCTTAAGTTTCCTCAAAAAGCAAAGATATTTAATAAAGTATTTTAAAATGATTTAAGTGAAGTCTTATTTGTTTTTATAGGTCAGTGTAATTCCCTGCAGAGCCTTGTGAGACTGCAGTTGAGCAGGTTGATTTTCACAGATTAGATAGTTTCTCCCTCCGACCAATCTTTACTGTAATCTCTGCAATCTTATCCAATACAATATAGGACTACGCAAGTCCTGGGACATTTTGCCTGAGAATCATGGGAACTTTTGACAAGACAACCCCACTATATACATACACACCTTTTATCTACAAAGGGCTCCTTTTTTCAGTCAGGGGGCAGTTTGGCTACAGATGTGGGCTGTGACCAGCTGATCGCCAGGCCAGTCAAATGCACAATCACTGAGATCAAAGTATCAATGTGGGCTTAATTACCACGACCCCCTCACCCCCCAAATTACACATGGCATGCCCCTCCCCCTCTCCCATCTTTAAAAATAGTAAGCAAGGATAACAATGCACTCAGTGCTGAGAAGCCGACAACAGTTCTTGCAACAGCATTCTTGCTTCTTTACAGCCCCCCCCCCCCCCAGACCCCTCCGATCCCAACACACACACCAAAACACACTTTTTCCCCTTCTGGTGTGTCACAAAGGGCTGGCCTATCAGTCAGCCACAGTGGCAGGATGCAGCTTCTTTCCTGGTCATCCGACAAAAGCAGAGAAAGACGTTATCTCCTCTGCCTAGATATGACGATTGTGTGGACACGGAGAGCTCGTTTGACGACCGGTCCGTTTCCTTCTGCTGTGCAGTCTGAACACACTCATCTCTCTTTTTGTATCTGTAGTGTTGTCTTTCGATGTCAGATTATCACATTGCCCAATCCCGTGTAGAAATTGACAGAGCCATGAATGATCTAAAATCATAAGATATGGGTTACGAATGATGCATCTTTAACCACCTTAATGGGCAGCTGTTCCAATAAAATGTGATTTTCACATAATTGCCATAGCTCTGTATTGATCTGCATCACAGCTCTGATTGATAATATCAAGCACCGCTCTTATTGCATATATAGATTTATGCATGCTTCAGTAAGAATGAGAGACGAGCAACATATTTGCATGCATGTAAAACATGCATTATGATGTTGCCAGGGGTCCTTTGACTGGATCATTTACTTTGTATGATTAGAAAGCCATTTTAAAGTGTTTACAGTTTTCTATTGATTGAATTGAGAGTAGTCGTGGCAGTCAGCAACTTATTGATCCAAGGACAAAATGTTTCTTCCTGAAAAACCATCACTGTCAATAGTAATAAAACATTTAACCAAAGCTTTTGAATATAAATTTTCTATTGTTTATCATTCAATCAGTTTTTTATCTTTAAGATTTTTTTTTATTGAAAATTATTATAATGTGTTTACTCTATTTGTTGGGTCCTTTTCTCCAAACAAAATTATAAAATAGTTTTTACTTTTTAATGAATTGTCTCAAAAAATCTAATCAATTCTTCAATAATTGTGCCTCTTAACAGCACGACTGATGGTTTATTCAGGGGTAATAGGGTAAAGATTTTTGTCCATTTAGAGCTTACATCGGTAAATATTTGCTTTTGCTCTGTAATTTGATTATTTTATATTTAATTAAGTTATTTTGAAGCCCTTTTTTTGGATTCATCATTGTTTGGGTTTTTAATGCATATTTTGAAATGTCCTACTAGGCAAAGTTGATTGAAACGGCAGGATTTACATTAAGGTTTTAAGTTATCTCACTAACTTCAAAAAGTATTTCATGAATAAACAGCTGTGTCTTCTTCATTAGTAGAAACATGGCCATTAAAAGCTAACATGTATAATAGGCATGCCCAAACAAAAAAAGGGGAAAAAAATTATTCTTTGCCTTTTTTTTAACGTCAGTTGGTTGTTTGTTTCTTCTCCTTCAAAGTTTTGTGTCTGGTTAGTGACTGTCAGGGTGGAATATAACATATTCTGCCACCATTTGATTTTCTTTTTGTTTAAATAATTTATTTACACAACAGTAAACAGGCAAATATACATTGATAAGATATGAAACCTGCACTCTTCAGTCCCAGCATGCAACCAAGATGAATCAGGCTTCGGATTAGAATGATTGTCGGCAAACAGCCTGGTGCCCAGGTCACCAAGGGTCAGCTCTTCCTGATGTGTTAATCGGGATTAAGCCCAGCAAGATGGTCCTGACCAGCAAAAACACTAACACTTTGACAACCCCCCTCTTTTTCTATCAGCTCACATAGACACACACAGGGCCTGGCTGTAAAAGCACAAACATCGCCCCGGCTTAATCCCCTAATTAAGCGGGCCCCTCCTCGCTATTTAACCCCAGAGAGCCTCCTGGCCCTTGCATTCAGCAGCGTTTGGTCACCTCCAGCAGAGGAACTGCATTGTTTACCAGTGGATTTACTCAGCAGATAAGGGAACCTTCTGAGGCCCTAAAAGGCCCCAGAAGATAAAGTAGAATAGAATAAGAGCTGAGTGGGCTTTGAAGAGAGGAGATCACACTCTCTAATCCCAGGATTGAGGGGTCTTCCAGAGTTCAGCATGTAATGTGTATGAATGCAGGGAGGAGGTCTGGCAAATTGGATTGTCTCTCTTTCTGAATGGTTTCTGTGCCAGAGGAACTTGCCTAAGTTTGTAGATTAAGTTGGTTACAATATAAATATAACTGTTATTAAACCTGTCAGTCTTTAGAATCTTAAGTATAACAGAAAAATCTTGAGGATTATTTGCTATTACTGATATCTTCTTATATTGTTTAAAATAATTACTTGTATATAGTCTCATAATAACCATTTTACATGAGCTTTATATGATGTAATACAAAGAAAATTCTCGGATGTAACCACCATCACAATTCTGTAATAACAATAATAAGACTGTTTTTATGGTATTTAACATCTGTAATGGCTCATTTTATCAACCATGCTGATTTTAGAAGAGCATATGCTCACCGTGATGCTTCGTCTCTTACAGGGAATTCTTCTGAAGCGAAGTGGCAAATCCCTCAACAAGGAGTGGAAAAAGAAATATGTCACACTGTGCGATAATGGCGTCCTCACTTACCATCCCAGTTTACATGTGAGTTTCAACTCCTCCCCTCCTTTCCTTCCCTTCCCTTTCATTTTCCAGTCGGTATTATAGTTTTGCTACACTTCTGTTTGTACTTGGGGAGGGGGTTCTGCTTGAGGTCTCAATGTGGGACTTTTTCAACTGCTGAGCACAATTCTTATGATGCAATTACTTTTAGCAGCATTGCTGTGGGGGACAGATTACAGCTGTATATGCACAATTTCTGCATGGACTTACTGTTATATATAATGGCTATATTGGGTAACCCTGAGATTTTAAGTTTACTTTAAAAAAAAAAAAAAGTATTGTTGTGGTTATCTCTACCCACCCTCCATGGTGCTAGCTAATGGAGACATGGCTCTGCTGCTGCGTGCCCGCTGCACCCGGACTCCACGCTGGCTTGTATTTATAATGGTTCTCACTGCATGGCAGCAGAGCCTGACCACCCTCCCACATCCATCTTTGTCAGAATCCTGCTGGGCCGCTAATACCTCTTAAACACTCGGCTGCCTGGCAGCAGACAGCTCAGGAGCCCAGAGATGCCCCTCCGATTCCCCCCAATCTCTCTGATTCCTTCAGTCCTGTACTTGGGATGTTTAGATCATTTGGCCACATGAAATAAAAAATACTGACAACTTCTTGTGTCTAATGGAACAGCTCAGACTTTGAAAACCAGTCCAGAAGTTGGACATGAACCTTGTGTGAGGCCTTGTTGCTCTGACAGTGTGTTAGTGGTTTAATTTACAGGCAGTTATTAGAGCAGTGCCGGGCTACAGTGATGTATGTAATTGACTGAACGGGCTATCTCTTGATCATTACAGCTATTACAGGTCATCGGGGCAATCTCTGAATCTATGAATCTGTTGACTTACAGAAGAAGGTGAAATAAGGCAGACAGTTACATTAGCTGGGTAACAGCTCAAGCTCATTTTGAGCAGTGGAGCAGAGAACGAGTAAGAAAAGAAAAGGAGGGAGGCAGCCAGAGAGTGGAAGAGGGGAACCTTTAATTTCGCAGTCAGCCAAGCCATCCACACAATCACCTTCTGTTAATTCTATCTGCTACATCAATTAAATTGTTTGTAGAAACTAATTGAATGTGGCTTAATCACACATCTTAATAGCTTTGCACGCTTCGATCTGGCTGTTAATTCCAGCAATAAAATGAAATGAGAGCGCTCACTGGGTAATTAGCGGAGAGGCTTGGGAAAGAAATGAGTGCTTTATGACACGGTAATAAAGCAGAGGAGCTGGTGGGGGGACGGCAAAGGCCGAGCTCGCCTCTTTCTGGGTTTTTCTGCTGAGCCCAATGATTTTCACCTTGGCTTCCCACATTTGGGCGGTAGCCGCTTTAAACCAAATCAAATGGGCAAATTGAAAGAGAATGAGACAGTTTGCATTCATTAAGCCTAACATCTCGCTGTTTGGAGCGTCTGCGTGGGCACAGGTGATGTATAATGGCTTTACAATCATTTTTCCACTTTCGCGCACCCTTAGCGGAAGGTCTAAGATGGGTTGTGACTAATGGTGATGGAAATTGAATAGTCTTTTAGTTTATTTTTCTTCTATAATTCCTAGATTCTTGTTGGCCCACTGTGTGTGATCAGGTGGCTGAATTGGGGGAAATATTTGGACTCTCACTTGTTTATACTGCTTTCTCTACTCATGTTCTTCTTCCTTTTTTAATCTGCCTGCAGGACTACATGCAAAATGTGCATGGAAAAGAGATTGACTTGCTGAGAACAACAGTCAAGGTACCTGGAAAGCGACCTCCTAGAGCTGTGGCCACAGTGGCCCCCACTGCTAGTCCCAAAACCAATGGGCTGACCAAGGACCGCAGCACCCTGCAGCTGGGCATAGGAAATGCAGGTTTGAAAATTTTAAAAGCTAGATTTAATGGATGTAATAATGCTTAATTAGCGAGTTTCAAAATAAAGTATTTTGTAGATTCAGAATTGAACTTAAGTTAGATAGATGTATACACTGAGAGAAGAACTTATAACAACTCCAAATGATTAATTGAGGATTAGGCAAATTGATTTGATTGCTTGAACTTTTATACACTGTAAAAATGTGCAGCAAATCTAAATTAATACATCTCTCTGTAACTTTACAATAAAGTGTTGCACAAGAATAACACTAGACGCATTCTCACCTGTATAAAGATGTCATATTTTCAGATGTGGAAACTTTTTTTCACATCTGAAAGCTCAACATACAGGTAAGGTAATCTGGGTAATATCATGATATATCCTCAGCAGCATTATGCTTCTTTTTACAGCTAGTTGTCACATAAGATGTGTACCTCACCGAAGTATCTGATCCGGTCTTAAGACTTTGTCACGTGTTTAAACTGATCAGAACTCTGCGGATGCAAACTTCTTTTCAAACATCAGTTTAACTGAGCCATGCCTAAGCTTTCTATGCCAGAGCATCAATCAACAGATTTTCTGGTCTCTCAATGAAGTGAAGATGTGGTAAACTGCAGTCTTCTTGCAGTGTATCATCAAAGTGATTGTGTATGATCTTTTGCTCAGCGTCTTCTTTCAGTTGGATAATTAATCCAGGTGAACTTTGTGTAGTTGATTCTTGGCCTGCCCGTAGTCGGAGACCCACTGGACCCTCATGAACTGTTGCAGAAGACTAAATTTAGATAGCAGATGGATGCAGTAACCATTAATTGGATTTAAAGTTATAATAAAGCTTTGCTGTCTCTAAACCCAGCATTTCAAACTTGGCTGCTTCTCCTCTATGCCGCAGAGAGAGCAGTTAGAGTTACGTTCAGTTCACAGCAGTTACATTTTGAAGCTCAAAATAACTCCCACGCCTCTGCTCACCACCGCACAAGGTTCATCCTTGTCAGACGTTATGTAAATATCCACATTCTGCTCATGGAGGATTATTGCATGTTAGTGTGTGACAGTGATTTAAACTGAATATTTACTGACATCCTGCTAATTCCTGCCATTTACACAAAGTCTGGAGCCCAGAAAGAAACAAAGGCAATATAAACAGAGAGCTGTGTCTCTGCAGAAGAACACACCACCACACACTTTGATTGTCAAATGAATCCCTTAAATCAGGTCATATGTCCCAGTTAGTCATTGTTTTGTAGAAATATTCTGTGCAACATGCAGGATTTACAGGTAATGTATAGGACTTGATGATGCCTGATTGTAAAATTTTGTAATGCAACCAAATTTTCTGTTAACCACACATATGATGGCACCTAATTTATCTATGTGTGTGTGTAAATGTGACTCAGCCAAGGGTGTATTTACACCAGCCCTTCTGAATTGAATCATAGTTTGTTTGCTCAGAAATTCCTGTTTGTTTGTGAAGATGTGAATGCGCAACCGAACTGTGATGCACATCAAAGAAGCAAACTTTGATTAGCCTAAAAATGTAGTTCTTGGTTTGCTTAAAGTGAACCAAAGGCAGGAAGCAGACTATAATGTATGTGGCAGAAACGGTTGCTCTGTGTTAACCAGTAGACGAGCAAGTGTTCTTGTTTGTTGTTCGTCTTGCCTTCTCCTTCAGTAATTCTTGATGCAGCGCCACCTCAGGCAAGGAGGGGAATACATTATTCAAAAGGTTTGGTCAATTTGAATAAGTGCAGTGTGAAGGCAAACTCAGACCAATTAAATGTTGCAATCCCCAACTGAACTAACTATTAGGTGGGAATACAACCTAAGAAGACAGGATTTCATGT
>JBBBVU010000008.1:17429326-17445347 GCA_037177055.1 Atherinosoma microstoma
CACTCGTATTCTCCTCCCCTCTCGTCGCTTCGACTGAACCACACCCCGATAGAGATCTTCCGTCCCATCCCCCCTTCTCTCCCCCCTCACCCCCCCCCACACGGAGGACCCTTGTGCCCCCAGCTGTCTGAGCCAGCTAATGACTCGTCTCAGGGGGGCTGTTGTAAGGGAGCAGGGAAATTGAAACAGACGCCTCGACGAAGAGCTGCTACATGTGTGGCTGCGCTCTGCCATTCAAAACACCAGAGAGCTTAATATACATACATGCTCCAGATTAGGCAGCGGTGTTGTGTTTTTTATGTAGTGACATATAATCAATATTGTTATTTGTCAAGAAACACTTTAAACAGAAAAACTATTTATTCTATTTATTTAAATTTTGTGACAATCAAATAAATTGAGAAGCATTTTTTCAAATAACAGCAGTCTTGTTTATATACATTGGCACTCATCAAGGTTAATTTCTAAGTCGAGGATAGACATAATGACGTGTATCTCAGGTGTTGTTTCCTATATTTCACTCACACTTAGACTGTGTATCCCCCAGCCTGCGCTTCACTCCCCCCCCCCATGTAAGCATCTCCAGTCCCCTGCTGAGCCCATCCTACTCCTCCAAGATAGCCCCATCTCCCTAAAGGTAATGACCGAATTAGGCCTAATGTTGTACACTGGCTAATGGCACAGTGCCGCACATTATAGCTTGTGCAACTGGCAACAACAACAGCAATAATCCCTGAGCCCCTTGTCCTCCTGCACTCCACCCCTGGGGCTGGGACGGTGCACAGGGAAATGAATGGAGTTTGCCACACTACAATGAGCTTTTGATGGGAGACAATGGAGGAGACTGCCAGCACCACACAGGGTGGTAAGAAGAGAGCAATATGGGGCCCATCTACCGGCCCTCCCTCCCTGCTTCCCCCAGGCCCCTGGCCCCCGCTCTCAAATTCTTAATGGCATCCGGAGGGGGAAAGAAGGGAAAGTGATGTCAAATGTCAGGAAATCAGAAAGATGGCAAGCTGACAGCCCCCTCCTATCGTCCCATCCCTCCTGTCTCTCTGCCCAACGGTAGCACAGGTTAATATCACATTTATAAAATCACTTACAAGAAACAAAGCTAGCTCTTAGCCCCCTGTCATTCTCAGACAGTCATATAGAGAGCTTTGCCACAGGCTACCTTAGGTAACCATTTGTTCACGGATAGCCCCATACTTTTCCCTTACACCATCCAAAGCTGGAGTTACTTTTTGAGGCATTTTCAACCCTTCCTACTGTATAACCGTTATTAGTATGTGACACGTCTACTTTTACAATCCACAACGCTTTAATGTCAGTGGTTATTTATGCTATAGGATCCATAAATCTGTACACATATGCCATTTCCTTAATGTTTCAAGATATACTGTATATAATCTACTGGAAATGAAACATCTAATTTTTCTCCATGCCTCACACTGCTTATCTAACACATTTTCTGGATTTTGTTTCCACTGTCATACTTATTTTTAGATATACTGTACAAGACAATGAATGCAATAAATGGCAGACATATTTGTAGTCCTTGTTATACTTGATGAAAACCATTCAACTCCAGATAATGTCCACAAAATAAAATTTTTGTGCTCTACAAGAGATTGTCCATACTAAAAGCATTCCCACTACTAGAAATACTTTGGATTGGGTCCTGGTTAGAGAACACTGGATTAAGGATGTGATGCGTTTAGGCAGTGTTTTTTTTCACAAAATATGGAAGTAGTAAAAATCTACTCTCTCATTACAAAGATGACTGTTGTTATGTGGGTATGAGTATCGTTTATTTTTTCATTTCTACAATAGTGAGAAAAGAATGGAAATCTAGCAAGCAAAAAATAAATGAGCAAACGTCCTCGACATGCATGCTCAGTTGTGGAAAAATTACCTGCTTTATTCACACAAGGGCTCATTCAGATCATATCTGGACTCCAAATTAGGGATCAGGCAGGGGAACCTCCACACAAAGTCCAATACAACTTATTCATTTATGTTCTCATATTCAGACCTTCTGGATAATACATTAGAGCAACAGGACTTGTATGAAAACTGCTTCCGCTGCAACAGTCCACCCAGACCCAGTGTTATGTTACACATACCTACCACCTATTATACACATATCCACTAGTACAAATTCTGGGGGGTATTTCTTTTACTTTAACAGATAATTTCCTTTAATCCACTTTTTATTCTTCTGCACGCACTTCTTATATATACTATGCATCACCGTAGCAACAAATACAACATAAAAAACATTTGATTCTCATTGGTTTCTTAAAAGAAATGTTTTTTGCAATACAGTTGAGAAAGTCTCATTGTCTTCATTACTGTATATATTCCAGCCTGCCAATAAATAAAGTATAAGTATGGGATAAATAAAGTGTATTTCATTTCATTTCAAAACAGTAAAATTGATGTATATCTATCAGAAAAATCTTTTTTGTTCTTTCTTTCTTTTTTTTCTTTTTTTTTAGCATTTTTTCAACAACATTTTGTTGTTAATTTCCATTATTAATGTTTTATCTTAAGTGTAATACAATGAGTATAAACTAAACTTGGTATATAGCTTTGTTGTGATGGCTCACCATAAGGAACTAGTTGGATAAATTAGAAATGCCTCTTGTAATCTGCCGTATTTGCTTTTTTATTTTCTATTACACTCTGTCACCTGGAAAGGTGGCTTCAAGCTGAAGTCTACCTCCTCTGGCAGTAAATGAAAAACAGATATTTAATTAACCTGAATACTAAAAATGGCATCTTTTACTATGTGTTCTTTCAGCCAATGGGATGAGCGATCCTGCAAATTCCAGTGTGGGGAGTGCGACCAGTCCCAAACTCGAGCCTCCTCCTTCACCACACGCCAACCGCAAGAAACACAGACGGAAAAAGAGCACAGGCATCACAAAGCCAGACGGGTTATCTGCAGGCAATGAAGGTACTTAAAAAAAAAAAAAAGCAGTACATTGTCACACTTTAGTTTTGAAATAGGAAAAAATTACAAAACTAAGCAAAAGTTATCCACATTCGTGAAGAAGCAGGTTCCCTCCTTAGAGCACGACTACAAGACAAAGACAGATTGGATATCTAAATTTGTGTGAACTGATTTAGTCTACATGTTCTGGAATTCAGCACAGATGTTTAGGCAGCTTCCTTATTTTGTGAAATTAGTCACCAAAGTAGATACAAGAGCAAACCTTATAATTTATTCTCTCTGAATTGACTGAAGTCACAATTATATCAGAGGCTGACAACTGCAGAAACTAGTCTTTTTGTAAGTATTCACTATTTTCTCCTCAGTTTAATATCTGCTAATCTTTGATCAACATTGAATTCACACTTCTACAGAAAATCCCTGCAATCATTATGAAAAAATTTTTATCATCTGCACTCTGACTGAATTTGTCTGTGATGTATGTAAAGGTGTGAAGTTTTGTATCTCCATGTGGCCCCCTGCACATTTCACCCTTACAGCCCCCATTTATTTTACTGTTGTATGAATAGTGAATGTGGCCCTCCTCAGCAGGGGAGTGGCAGCCGGCTCTCCACCCAATTAATAATGATTCCTCAGCCCAATGATGAATGGAGCGCCCTAATTGGATGGCATTGTGAAAACACTGAGACGCATTTCAGAGGCCATAAAACTGATGTCACCAGAGTAGGATGATCAATCAACAAGATTGATACGGTGGATAACAACAACAATGGCATTGACGCCTCCTAAATGGGGCTTAGCATTTATAATCATTATACTTTTTTATCACGGTCTCTGACAGCTCCTCTTTAAAGTCTGAATGGGTCTGTTGGCCACATTGTTGTACAGAGGGAACATCATCAGCATCACAGAGATAAGTGGTGTGCGATAAGTGGCGCTCCTTTCATTGTTGGAGAAGTATGTGGGGACATAAGCTGCAGTTGTGGTAGTCATTGGAGATAATATTCTGGATTAGACATCATCAATTATTTTGACAGTGTATGATGAGCTGCAGAACCACATCTATGCAAAGAAGCAGACTGCAACTCACAGCATCCTTACTTGAGTTTTATTTTACATTACTTAGCTCTTAATGTGCATCTTCTAAAAGAATTTCACATGAGAAGTCTTTACTGAGTGACAGCTGGCTTTATCAAACATCTTCAAACATCATCAGTGAATATCCCATATCTATTTAGCCCTGGACTTCCTGAGGAGGAAGTGTAAGAGCAATCTGAATATTTTTCACATCATCAAACATGCACATTGTTTTCTATCTATCTCATTGTTCTCTGCAAGGTTTTCTATTAGCATCAGCTTGTCTGTTCTGTTGAACGCTCTGCAATACAGACATATCGCTTAAATATTGGATTCAGCCAAGTCTGAGGTGTGAGCTGTGTCTCCTGTTAAAGGAACAGTAGAGAGAGGAAAGAGAAAAAGGAGGAGAGGTGGGATCCTTGAATAAATTGCTATCAGTTTATCTCATTTACATGGCAATCAGAAGCATGCAATGCCGGCTGAAATTGAATTTTAGTTGTTGTGAAGCATCATAAATCAAAACAGCATGAGAGTTTTAAGGTGAGAAATCATTTTGGCCAACATGAGACATGTGCTATGTACACGAGTGCGTGAAGAAACTGTTGCTGCAACATCATTTCTTAATTTGGCACTACAATATGTAGGGAGAAATGGGGGAGTAATGGAAGTATGTCTTCCGACCTTAAGCTGATTATTATGATAATGACAAAACGGCAAATTACAACTTTCAAATCGGCCCTAACCTCATGCTCTAAAGTCCATCTCTAACTTTGGTAATGGCTATTTTAAATCTATATAAACTCATATTTAGATTCAGTCTCTGTTATGTCTACTATGCTACACATCCACCAAAGATGTGCACAAGGGACACAGCCCCTAATATCCTATGCACTGTCAGAGCTGTGTGGTGTAATGAACTTCTCATGTGCTTAAAGAATGATGCAGGATGCATGGCGAGACAACTGACAGCCCCGTAATGTGTTTCCCAGCAGCCGCCCGGCGACGAGCTCTCTCCGTGTGTCGCTCGCCATAAACCCACTGGAAAATCGATGGCCGATAAAGACTTGTGTTCAGGGGGAGCCCCTTCTGATTAATGCAGACTGTCAGGGAGCATCATTAATGTATTTCTCTTTTAAAGAAAGTGTATCAAACACTCATTGTTATAGGGGTGTAACTTGAGCAGAAAACGAAGGTGAAGCAGTGGAAGGAAATTGTGATGAGAAACTCCAGTTTTATGGAAGGTGGTATTTATTCTCACTAAGGTCAGAGAGATTAGACCAAATGATGGGCCCGAATGCATTTTAATGTAGAGAAGCTATTAAAGTCCTCAGACACTGTCTAAAAGTAAGTCTACTCTTGCTTTTCTTTTTTGTGAAATAAAGCAACATCTCACGCACATTACAGTAAACAATGGAAACGGCCCACTGCAAGTAAAATAAAGGTTTTTTCCTTTTTATAACTCAGATTAATCTGTCATTCCTGATTAACTGATTTGATTTATTTTCACAATTTCACACACACAAACTAGATGTTACTGTTACCATGTTACACTATGGAAAAAAAAGACTCCCTCAAAAGCTTCAAGCTTATAAAACAGGGGTCCTGAACACCACCACCTGACAGTATAGCATAACACTGACTTCAGCTTGCATATCAATACTACGATGTGATATATCCCACAAGCAGCGGGGGCAACACTTGATGGGGACTCGTTAGTCCGTAAACTCACGAGTCCCATTACCATCAAGCTTTCAGTGCAAAGCAGTCACATCACACTGTACAACAAATATAAGAGACATGCAGATCTTGGTTGTCTAGCACAGTCTTTGAAAAAATGCAATACATCATTTTCTATATAAATGACACAATATGATTTGTACATTTATACCCTCACTTTGATCCATGTACAGAGAGACAGTTAATATGCATTAGTGTACAACAGTTTTTGACATTTCTCTCCAACCAGGTGGTTAAATTATATTTTTACAAATTGAGTGACAATTGTACTGTTGCAGTTCCCACCAACAAAACACGGGCCTACATTACAGAGATGTACTGGCTCTACAATTTGTAAAAGATTCATTAGGTTAAAGAGACAGGTGCATGTAGGTAGTCAGGAAGTCATTTGTAGTGTCAGATTTAGAGGCTGAGCTGACACAGATACGTATCCTTTTGATTTAGTACCACTTTCATTATCACTACCTGTGATGTCTATTGCAAATGCAAGCTCATAAACATTGATGAGTCATGGTAATAAACATTTTGTCAAAGAGTCCATTTTTTGCATAACCGTGGTAATTGTCTTCATTTGACTCTTTTAAAAAAGCTTAGTGGGAATGACAAAAATGTCACATTTCCACATATTTCTACCAATTGTAGAAATCATAAAAGACAGACACTTTGCAAATATTTTAAATTGAGGTTTTCTTTTTTATTTTAAATAAATGTTATTCTTTATCAGGATTAGGTAAATTATTACATTATTGTACAGCTTGTAGTATAATTATGACCTAGAATATGACCATAGAGGTTTAAATTGTTAAATCACCATTATTTGTTGGACAACTGGACAATCCCGTCTGTCTTCCAACAAAGAACAGGAAAAATAGAGTTGTGAAACTTTTGACTGGTAGTATATAACATAAGCTTGACACTTGGCTAATTTGAAACTCAATTAAATCATGACAAAATTGATAAAGTACCGATTTAACACAAGGAGACAATCATTTCATTGAAGTAGCACCACAATTCATCTGTCTGAATGACTCATGAAAAAATGTCCTCTTTGAGTATTTAGCGAATGCATTGGACTTCTTTATAAAATGTCTATATCATGCAATGACCTCCACTGGCTGCATGAGGGGGGAAAAATAAATTCCTGCAGGCCTGGATTCACCTTATTTCATTTCACAAATTACCGTTTATAATCAAAAAGGGCTCTCTAATCACTTTAGATAATCAATTAGTTTCATTTCCCATTTTAACTGATTGCTAATAAACTAAGTTGAGTGTTTCCACCCTCTTTAAATTCAATTAAAGGATAATGTGGAAATCCTTTTTAATCTGGGAGTGCGGAACCTCAAAATTAAAACTTTATCTGTCTTCATAAAATCAGTACAATGGATGAAGTGGAATTTGTCAACAGTACCAAATGTTAACAAAACCTCACAGTGGTTCAAGTCGTTTTCTTATATGTGTACATAATGTGCTAGTTCTGTAAAATGTCATTCAGCCCCGAGAGACACAACAGAATCAGATAACTTTTCAAACATTTTTTTATATTTCTTTTGAGTTATGCTCATTTTGAATATTATAGCATGTATCCATTTAGTTGACACAAAGATATACTAAGGTATTCCTGGTATAACATGACAGACCTATTAAGATTAGCTGGTAACAAGTCCTTCAGACTTAACAAGAGGTACAGAAATACATCAAAGATGGGTAAAGATGAATTGATTTACTGTGAAGAAATTATGTGAGCAAGAAGTTCAGGAATGGGAACATTTAGAAACACATACATTTTTGGAAATGGATTAAACACAGATATGATTCTTTTGTGAAAGTTGCTGTTTGGG
The DNA here is from genome assembly GCA_037177055.1 of Atherinosoma microstoma. Taxonomy (NCBI): domain Eukaryota; kingdom Metazoa; phylum Chordata; class Actinopteri; order Atheriniformes; family Atherinidae; genus Atherinosoma; species Atherinosoma microstoma. The sequence goes on from JBBBVU010000008.1 coordinate 17,436,941, forward strand.
TTCAAGAAGATTCATGAAAACTAAAATTAGCATGGAAAAAGGGGGAAAAAAGTATTGAGACACAAGTATTCTAACCAAGTCAAGAAATGAAGCTGTTTTCTCTGAACCCAGGTGGCCAACATTTGCATCATCATCTAACATATCAAGACTTGAAATTCTTTTTTTAAATCACAGACATTGTATCTTTTGGTCCACAGAAGAGTTTCCTTTTTCTTTTTCTTTTTTTCATTTTTTTTTTCAGAAGTTTCCATTTGTGATGGAGGTCATCATTGGACATGGTTTAATTAACTTGCACATCATGAAAGGTACTATTAATGCTTGATAATATAATTGTATAGTTTTGCAATAGCGGTTTTTACCATTTATCTTTTTTCTTAGAGAAGGCTTTTATTATTTCAGCAACAAGTGCATGGTTGGAACACAACAAAGAGCCTGGAATGGTCAAACAGCTGAAATGCTATTCAAGCTGGTACAATAAAACTTTCGCTTTCGTATGCTTCTTTTTTTCCTTTTGTTCTGAAACACTTTTACAATTACTCACAAAATATTGCTGATCCTCTGGAAAAAGAAGCATGCACAAAAAGATGGGCAAAGAAAAATATCTATGTAAAAATCTGACTGTTTCACCAAAACCCTTTTTGCATAACTTATTGGACTACCGGCATAAGGCAGAGATGTTCTTTACTTCATGTTGGTCTCACAATTAATCAGTTTTATTCTTTTCTGAAACTTGTTATTAAAACTTATAAAACTGATACTGATCTCAGATTCAATTTATAGGTTTTTTCATTGACCCTGCTGTATTTGAATTGTTCATTAGGTTTAGATCAGTAGAAAAATAACATGCAGCAGTTATTAATAATATTTGGTTTCCATTGAGATTCCAGCTTAATCCAGTTTCTTATTGTCCTGCACCTTAGTAAGCTAAGGGTTAATATCCTCTGGAGTCCAGCTGAGGATTAGGAAATGGAGGTTTAACTGCCTGTGCTAATGGTGGGTGTTTATCTCAATACTTTGTTTTGTCACTCCCAGACTTGCTCTCATTTCCGAAAGCTGTCCCTGGAGCTTCCACTCTTGTAATGGCTTAGCTTTCTGAGCACAACAGTATGGAGAGAAAGGAATAACAAGATTCTCATTTGGGCTCCATATACACTGCCCACAGATACTTGTATAATTGGCCCTGTTTTCTTTCTGCTCTGTTGTTAAATGCATTAGCTATTAGGCTAGTGATACTGGTGTTGATTTCATGTGTTAGTTCATCGTTGGAAGGTGTGCTCCTTGCTTGTTTGAGCATGTGCATGTAAAAGTGTGCAGAAGTGTATGTGTGTGTCAGATAGGGAGCATGCTCTATCTTCTCTTCCTCGCTGCTCTTTTCTCTCTGAGTTTGGTCGTGGTTCCCCCGGGGGCCCCTGTCGCAGTAATGGCCTGCTCCTGATTGCTCTGATACAGGTTAGGAATATTGGCTTTAATGATGTGTAAAATGAGCAAGCAGTGCCTGTGACATTTACAGATGGCTCCGCCTTGGCCTGTTCTTCCCAACTGCTCGTTAATTCACAGGAACGGCAAGCACTTCTTTAAGTGACTGCCTGATGCATGCATGCGACACAATACAGCACATCCTGCACACAAAAACAATAGCTCACCTTGTGTACCTCTGCACCTTGTCACCGTTTCAGCCAAGCGTTCACAAATGGATCAAATACAGAGTCCTCAAGGTGAGGAGCTGTTTGCTAAGTCCTTTCAAAGGGTTCGTCACACCGGTCTCCAGAGGCCTTTGGGAGGTTTAGACAGAGTAGGTGCTGTAGTCTGCCTTATAGACAGCACAGCTGGGCTCAGCATCAAACCCCTGAGGTGCTAATCTGGTCCACAGGTCCTCTGCGGTGCATCTGCTGCCCTTGAACAGCAAAAGAGGAATCACCATCCTCAGGTCAGCTTCTCCTCTCTGGTTCCGGCTTGATTTTAAGGTCCAACAAATACTTTCACTGACAGCCATTCAGTGGTGGGAAATGTACTGTTATACCGCTGTAACAGTACCATTACAGTAATATAATAAATCAATGGAGAGTAAGTGAAGTAAAGGTACGGAGGTATTATTGCTTAAATGCACTTCAAGTATCATAGTATTTATGTGTGACACTATTAGAGCTTTAATGCCATTGCATAAAGTTGTATTTCGCTCTTATAGGTGTAGCTTTGGGGGTCACAGAGTGATAAAGTGGGATCATGAGACCATTTAAACCCCAATTATTGATTTTTCTTCTTTTTAAATGTATTATCTGCCAGTTTCCTCTTTTAATCTTGAGAACTTAATTTAACAGTTTCCACCAAAGTAAAATCATCCTAAAAGTTGGGAAGTGAAATTAGCTAGAAATGTTTAAATCTGGAAATGTAGCCTCAAGAAAATACTTATAAAGTCATTCAACACAAGAGAAAAAAGTCAAATATGCATGCTCCAAGTACAAAAAGTTCTGTCTTGTGATCTCTTTTCCTTTTTTAAAAATGTTCTGTCTTCACTAAAGCCATTAACTATTGAAAATCTTATTTTCAAACTGTATTGCATCTTGAAAAAATTTTTTGGCAATTAAAACACTGCTGTGTTGCTGTAAGAAGTTATCAAAGAGAAGATGAACAACATTTGTAACTGAGAGGATCCTGAAAGGCTTTATGATCCATGTAAATGTTGGTTGGAGATGTGTATCTTAATCTGCTCCTTCCCTTTTCTAGCTCTATGGCCATTACAGTGCAATTTCCTTTTTATTATGCTACGTTAATTAAGGAAAATCATATTTTGCTCATTCTTCACAGTTGGCGCCTCTGCTGGCTTTAAATTGTGTTCTTCCTTGTCCGCCCACTGGCAGAGCTGTGTTAATTTATTTCTAATTGGCAAGAACTTGTTGATCGCACTCGTGTAGATGTGGTCAGGAGGTTAATGCATATGTTAATGTGACAAGGTGATCGTTTCTCGCCTGGCCATGTGCTAACTGCAACAACTGAGTGATAGCAGAAGCACTAATGGTCCTTTTACATGCTCATCATTGCAGGTGCTTGTGAGATGGCAGCAATAACTTTGACTCTTTGTACATGCTCAGATTTTCTGTCTATGAGACAACCATTTTTGCCTCATGCTAACATGGAGCTGAATTTCCATACTGTGGATGCTATTAAGTAGTCCTGTCAGTGCACAGGAGCTTCATGTGTATTGCTTGTGCTCCGCAGTCCGGTGTTACCTCACTGGCTTTGGTATGTTTCCCGTGTGCATTGCTATGCATGGAGAAGTAGATTTGTTTTCCCTTGTATACTCATCAGTTTAAGAAACCAGCCATCCGTTCCTTTTTTAATCTCCATAATGAAAGTGTTTTAATGCCTCCAATTTATTGCCTGGGCAGCCAACAGAATAATTAGCTTTGTTCAGGTTTTTTAAAACAATGAGAGCACGAGTACAACAACATTTGGAATCACAAATTCTAATCAAATCCATTAGTTATTGTACCTGAAGGTGTATTGGACAAGCAAAAAATGGAATTTGATTATGCGTATCACAATTAATCTTCTATTTTTTTAAAGATTTTTTTTGTTGTTGCTCCCTCTAAGTTTTTGAGTATTTTTATTCTATGTAATTGTTGTGCTCTAATCCCTTCAGTGCTGTAAAATGTCACGCCCATATACAGACTTTTTTTGTTGTTGCTTTAAGTCTAAATAAAGAGGTTTCCAAGTCTTTATTGATGCTCTGTGACCTGGAGTCGATTCCACAAACTAAATCAGATAATTGAAGTCGGTGTCAGGCTAATTGGATTATTGCTTTCCCCCTGAAGAGATGGCCCTCTGCTGCAGCACAGGGACTGCAACATTACTGGCATCCATCGCACATCTGTCATTTAACAGCATAAAACTGTGTTTCTCAGCAAAGAGGGTGCATTGATTTAAAGATAGTGCTGTAATGTCTTTAATTGGATGATTTGTCTCAGCCCTTATGATATTGTGATCATTTTCAACTCATACAGAGTTTATCGAACACCTTATACACCATATGCCTAATTGGTTTGCGGTGAGAATAAACTTGAGCTTTTTACGTTCTGAGAGATTAATTATATCAGCACTTTGCGCATTAAAAGAGTGCTTAAATCAGCAGAGATAAGTCCAGGACAAATTGGATCAAAGCTGCATAGAAAACACATCCTGCTTGTGTCTGCTTGCCTCCAGTCCTCCCATCATGTTTTATGCAAATGAGATGACTATTTGCATAGACATAATTAGGTAATTACAAATCATTTGACAATGAGCTCAAGCATGTGCAGAGACAAGACATGTAACATGAGTCACATTGTACTGTAAAGACTTAATGAATTGTTTCTGAACAGCAGAGGCATTACAGCATGTGTTTGAGCATATGTTGTGTCAGACCTTTTCACTGAAAACGTCAGGTGACATTTTCATAAATCTTACTTAAAACACTGATTATCAGTGTAAAAAGGAACCTAATTAGCAAAAATCCAAAGTCAGTTTGACATAAAATATGTTTGTATGATGTCAAAAAGGAAAACTAAATATGATGAAGGATAAAACGAATTAGAAGATATGATTTTCTTTTTTCATAGTTACTAAAAAAAGATACTAAAAGAAGTATAAGATTAGTTTGGATTAATTAAAATGGGCCGTTAATCCCCATTTTGAATATTTTTAAAAACTGCATATAAAGGAATATGGATTAAGATCCTCTTTTTCACCCAATAATTATCATACTATTATCATACTAATGATAAATGAGAGAAAGAACCTTGTCATTGCTGTAGCTTTGCTTTTTTAGTCTGTATAAAAACACACATTTTAGCTCATGTCTCTTTAAGACCACATACTCTGATTGCTTATCTGGTTGGCTTTATTAAAACACATTTTCTTAGCATATTTAGTGGCGGTATAACATTAAATTGATCTACATGTATACATCTCATGACTATCCACTGAATCGATATATTGTATCATGTTCAAACTTGTAATTACACCATTTATTGAGCAAGTTTGTGTAGATTAAGGGCATAAGTTCACACTTACTAACTATAAACCCATCTACACATTTCAATACTAGTCAAGATTTTGGAATCAGAAAACTGGGACATAATTTTAGGTGAAAGCGGGACCTGCACTTCATAACTTCTCATACTTATATTTGTTTGTATACCATTTGATGTCAATGAAAATATGCCAGATATTTATTCGTTCATCCAAGTAAACCTGTAAAGAATTTCTAAATCAAGGTTTATGTTTCAAAAGTATTCATACTTGTAAAGGCTGAAGTCATCAGAAAAAATTCAAATGTAAAACTTGTTTTACTTTTACATTTCATTGATTTTTTTACAGTTATTTATTTCCAAGTCTAAGCTAATCAAACATAACATTGACTTCATTTGACTATAACCAAAGCCCACTAGGTCATGGATTTCAACCTGATGTCTGTTGCTAAGCTGTGTGGCTTGTGCAGTCAGATGGTACAACCAACATGCATGTCACCCCAGATTGCGTGCGGTCCTTTATGTCAGTGTGATGGCAGGTGCTGACACAAAAGCCTGGATCTACTCACCCTGTGCACAATTCAGGCGTTGCATAGAATCTTCTCTGTGCAATGAAACAGCACTAAAGCAATCACTTTCTTTTTGGTTTTAAGCACTAATATTTGGTTTATTTTTGTTTTCCAGAACAAGAAGATTCCTTCGAGTTCACTATTGTGTCACTGACGGGTCAGACGTGGAACTTTGAAGCATCTACATACGAGGAGAGGGAGCTGTGGGTTCAAGCAATAGAGAGTCAAATCTTTGCCAGCCTGCAGTCCTGTGAGAGCATAAAGAACAAGGTAAAGTGGCTCATGGAAGTTAGAGTATCAAAAAGAACTGGACAGGATGGGCTGATATAATCTTATCAAAGCATCGTCATCATCCTACAATTCTACTGCACTCTTATTTTCCCCTTCTTTTCAACCTTTATTGCTCCATCCCCTCTTCACCCACTTCAAGCTGTCACATGTGGGAGGTTGTCAGACAGGTGCTCCGCAGTGTGGGGGATTTCTTATTAGAACTGGCAGACATCAGAGAAAGAACACGGCTTGTGTCAGCATGCTGGGGAGACACAGCCTCATTTTCATATTCATATTTTCTCTGCCTCAGTCTTCTCCTAAGATTTTGAAGAACCTCTTCTCCTCCCCCTCCTCATAGGTTGTTCATGATTTGAGTCCAGCTGTAATTGTTTGCCTTCTGTTACTCCACACTGAAATAATTAGTTCCTGTTGGCTTATTCTCTGCTTCATTTCTCACAGTCTCGGTTAGGCAGCCAAAGTGATGCAATGGCTATTCAGTCCATACGAAATGTGAGAGGGAACAGCTTCTGTGTGGACTGCGATGCACCCAGTGAGTAGAACTTTCCATAAACGGCAAGCTGTAAGCATTATCTTCAAACTAAGAATGTTCTTTGTAACCCAAAATTTAGATTTATAAACAAATAAATCGCCACCATAAATATAAATGTGTTGGATTAGGATGTCATCAAGCCCAGGATGTCATCAAAAAAAAAAAAAGGAAATGTTTAAGACTATTATAAAAGTTATTCCTGTTACATGTATTCCCTCTGTCATGCAGACCCAGACTGGGCCAGTTTGAACCTGGGTGCCTTGATGTGCATTGAGTGTTCAGGCATCCACCGGAACCTGGGGACTCACCTGTCTCGCGTGCGCTCTCTGGACCTCGATGACTGGCCAGTGGAGCTCAGCATGGTGATGACCGCCATTGGCAACGCAATGGCCAACAGCGTATGGGAAGGAAATCTGGAGGGATACTCCAAGCCAGGGAGCGACAGCACCAGGTTAGCACACTTCTGCAAATAAAGGTGCTGCTTAATGAAGCATGCAGAGATTATAGAATGAGAAGGCAGCGCTGTCTTCTCTCCATTAGCTGCCATTTATTAGCCACCCACATCACAGCAGAGGCAGCTCACACCACAAAATGCTCCATAAGAAGCACCAGGGGTCCATAAATGTCAGCCTACTGAGCCAGAAACATACTTTTATATCTGAGAATCAGCTCATCCTGTACACACTGATCACAAAAAACTGTTACGTCATAGACAGTCTCCTGCAGTACATTGTCAGCTTCATCATATCTGATATTTCCACCACAGTACAGTCTTGTATGTGTCTTTCCCCGCAACTGCTGCTACTTTAAAACAATAATTCCTGAAAGGTGTGGCATGTGTTACATCATTTTGCACTTACCTGATAAATGTCCTGACCTGTCAAGGTTGTCACTCAACATGTAAGTGCTAATCAAGAAGGGATTTTATAATTGACTCCACATCTTCAAACTTCTGGTTTGTGCAAAGTCAGCGGAAGTTCAATGGAAAGAAAGAGACATGTTTTCTTTTTGCAGAGAAGCTTTACATCTTATCTAAATTACTCTTTCATGCTCACCCTGCCAGGGTTCCCCTTTCCTCTGAAGTACCTTCATCTGTTAGGATGATTGTCTTTTATCTCATGGAGACAGGTGAGACCTACCATCCTAGTAGGTCCAACTAGTTTGACCTGTTGTGTGGCTACACTGATAATCAAGCACACTGTGATGACTAAACCCCACCCAAGACCCAAACCCTCTGGTCACAAACCACCCTGTTACATAACCGTCACATAGGGCCTTCACTAAATCTGCCATGGCAAAGACTGTCTGCAGGGTCCTGCTGGTGGTATGGTGGTATCTGACCAACTTCAGTTGGAACAATGAACACGGAAACAAAGCTTGTTTCTGTCTTTTGATTTGACGCCTCTTGTGGTGTTGCAGGTATAGCGGGTGTATTTTGATAGAATCACATCACACCCATTTTTACACCATAAGCAGCAGGTCTCTTTGTGTTCTCTTGTGTTAATTTGTCAGCAAAAAAGAGAGCAAGTTACCAGGTTCAAATTTTGATTCAACAGATGTTGCGTCACTTGAAATATCCAGTGCATGTGTTGCTGATATTCATTGGGATTACAACCAGTAGAATCAGTAGATTTATCATCAACTGATAACCTATTAATCATTTATGTCTTTAATTAATTATGATTTATTCATATCAGAACATACGTTTTATCAAGGTATCTTAAGGCACAGGACATAGCAAAGTTGTGTTAGTAAACACAAGCTTACAGTAATTACCTCTAATTAATGTGAAATGCCAATGAGTTTTTAAGTGCAGGTAGCAAAACAGTAGGCCATCGACTGGACTAAGATTAAATAATAATTAAAAGAAAAAACTATAAAGAACAAAATAAATGTGTAAATCGGGCAATTAACTACTTTTTGGATTATTTAGTTATTCATTTTATTTATAACTGTTTTTTAGGCTACTTTTTCTAAATAAGTACTCCAGTAGCCTACATTATATTTGTATT
>JBBBVU010000008.1:17445447-17486728 GCA_037177055.1 Atherinosoma microstoma
TATTTTTTTTCAGTATAGATGATTCCAATTGTGGGTACTAAGTGTCAAACTAACTTTGTTCGCTTTTTTAAAAAGATTATTTTTGAAAATACTAGTAAAAGCCCACAAAGGTTTGTCTAGAACAACAGTTGTAATTGGTTTCATTTATACAGACAGATGTAACCCTAATAATGGTGTACATTCTTATTCCGTTATTTTGATATTTTCTTTTGCTTTTACATAACACTGCTATAAATAAAAAACAGGCCTCATGTGATTGTGAAAATCCAGACCGTGTGAACATGATTATGATTATACAAAATCACTACCAGTGACAGAGACATGCTTGTGAACCTACTGAGACCAGAGTAGCTGTTCACTCAAGATGCAATTTCTTTTATTGTTTGCTAAAAAAAACAGCTGCTCACAATTTAACCTCTGAAATCCATCCTTTGCTCTAGCCAGTTCAGACCTGAATGATGGCCTACAGTTGTTTATTGAATGGTATCTGTGCTGAAGTGCTCCACTGTGGACTTGATGAAAGATTATTGATGTTGATTCCTCTCCCTACCACTGTCAGTCCCACGTCGCCTCGAGCTGGAAGGTTCTTCACTGTCTTAAAAATCCGATCTTGTTTAAAAAAAAAAAAAATCCGATCTTGTCCTGCAGCAACATCTCCATTAGCTTTCACTGTCAAACAATAAATCTAATTTGCAGGATAACTAATCTTTAGACCAAAAGCATCAGTTAAGATATCAGATGTGGCCACTGGGTAGTAAAATGCTGATGTTGTTCTCGCTGATAAAATTGATGTAAGATTGTTCTGTGAATTAAATCTGACCGATATAATGGGATTTTGTCTCATTTCTTCTTTCTGCCATGAAAGTTGGCTCTTCCTATGCTTACTTCTCTTAACTTGCACATATGCAGGGGTTTTAATTGTGTCACTCTGTTGACATGAAGCAGCTTGGTGATGGCACACAGGCAGTGTATGCTGCTGACTCCCACTAAACATTAGTGACACCTAATCTAAACGATTCAGTAACTACCTGCGTATCAACTCGGTGTCTGATTGAATGTCTCCTGCTAGACTAGTTTTACCCCTTTGCATTTCCAAGATTTAAGTTAAAGGCACTCATCCACAAGATTGGTTTAGCTTATGATATTCTGGATCATAATAAACACAATATATAGATTTGACATATGCAGATCAACACAGCAATGAAATTACAGGTAAACATCAGAGTGATTGCAGGCATCTTCGTGGAAGGGGTGTTGATATGCATTTATATGAACTGATGTCACCACACGCATTTTACACTTAATTCTTAAGCACCTTACATTTCTTTTTATTTGACATAAAGATAAAAAGCAGTTTTAGTGTTCAGTGTTGAGTTATGATGAATTTTGAGTGATAGTTTTTTTCTCCCTTTTTTCCACCCTGAAAGTAAAAAGTGAGGCAATCCAACCAAAGACATTTTTCATTGCCTGGCAACTCGCAAGTTGTTCTTAATGCCTTAAACTGATAAGTACGTGCAGATTGCTTAACCAATAAAGCAATTACTTACAATATTAAACCCATTCATTAAGTTTGTCTGGTGCCAGTGCATTGAAAGCACATGTGGCCAGGCTAGAGCTGAATCTGGAATTATAAACTTGTGGGAGCTCCGCATCGTGGCTGATCTGTGCAGTCAGCATATTGCAGGGGAGTTGTTCTGTTAATTAGCACCTGGGAGTTGTCGTGTTTTGCACATCACCTCTAATTGCTTGGCATGTTTGTGATAGAAAACACTACAGATTATTTTGACGGATGCTGTGGGAGAGGTCCTACTGCTAGCTTTACCATTATCTTCCTCTAGCACATAGACACAAAATGAAACACACACACACAAAAGCAGGGACACCAATTCTCATTTTGGGGGAGATGTCCTGAAGCGTGGACGGATGTGGATGGCTATCCCTCACTGACGGGGGCCTCTCAGTGTCACCCTCTGCAGGCTCCGCGCCGCCCTCGGCCACAGGCGGGTAATAGCTCTGATGAGAGCCCTCCACTTTGTTTCAGAAATAATTTGCCACTCCTGCCGCCTGCAGGGGCTGCGTGGTAATAAAAATGAATCACACCGCTAACCTCTCCAAACCTGACCCCCGCTGCCTGGTTTAACCCTATCACAGCCGACACTGGTATCATCCTCTCCGGCTGTTTGTCTCTCTTTACAAAAATCCTTGCTGTGGCCACAAAACTTCTCCACATTGGCCTCTGTCCTTCATGTAATTCCCAAAACACAAAGCAAAGCTTCCAGGCGACTCACAGGTTAGTAGTGCTGGAACACGAGCTCTCTGAAGAGATTGTCAGAGCAGCCAGCTTTGCTAGAAGCCCTGGTGGAAGAGGAGTAATTAATTAAGATAAATGAATGACTGTGTCATCCCATCTCTCTACTTTCTCTCTCTAAATGAAACCCACAGGTCAGTAATTAGCCCTGTGTGGGAGACGTTGTACGTCGGTCGCTAATTGCCCACATGCCACCAGGTCTCAGGGCCAGATAGACATAGAGGAAAGTTTTCTCTGTTATAGCCAGCATAGCAATGTAATTTAGTATAAGCATTGTTAGGGATGAAGGTTGTGTCTGATTAGCAGAAAGACCAAGACTTAAAAATTTGCCCTTTGTGAAGCCGACTGCACACTTAAGCGGGCCATGTGTTATCGTCCCCTCAGCTTTGTATGAGAGGCGAGGGTTCAGCAGGGGTTAACAGCATGAGCGTTTAAGGGTGTTAGTCTTGCTGGCACAAAAACACAGCCACTCCATCATGAGGAGTCTGACAACCTCATTAATGTCACAATATATTCAGCTCATCCCTCTGCCTGCCTACAGCACCCAGATGCTCTCCCACCAGCTTCTATAGAACTCAACAACCTTTTTATTTCTGGTCATCTGTTCAGACCACACTCTGGACGAGAGAAAAGCAGCATCTATTCCACTTGTAAAAATATTTGTCTTCATTCTTTTGGAGCTGTTATTCTCTGTGCAGAGCAAAGCAAGTCTGCACTGTAACCCGTTGGACCATAGGAGGCCTTATTTAGCACTCTTGCTGTGGCGTTTACTGTGTTCCTCCTTCATTTCTCACCCTTAGCAACCTTTGATGCTTTGGGGCCCAGCTTTCTCTCCCTGTTGTGTTCGCTTCTTCTCCTTCTTTTTATTTTTTCTTCTCTGCCATTCCCCCCTCAGCCCCCTCTCTTTCTTTTTGCTGCTGCTGTCCCTCTTCCTCACTATCTGCTCTTCCCTCCCCGTGGTTTGTGGAAGTGAAGCCGCTGGCTGCATGGGAATCACAAGTCGCCCACCCCCACTGTGAAGTCTGTTCAAGCTGGTCAAACCCTAACACACAGACACCCCCTTCCACTATTTCTCCCCCTCAGTGCTTCTATTTGATGTATTCACAGTGAATATGGATGCTCTTGGAAGAGTAGGAGGAGCTTTAGAAGCTTTGATAGTTTAGAAGGACTCAATGTGTTTGAAAGATGGGCGAGTGGTGGGACGGACATCCTTCTCTTCCTATGGACCAATGCACCTTTATTGCAGGCGGTCAGATTGGTCATTCTGCTGCTCCTCCAAAGCTAGCCCCGCCTCCTCCGTCTCAGTTTCCCTTCCCTTCATATAAATTCCTGTTCGCTTTTGTCTTTCAGGCTTGACTAATTATCCTTGTTTGTCCCTCTTTATTTGAATTCAGTCATGTGTTCTTGGCTCCATGGGCTGGGTTTAGGAGAATCATTCTGCCATTTGCCACTTAATTAAGTCAGGGTCAGAATCCATTGCTCAACAGAGAGCTAGAGGGACAGAGCTCTAATAGAATTATAAAAGAAGCCTTTCTCTACTGTTAGGGCCGCCTTTATCCTGGCGGGCTCTGCATAGGCAAATGAAAGGGGACACCAGCTTCAGACAGGAATCCCATTTCCACTTTAAACTCTGAGAGCGTTTTGATGTTTGCCCGGAATTTCACTCACATCAAAGTCAGTGAAAAGAAAGTTAATCGATGATTATGCTGTGAGATAACTGGCTGATGGAGGGAACTTGTGACAAAACACAGCTTGGTTTTAGTAGGAAAAAAAGGAGGTTGAGGCATTTTTATTGGGAACTTAAGGCTCCCCTCCATCCCCTAAGCAACACAGAAATTTAGAACAAGTATGTGCTTAAGCTTGGGTGGGGAAAATGGCGACTATGAGCTTAGAAACTTATAGCTGTTTGTGTGTGCGTCTATGGGAGTTTAGTTTAATTTCCTAAATATCCCCCCCCATACTGTGAAAATTCACTCTCCTTTCCCCTCTCCACCTCCCTTCCCACTCTGTCCCAGGCTTTGACATGCTAAATCTGCTGATTTTATTTTTCTTCCTCCTGTGGTGAGGAAGTGTCCTTTTCAAGGGTCTCAGTTTTCCCCCCCCTCCCCTCCCAGACTGTCTAAACCCTACCTCTGTTTGGATTGTTGTTCTTTTTCAAACAAAAGACAGAGGCGGGATTACCATTTCACTTCCTTTCACACTGTCTTTCAAGTGGCAGCAGCTGGGAATTTTTCTAAAAGCCTTGGCTTGGCTGCTTTTGCTTCTGTTTTTTGGACCGACCATCTAGAAAGAGCTGTGGATTTGTTGAATTTAAAGCTCAGTATCAGCAGTGAATAAGGCCTTTTCCTGCAGGCCTTTGGGTCTGATTTTGTAGCGAAGACTAACAAAGTGTCCTCAAGGCTCTTTTCTGAGATGTTGACGTCTTCTTAATGGCTCTCCTCAGCCTTTTTGTTCCTCATCTTGGTGCTAACTTTCTGCCTCATTTAGCTCATATCAATTCACTGGACTCTACAGATCCAGCGTCTTGTTCGTGGTTGAGTTTTCCAAAAGAAACTTTAGAAAACAGCTCTTACTGTCGGTTTTTAACCATGCTTATTTTTTTGTTTTGTTTTGATGAAGCTGTGGATTTTGCCCTGAGGATTTTAGTCAGATGTACAGTTTTTAGACAGCCTTAAATATTCTAAAAAGCGAACTTTCTTTCAAGGGTGTGTACCGGAAATAATGGCAGAGGGGCAGGACGGCCCCTTCCTGTTCTTAGAGGTCCACTGGTTCATAGGACAATTGATTTGCTAACAGGCTTGTCCACACATAATGACCGAGCAGGGATTGATGGAGGTCTTACACCATAAAACTCCAAGCAACTGCAATTGCCTGCTATTAGGGCTGTATTGTTGTTCACATAATACCTTCATCCTTAAGAAAAGCTTTACTGATAGTGTAGTGCGCTGAAGGACTTTCTCCTCCACGTTTTCTTTTCAGGTCATAGAGAAAAGAAGATGTGCCCATATGCTTATCAGTGCAACAGCTTTAGAACTATTTTAAGATGCAGGTTAAGTTACTTTATGGGCCTCCGAGGGTGTTTTTGCAGTCAATCAATCTCAGCTCGAGTAATGATGAAGACTCGTCCCTCTTCCATCACTTCCTTTGCTCCTGTGGTTGGGGCGGGTGCCAGACTCCTCATTGCAAGATGGGGTGCTCTGTAAAGTGAACCTGGCAGGTGACATATGAGTCTGAAAATGGCTGCTGTCTGTGGTTAGCTCGTAGCCTTGACACCTGGCTGCTAAGGTGTATATATACCAGATAAAGAGGAGTGATTAATGTCGAGCCGGTTACTAATGCTTACACTGGCAGTTATGATTGAAAATACCCTTTTGAGATACACATGAAGGGCAGTTTGACCCAAATGAAATATATTTTGTACTCCATCTTTAGTCTTGCTTCAGACCATTTAGGATTTAATACTCTCTGATTTCAATATGTTACTGTGAAATTAATGCTTTTTCTTCAGTGCCACTCTTTTAGCACCGTTGCAACCTTTTTTTAAACTAGAATATGTGGGTTTTTCTATTCTACATTATTCAGAACTCTGTCTCTGGAAATGGTTGTTGATGGAAATATTTTCTATTCAGTTGTTCATATTCTATAAAAATGCCCATTGGGGTGTAAAGCCTTTGACTGGCGCAGTCTGACTGGTAGAGACAGCTGTTTTACCTTGAACTGTTTGTGCTGAGTGGGGATTTCTAATTGAGTTGAAATGCTCTCCATTTACAAGTACATTTACTGTACTTTATAATAACCCCCATTATAACATGCTTTTCCCACAATTTCATAGTTTATAGAATGGCAAATAAAAACTAAAATGTTTACTTCCTATCACATGTTCATAGATAAAGTTCAAGAACGTTTTGGTCTACTGGGTGGTATTGGGTGTTTCCACTCAGTGTGACAACACACAAGATGAGAAAAGTATTCACAACATTTTCCACACATTCAAGTGGATAAAAAGTACAAACATGTCTACACACATCTGCTTTATAACAAAGTAGGAAAATGGAATTAGAAATATCCCCTCAAAACATTTTTCACTGCATAATGTGAACATTTGTAAACTGATTACACTTGATGTATGAATGCACCAGGCCCTCTGCTGCAATAACTACAGAAAACGATTCAACACATTTCCCATGTAACCACCAGACTTATAAACATAACATATCAAAACACAATTAAATATTTGTTTGTTTTTTTGTGAAATTTTCTTTTCTGTCTGAGATCTGTTAACTGAAATGTTTTGTTTTTGTTTTATTCAGTGCCACCATTGATATGGAATACCAAAAATGTCTTTATCAGAAATAAATAAATTATTGTAAATGGATACTCCAGATATGTTTAATGCATTTAGAACTATATAATTAAACGCAGAAATTAATACAAACTAAAAAATTTATTAATTGACATTCTAGTACTTCCAGGTCACCAATCCTATCTATATTACAAGATGTCCAACAAAGAAAATGCAGAACTCATTAAATGCAGAAAACAACTAAATGTGGGCCTGGATGAATAGATACTTAATATATACAACTCCTGAATAATTAATTAAAAACACAGATAAATGCAAAAATATGTTTGTTTTTTTATCTTCATATTTAAGTCTGTATTTCTAAATATATATTTATCTGGTTATTTCTGAATATGGTATGCTTTTTGTCCTCCATATACATATTTTTAATGTCCAAAATCTATCAGAAACACATCGGCGAACTACACTGTTACAATTTGTGGCACATTCATCCATTAAGATTAATTCTTTGCTATAATTTACATTAATACATCATGCTTTGTTCTTTTGCTGTAAATTCTCTACTGAACCAAATCTGTATTAATTAGAAGCTGAAAAAAAGTTCCTAAAATCCAACTATTTGTACCTGCTTATCTCGTAAATTGCAATACCCAATACTTGGGAAACAAAACGATTTATTTGTGAGCTATGTGCTGAATATAAAAAGATTAACTAAATATTTTTGCCTTTGTTTTTTTTATTGAAATATATAGACATTCAGAAATAGTGACACCGTTTTCACAACACTTTGAGTGCCACAAATCTTGGGCCAAATCTCAGAGATGGTTGGTTTCAAACTGGAGAAAGTAAAAGTTTATTACCATTATTACCTCATTTATCTTTTGGATAACCAACCTGATATATATGGAACCTTCCATTGTTCATCTAAAAGGTTCATTTTGGTAATAAAGCAGGCTGTCAGAGCTTGTTTTCACTATTATTATGATGAAATACAATTGAATAGAGTTAGACTGTCAGGTTGTACATGCTGCTCAGCTTTGGCCCGTTGATAAAGGGTCCCACGAGGGCCTTGTCACTCCAGCCAGCATTGCTGCTTTAACTTATCCGTACGAACCTTCTCCTCTCTGTCACTCACTCACAGATCCAAACAACAGACTCTTTCTGCTCCCCTTATCACGCCAACTGACAGGGTCACCGGGTTACTACCACACTGGGCATGCTCAGTCATTCACATATTGATATTGATTTCTCTTTCTTTCCGATTTGGACAGTTTGTATGTGGGCAGAGAATGAAACTGGGGGTCAAGATGGAGAGCAAAAGATAGAATTCTGCCTGGTGATAGAGGATGGAGCCTTCCTTCAGACTCCATTCTCTGCTGCAGGCTGGAGTGAAGGAGCCCCACATCCCAGCGTCCCTTTCTGGCTGCCATTCAGCCCCATCGATCTGACTCAGGGCCCAGCCACCCCAAGGGAGACCGGGGCTCAGAGACACAGTGCCTCTTTTGTGGAGGGGATCCACCAGTTCAGACTGACAGCCGACAGCGCTGATAAAAATATGTCCCCCGCCTTCCCGTATTGTCCACAGCAGACATGCTGTTAAAGATGTGTAACCTTTAGAAAGCTGGCCAGGCTCTAACCGTCATGCCGAGGCCCATAATCACTAGAAACTGGAATATTGCCCAAAGCGTCACACCCTTTGGCATTCTCTCATCTCTCCAGCCTATCTCTCTGTATTATTTCCCTCTGTGATAGTGAAGTCACTTTCCTGAGCTTAATAATTTAGAAATGTCACTATACTCCAGTGAGTCTCATCGGCCAATTACTGTAATGTTTCCCTTGTGTGTCTACACTCCTGCTTTTCTACATTACTTAGCCTTTAAATCACAGTCTCTAAATTATTTGGAAAGTTCTTTAACCAAGGTGTGAAATTACTCATCGCATGTTCTCCATGTTCCACCCTGCGTGACCTGTAGCACCTCTGTCATTTCTCTCCAGGGAGGAGAAGGAGCGCTGGATCCGAGCCAAATATGAACAGAAGCTGTTCCTGGTGGGACTGCCCCAGTCAGATGTGCCTCTGGGGCAGCAGCTGCTTCGGGCAGTGGTAGAGGATGACCTGCGGTTGGTTGTGTTGCTGTTGGCCCACGGCACCAAGGAGGAGGTTAATGAGACCTACGGGGACGGAGACGGACGCACCGCACTGCACCTCTCCTGCACCATGGCCAATGTAGTCATCACACAACTGCTCATCTGGGTGAGTCGGCTCTACTGAGCTTTGAGAGGAGTGGTCAGAGTTGTGTGGACATTTTAAATGCAGACATTTTTTTTGTTTGTTTGTTTTGGGGAGTAGCTGGACCAATTGACCTCTTTGTTTACCTTACCAGATGTGCTGGTTTTTTGTTGCAAATCTGCATGAATGTAGCCATGTCTTAGAAATACTGTAATCAATATTTTAAAAGACAGAAATTAATAAAACAAAAGTAACAGTTCTTTCAAGAAAATTCATATGAAAATTATCAGTTGTCTGTAAAGAAGTTTAACCTTAAATATGTAATATTTCATCTTGACCTAACTCACTCTTTTTTGTGTGTGTATGATAGATTAAACTTTTTCGATACCACATTGGTCAGGCTTCCAACTAGTCTGAGCCAATATAAAGCATTTTATTAACCCAGGATTATCATCTGACTGCCCACCCACATTAACTGCCCAGCAGCAGTTAAATGCAGGAACATTTCTTGTTCTCTGAAGACAGAAATTACTTAAAAATCCATGTGCACAGGTTACAAATCTGCAGACGAGGTTAAGAAAGACGGTTTGTTTTTAAACGTGGCTGTTATTTATATTTTCTATCACAGATGATCCTTGGTGGACACATAGTCAAATGGCTTTACTGGAAAAAAAAACAAAAAAAAAAACAACATATCTGTATCAGGAGTAGTTTGGCAACTTCCAGTGGGCATTTACCACTCAAACTTTTGTGTGATTTCTTTTGGGCTTAACCTGATTATTTAGTTGCATTTTGACCACAAAAGAATTTTCTGGGAATTTGGGTCTCAAGAGATGACCCAGAACTTTCAGGATGGGACTTGCCGTACCCAACATTTATGACTGGTTGAGCATTCCTAGCATTCTTTCCCATCTCTGTATCTCAGTCATCTCATGTCTAAAATCTTCAATAGTTAGTGAAAATTTTAGATGCATTGCAGGAACAGTTGGTATAGTTTGTAAACACAACTTTTAAACAGTTGGGCATGCCCACTTCAATCAGCTGAGAAGATTAAGTGCTGTGGTAGTTGAGCAAGTTTCAGAATTAATCTGGAGAGACCAGATAAAGGACCACTAAACAAGAGCAAAAAGACTTAAATCTATGATTGTGTTCAGTGGTTTCCATTCCTGGCTGCTCTGTGAGCATTGATGCCACTCTGGTGAGGACTGTGTAGGAGGAGGAACATACTTCAGTAGGCTTAAATTTTCCTGATCTACTCTAAAACTCATACCTCAGTGGAAATGCAAAAGAACCAGACAGAAATTGCCCTTTAACTTCTTGAGAAAAAAAAAAACTGGGAGGACTTCCGTGCTGATATTCAACTTTCCCATCTGAGATTTGGACCTTTCCAGCCTACATGGATGACATCCCTCTCATTCTCAGCTGTGAATGTCTGGCTTTTGATCATTCAATTGTAAACAAGCAACTTTGTTGCAGAATTTACTGACCAATCAGTCTTCTTATAGACTTGTTTGGTGTAGTCTGTCGCCGGTACTGTCCACGAGATTTCTCTCACCTTGTCTCGCCTCAGTCAGTGAAAGACAGTAACAGCACCCATGAATGAGCATCTGAGTTGGGGATATCCGTATGAACCCTCTTCTGTCTAACTTTTCTGAACTTGTGTCACCATACAGATTTGCTTGTTTGTTGTTCCTTCATTGTTTCTTTACCTTATTTCTTATAAAGACAGTGTGAACTCACTTGAAATTATTCAGACATTTAAAAGTCAGTATGACACGTTTCAATGAAAGTGAATTTTGATAACAGATATGTTTATTAGATAAAATGACAAGATTAATTTTAAAGTATCATATACTGATGGCTTTTATGTCCTCCATTCTCTCCCACAGTATGGTGTGGACGTAAAAAGTCGAGATGCTCGTGGCCAGACGCCACTCTCCTATGCTCGACGAGCTGGAAGCCAGGAATGTGCTGACATATTGCTTCAGCACGGCTGCCCCAACGATTCCAGCAGCCTGACTTCCATACCCACTCCCAATATGAGCCGCCGCAACCCCAACATCAACAACAACAATGCCCAGTGTGAGCTCAACCGCAGCATCAGCATCATGTAGAACCTAGAAATCAACTCCAGAAAAGAAAACCACACGAACCCACCTGTATCCCTTCTTAGTACTTCCACCTCTGTGTCTCACTGTGTAACCCAGAATCAGTACCGATGCAGACATATTGGGGGGGTGGGGGGGTGGATGGATGTACTGGTAATATTCCACTGTGCTGCAAATTTGAGGATCAGATGTTGTACATTGTTTTTGTTTTTTATATTGTTATTTTTATTGATTTTGTTTGTTAAATTTATTCAATCTTGGTCTGAAATGATCAGGATCAGCTTTAAGTGTTATTTTTTAAGCATCAACCAAACAAATGACTTACTTTGGCATTCATACCTACCCTACGAAAAGCATTTCCTTAATGCTTGAACATTTCTTTTATGTCTTCCGCCTCTGTGATGTGAACTGAGCTTATAGTGAGTGTGAGTGATGAAATTTCCTTCAAACTGTCAAGACTAAGCATCATAACAGAACTATATAGAATAGATGTACAAGTGACAAAACACTGATGTAGGGAGAAAGTAATTCCCTCATGATAACTGTGATTGTTACAGCTTCATAATGATACATGTCTTTAACCCAGTCATCAAACTCTTGACATACTATTCATATACAAAGGCAAAGCAATTATAGTTAAAGAGGCCAAATGAGTTTGATACTTAATTCACAGGGAAATGGATTCAGATCATCATAAAGGAGTTGATTGCACGATTCCCATTGGATAAAAGTGAGCCATTTCCTTCACCACCCTTTCCACAATTCCTCAGTAAAAAGGTAGATGACTATAAAGGAATTATCGGGCAAAGCATAATGTTTTATGACCATTAAGTCACATGGCTTAGTTAGCGTGCCTCTTCAATCAAAATTCATTCAAATTCTAAGGTTTGATTGAAACTGTGAAATTCCACCATTATGATGTCTTTGTTGGAATAATTTTCTGAGTGTCTAGATTGTGTTGATCATTGTTTGACACAGATTCACACAATTTCAGACTATAAGCATCCTGGAATATCCTCCTCACCTCCTGTAGCTGAAACATGTAAGATCATGCCAAGATCATATCCTCTATTGTTGCTGTGAAATACATATATGGTACTGTGTGGGTGTGTTCGTACATAACTGTACAATATGTTCGTGCTTATGTCTACGTCAGTAACCGCGTGCTGCAGAGAGCGCCTGGGCATTTCAGGACACTGGAGAGAAGAACCTACAGTGGAGATCTGGGAACATGACTGTGTTTTAATGTACAGATATCTGTAAAAAGTAGTTCTTGTTCCTTCGCCTTATTCCTTCTAAGAACAGTCTGAACTTATTCAGACTTTTAGAGTTGATATAAAGCAGCCTTTCCCTTTTCCTTGAAGCTGCCCTACCCTGTGTACGTGTCACCTGAATGCAGGGAGTTAGCAAAACACATTTAAGTGACTGAGTGTGAGGACAATTAAGGGATTTAAATCAGCAGGCTCATAGAGGGAAGTATAATTAGTTTTTATTAGTTAAAATGTACAGTATTCTACAGATATAAGTGATTTTCTGTCATAGTAAATATTAATTTGGGTTAGAGAGGACTTAAGTTTGAGTTCTCCATATTTTTAATTTGTAAGATCAGAAATCATCCTGTTTCTATAGGTTTACAAAGGCAGGTGTTTACAGAGCAAGTTATAACTTGATACCTTTTTTTTTTTTTTTACAGTATTCTTTTCTCAGAGCCAACTGAAAATTAATGCGTAGCTAAAAAAAAAAAAAGATATTTGTAGGAAAAGGAAGTGACAATATTATAAAATAATGGTTTAACATTTTTCTAAATGTACTTTTTGAATTATCTTGCTTAAAGCTGGTATAGGATGAAACATGGAACAGTATGGAAAGAAAAACACTAAAATGAAGGACTACAACCCTCCTCCTGCACCTATCCATTCTCTGTTCTAACAAATACACTAAATAAGCCCCAAAAATATGAGCTGCAAGGCTTTTGCTTCTCATAGCAGGAATCCAAATTAATTGTAAAATTAATTGTTTCCGTCTTTCATAGTAAATCTACCTACCACTCTAGCGCGGATGATACAGGGAAATGAAGTTAGCAGCAAAGAACATTTGACCAAGATTAGAGTTTTCACTGGATATAACTACTGACATGTAACTTTGTCCTTTTTTTTATATATGTAAAGAAAAGCCTGCATCGGCCACAAGGTAGATTTTTCTAAATCCTTCAAACAGAGCTAAGAGGTGTTAAGTGTCAGGCCCCTTCAATAAACATATGTAGTGAAATTTTGTCCCATTGTTAGTGATGCTGTCTTCTCCAGCTTTAAAGTTTGATGATGTACATGTACAAAAAAATGCAGCAAAATGTCCCTCCAGACCCTCTTGCCTTGCACATTTTTCAACAAGAAGCTAAATAAGCATATTTCTTAAAATGTCAACCAATTCTTTCAAGACTTCCAAAAAAGCCACAAATTCTACCTGCTATTATTATTATTATTATTATTATTATTATTATTATTATTATTATTAATAATAATTGTTTTATGTACTCGTACTGTACTGTGATACTGGCCTTATTTCTGATCATTACTTGACCAACTTATTCCACTAAATACATTTCAGTGGGATAACAGAGAAGTTCAATGTGTACAGTTATTTCCTCAATACTTATTTGCATACATTCAATGATAGTAAAAGAAAACACTAGAAACCTGCCTGTTTTACCCCAAATACAAAGTGAAATGTATATATTAGCTTAACGCTTTTATCAGAAGACAAGCTCCTCCTAAAGAAACTAACTGAACTGGTTTTGGTCCTCTTGACCCACAAACCGTGTTTTGATATGTTGCTTTTGTTTGTCTTTAGACATATTTTTAAGGTACTTCTGTTTGGTCTGGACTGTAATAGGCCATCTTTGGTACTTGTGTATAATGATGTACATTTGACATATTTATAATGCAGTATGTAAATATCTTTTTTGTTTGTTTTTGTTCATTTTCCTGTTGTATTTCCTTTACGTTCAGAACGTGAAACAAAGCAACAGCTAAAGAGTAACATGTTGTATGCTTGGATGCTTGGCTGACTGTTGACCTATTAATAAACACTCAAATAAAACATTGTAGCCTTCCCTCGATTTGGGGAAAATGACACATTCATCCCGTTTATGTGTTGTTCATTCATTCTGCTTCTTGGTCCCGTTGTTCATGAACATACTGAGGACGAGACTGTCTCGTTACCGCTTCAACAAGTACTGCCATTTCATGACCGCTTGTTTTTGCATGCTCCTTCATCACACATCTTGTCAGATGCATTTCAGCCGGGCCTGTCTTGAGGTAAGTAATGCAACCTCTTCACTTCCTGCCTGCGGGACCCCCAACAGTTGCTGAAAGAGGATTAAGATAAAGAGCTGAGCTTAGTGTCAGGCAGCACAACACTGTGGGGAAAACCGAAAGATCCCAGTGTTCAGAGGAGTGAAGCCTTCACTAATCCACTTCTTATTTCCTGCTAATCTGGTTTCAGCATATCTTCATCCCCTTCCTCTCTCTGTTGGCCAGCTTTGTTTACTCTTTATCACCTGGTCTCTCTTTGGTTTGGCCTCTTCCTGCCTCGGCACAGGCTTGACACGAAGGAGCGCCAGAGTCACGCTTAAAGACTGAATACAAATTTCCTCAGTCAGCTTCCATACTCAAAGCAATTAGAGGTAAGATTATATGTATTCATATGTGTTGTTTGTGGCTTCCTCACGGGTTGGGTGTTCAGTTTCATAAGATGAGATAATCTTATAACTTGTTAGGATCTCAATTTGGCAGTAGCAGGCCCGTAAGCACAAATGAGGTGAAAAAAAAGGATATTAAAAGGTGCTTCTCTGTGGATTTTTTACTTTAAAAAGATTTAAGATTTAAAAACAGTCTTATAAAATGCATATTTCTTGCTCTCTCTAAGCTAGGCCGCTGCTTATTACATACCTCCTTTGAAATAAAACCAGAAAGAGAAAAAATCTGTCCTTAAATTTATTACCCTGTCTCACGTCTTGGCAGACCCCCGGCCACTTGTGTTTGTTGTGGTGAGACTTGAGTGCTTGCTTGCACTGCTGTATGTTTTGATATTTCATCAGGGCCTGCTAAACACTGAGGAGGGCTCTCTGCCGCCCACCTCTTCTCAGACAAATTGCCTCCAAGATTGCAGAGGTGGGTCTGAGGCTGATGGATGGGTACACAAAGACCTGACGAGACCATATTTGCAAACATTAAATCCATATTTCCATAACACCTAGAAGCTGCTCTGCCACAGGCCACTTTTAACAGTCTGTTTAACAGGCACTTAATAATGTGTCCAGTCCTGACTTGAATGTTGCATCTAGGTGGCATTTAGCAGTGGTTCATCTTACATGTTCATTGCTGCCTGTCTCGATCGGGATGTGTTACCATTGCTCTCATGCTTTTCCTCCTTTCTTCACCCCTTTAACTTCTTTACCAGTAATTATATCCACTTTGCTCTGTTGGTCTCAACATTTCTCTCCCCTGCACTCCCCACAGACTTGAACATCCATTTATCAATTTCAGCTCTGTCATGTCTGACCAGTGCTTCCATGTTGCACTCTGCCCTTTTATGACTTCACTGAACTCATATCTCCATATCCTCTCGCTAATCAGCAGTTTTCAGTACATCTCCGAATCTCTTTCTCTCCTGCAGTCATCCCAACCGTTTCACAAAGCTATCTTCCTCATCACCACCACCCCCCCTCACCCCCATTTCTTCTTTGTCTTATATAAATGCTGTGTTCCCATCACCTTCTCCAATTCTCCCTTTTTCCTCTCCGCACTCTTTTTCTCTCCCCTTCCCCGTTGGCTTTTGCCTGCATTTTGCTGTTAATTTGCCTGAGAATGCATTAGCTGTAATGAAGGCTGAGGGCCGAGGGAATCCTCCAGGGTTCCATTAATCATCCCCCCTCAGACAGGCAACCTTGATTACAAGTGGCAAGAAATTCATTAGAGCCGGGCCTCTGACAACTCTTATCTCCGCCACTAGATCTGACTCATTAGGCAGCCAAATTAAAGCTATGATGGCCCTGATGAAACTCATCGCTTGTTTATCTTGTGCGATTTGATGCATCTGCCCATACATCACTGTAGCCACAACCGTCCGGACCCTCCCAAGAAGTCAGGCCTCTAGTCAGCGATGAGCAGCCTGCACACTCGTACAACCGGACAGTAATGAGGTCCCTCGCTTTCCTCTCCCTCACTCTGCAGACTGGAATGAGGAAATAGCTATACATCTTTGCTGGAAAGAATTTCTGATATTTCAATTTGGGATTCTATTAGCAGAATATGTAGCTTCAAAGGTAGAGAGTTTACTGCAACTCAAAGGATGAATAAATTTGCAAGGAACTTAAGTATTATAGAAGAAGCTTCTCTGGCATATGAGCAGAAAAACTTAGAAATAAACTCTGTCCCTCACTCACATGATTTTGATAATGACAACCAACATGAAGTTAGTAACTGAGCTGTATCACTGCTCCTCATCATCACCTCCACGGTGCAGCTCATGCGGACTAAAATAGCTGTTGCACTCTGGCACAACGTCGTGGAATTGACCGTCTATATTAGCCAGCTCTTGTACCATAATAAAATTTCCCACTGCTACTTCACACGATCATCACTCCTTGAGTCCCCATCCAAGTGTCACAGTCTTGATGTATGAGGTGGACAGTGAAATAAACTTTACTACTCATGGCTGCCCAGGTCATGGAAGACCTGTTTATGCACTGAGGTCAAACTGAGATAAAGTATATTTTATATCTGTTTTGTTCAAAACATAGATGATTCCACTGTATAATCCTTCCACACACACCTTGTTACATTTAGAAAATCTTAACATACAACAAATTATTTGAGGGATATACCTCCACTATCAGACTTCAGTGGTGGCTGCTGTACAAGGTTAAATGTTCTCTGTGTGTTCTTTTGTGTTCTGACTTTTTTTTGGAAGTTGGAGATCAGACACTCTCTTCCCCTCTGAGGTGAAGGGAAAATATTCTAAAATGAAACTTTTCTGGAAGCAGTTCAGAGAAACTGTGCAAAGCCAGAGCTGTGCATATGAAAGTTTAAATGAAAACATCAAGCCGTCTTTTCACCTTCCTGTAATAGGATGTGGCCAGATATTATTGTAACCACAGATTATTATAATATTGCCGCCTCGTATTCTACATTTCCCATGTTTGATCTTACTGATCAAGCTATCATATATGTGAGATCTGTTGTAAATTAATATGGAGGGAAATAAATATTACCTGCAAACCAATGGTCTATTTTTTAAAAATAAATATTATGGCATCATTGCCAAAATGTACAGTGAAATATGATTTTAATAATTGCATGCATGTCTGAATGTTTCTGGGCAAATGTCAAATCAAGTTTCTATTAAAAAGAATCTGACATGAATACACGCAGATATGGAAGAAAATTGGTCAGCTCTTTGTAATTTTAAAGGGTCTTTAAAGCTTTTAAAATGTAAGTTTTTGCAGAAACTTTTTTTTCCTTATAAAAAACATGTTTTGTTGCTATGAAATTACATGGAGGCGTTGTCGGTTTGGGTGCCTGTGGTGACTGATGGAGAAGTTCATTACAGTGTTCCTCAGCCTAATGAGGAACCATCAGTCCACTTGAGACAACATGACCTCCTAAAGAGAAATCAATCACTGCAGCTATTTAAAAAACACTCATCTACCCTTCAGGTCCTCATGTTTCAGGAAAAAGGAAATAATTTGTAACTTCAGGAGACTAAAATCTATGCGACGTTGCGCGAATGAAAGCATTCACGATTCCACGGGTTGTATTTCTGATATATATTAAAAAAAAAGAAAATATTTCAGTTTGCAGAAAACCTCCCTGAAATCTAAAACAATTATCAGGAACACTGTTCGAAGAAAACGGGATGTACAGATATTTATTTCAATATGTGCTAAATGTGTCGTTAATGTGCCGTTTGTGTCGTTTAAAATCAGTCATGTTTACACAGCGCAGGCCTTTTTAAAAAAATTTCTATCAGGATAAAATAATTTAAAAACTATACAGCAGATCTTGCACACAGCAAACCTATTTTGTAAATAATAACGATTCAACCTGGATTCCAGCATTTGTATAAAGCGATTTATTAGATCAATTATACTTCACAGTTGTCCCTTTTTTGTTCGTATTTCCTTCTAATCTTTTCTTAATCCCACCCCCCACAAATATTTCTCAAAGATGCTTCCTACACCTGCCAAAGGAAAATGTGAAACGTCTTCAGTTACATGCAAATGTGGTCAACAAATTGTACGAAACACAAAATCCAGAATTTCTTCACCAAAATGAAGACATGCACATAACCAACATAACGTTTTGGCCCTACATATAAATAATTAGAAAATATTTACAGTCACATCTCATAGTGCCCATTTGTACCATTTTTTTTAACCCATTTCTATGTACATATTCACATAATAAATAAAAATGACAGCATATTGCCAAATAATTGATCATTATGTCAGTCTCTCCTCTCAGACAAAATAACTGAATCCTCCTTTTTGTGCTTCATGCGTTCAACAAGTCATTCGAAATGAGAGTCACTGTAAGAGTTCTTTTATTAATATTTCTCTGATTTTTCATCTGAGATCATGGTCTGGTCCCCTGCTCTATTTGTTGATGCTGACTCCTCACAGCAAACCTGTTGACATGCACAGGGATGGGGACCACTATTTTGGGATTTCTCACAGGTTCTCCTGACCGGTTGTTGACGTTGCCCGCTTTGATCCGTTTCCACTTGGCCCTGCGGTTCTGAAACCAAATCTTCACCTGCACCTCACTCAGTTTAAGTGCATGTGCGATCTGGGAGCGTTCAGTCAGAGAAAGATATTTTTTGCAATGAAACTCCTTTTCCAGTTCGAGCAGCTGCTCGCTGGTAAAAGCTGTCCGTCTCCTCCGGCTCTTCCCAGCCGAACTGCCGGTTGGCAGCGTCTCTTGCGAGCCGGTTTTTAGTTTGCCCTTCTGGGACAGGGGGCCACAGTTGTTCCCGTCCGAGAAACTTTCGTTCTCGCTGTCAGCGGAGCTGTCCTCTCGGTCGCTGCAAACGGTGTCTGCTGATTTTAGATCCAACTTCTCGTCGTCTGAACTGTACAGTTTGGTCTCACCTAAAACGTTTAGGGGGAAGGGAAAAAAAACATGTTCAGCAAATTCATGAGCTGCATGTCAAAAGGAGATTGATCAAAAAAATAAAGATAAAAAATAGAAACAATCAGGTCGTTTTCGAGACAGCTGAGTTTAATTGCTGGAAAAATGTATTAAAATAAAAAAGAAAATTGTATTTTTAAGTGGCAAAATAAAGTGAGGTTCTATAAGGTCATTATAGATGACACTTGGCTGTTTTTCAAGTTTTCATTGCATCTGAGCACATTTTGGTATCTGAGAACATGGTTAACGACCTGTACATATTAATCTAATTTAAGTTAAAATAGATTTGTCCATTGTTTTCAATGGTTATGCCATAAAAGCCATTTCAGAAACAGTTTAACAAAGGTCTTTTTTCAGAATCTACAACTATGTTTTTTGAAATCCTGGTCGTTTATCAAGCTCTATCCACAAGATTAATAGGAAACATGTTGAATTATAAACATTTCTGTCTAATATGGCAACACCGAGCTAAGATAGAGCGTTCAAAAACTTTCGCCACGGGCCAGTAAGTTGTGCCTCACAGCTTTTTACACATACTGGTGAGTTTTTACGCGGTAGCCTTGAAGGTTATTTATAAAGAAAAGGCAGTTTTTATGAAAGAGCTCAAGCTCACCTGATATTGTTTGAAAAGTTTCCGAGAAGTTCAGCAGCTCAGAGCTTTTGTCCCGGCTGTGCAGTTCCTCAGAGTGCGGACTTTCCTGTCTCCTCGTTACAGAGTCTGCGGCGCTCAGACGGGGACCAGGCAGCTCTTGTGGTGGGTAGAAACTGTCCGGGGGATCTGAGAAGCTTGGCATCGTTGTGGTGAGTGCAACCATTGATGGCACCCCTTGTCCCAAACTGGCACAGAACGTGTTTGTAAGCCGTCCTGCAAAAGAAGCCAGTGGAGCTAGTGGAGGTATACCAGACGATAAAGGCGAGTGGGATAAAGCCTGTGGGATAACCAAAGGTCTATACGGCATGAACATAGGATAGCCCGTGTAGAGCAGGTGTCCAGGCCTGGGCTGAGGGGTTCCTATGAGGGAGTCGATTGAAAACGCCGTCCCTTGACCGCCCGGTCTCTGCATTTTTGCAGGCAAGCACTTTTATTTGGTGAGAAGTTGACAGCAGATATCCTCTCCTCTGTGACGCGCCAAACTTTCAGTTTAAATACAGAGTAAATTGAAAGTGGGTCCTCTGGCGTGTTGTCATCCCTGGGAGTGGACTGCTTCTTCGGATCTCTGCAATCTATACGCGTCGGTCAGCCGGTCGGGCGCTTTGTTGTGTGCCCAAGCGCTACCTTTTTTCCCTCTTATTTGTCTCACACTGAGACATAAACACACGCTCTCTCTATCTATCTACCTCTCCCCTCTCTGCGACTCCTCCCTCCGCCCCTCTCCGATGCACCGTGTGTGCGCGCAGAAACAGAGGGCGAGAGCGCATTGGTTATCATCTGCAATACAAGAGGAATGAAAAGGGGGTGTTTCCCTGGGGGCTCATCCATCTTCCTCAAATTACGCTTCATTTCCTTATTCAGCCTCTGACTTTTTGGCCGTCTTGAGAGGCGGTAGTTCCCAGTGGAGACCAAATAGAGGAGTTGCCCCCCCCTTCTCCAGCCCTCCTCCCCCTTTTTGCCAGGTTCACCATTGACTGCGAAAACGGTGTGAGAGACTGCTCCAGCCCTTCCCCTTCTATAATCGTTGACCACACCAACCCAATCAGCTATTATTAATTTTGATTGATGATAAGTAATTACTCTGGATTCAAGGGACAGCGAAAAACAACGGTGGCTTTTGTTGGAATATTGGGGGCCGATGGGCATCAGAGTCAGGAGGGAGGAGAGGCAGATGTTTCTCCGCTTTCTGTCCTATTCAGCACAGCTAAAAACAATGCGTTTGGCTTCAGAAAAAGACGTGCTGCAACAATTGTTCCCTGGAGAGAGATACTCTGTGCGAAATTAGAAGCAGATAAAAGACGTTTATGCGAGGTCAACAGCAGTGCGGACACAGACACAAAGTGCCCAAAGTCAAATCTGAGTGGATCTCCACTTTGTTTGAACTCCAGGAAACTGAACTGAAAATGAATGCAAAACTTTACTGTTTTTTTTTCTTTATTTCTTTGTTTCAAACGATGCATACATTTTGTTTTGCGCTCATTTGGGAACAGTAATTTATCTCCGATCAAGGATGCATGTGGAGAATAAAAATCACTCTTCTCTTTTCTTTAATCGCAGATCATCTCACCTTTTAAATGGCAATGGGGAGTGATGATGATTAGCCCTATTGAGTCCTGGGTGCCCGAGCTCTCCAACCGGTCGTCTGATTGCACGAGGACATAAACATTATCACCAGCGACTCTGATTAGCAATGGAGGGCCAGGCCAGGCTAATTCTTATAATTGCAACTGACTTTAGCAGCACCTCTCTTTGATCTATTGAAACCATTTGCCGAGCGCCTCACCATGTCTTTTCCAGTTTTTCTAGTAGCCTACATCCTCTTTGCAACGAGTTAGTTTGTAGTCTTTTTTTTCCCATTTAAAGATTCCAGTTTCTCACTAAAATAGACGGCACTTATTTTAAGATGTTTTGTACAAAAAACTTTAACACATAGGCTAAAAAAGAAAAGAGAAAAAGGAAAGTAATAAACACCACTTTTAACCTGTCACAGAATTTAAGTTTAATTTCCGCTTGAGTGTTTTTCCACAGAAAAAGCTTTTTCTGTTTTTACATGACTCGTGGAGAAAAATAACAGTCCACATATTTTAATTTTTGTTGATGAAATATTGCCATCAACTTCAAATGACAAAATAAAATGTTACTATTATAAATATAGATACTAAATATGTTACCTTTTTCCCCCCCTCTAAAAATAACTTTCTAATGTGATTCAATCGTGTTTTTTTAAAACTTAAATCTTGATTTTATTTTTAATTTAAGCTCATTTTGTGTCACTTTCCCACCAGAAAATATAAAGGCAGTAAACACCAATCGGCAGATTCCTAAAAACAAACAAACAAATAAACAAAAACAAAAAAGCAACAAACCAACCAAAAAAAAAACAAGAAACAAAAAAATGTACAGCATTCATGGCCACGGTAGGTCTGTTTTATTTCATATCAAACATATTCATTTTAATATAAATTGTTTATGTTAATAATCTCCGTGGGTAACACTAATGCAAATATTCTATGGTAATCCTCAAATGAAAACATTATTACTGTGGACATTTACATCAAACTATGAAGATTTTTATGTATAAAAATCCCAAGCTCTATAACTTTAAGTGCACAAGTAAAAAAAGAAATAAATCATAAAATAGAAAATTTCAAATAAAGTTTCAGTTCTATGCTATAGCTCCCTCTAGTGGTGCCAAACCATACACATGAGTATGCTGAAACAATTTATGTGGATTTCCTTCTTCTGAGTATAAATGAGGCAAAATATGCTGTAGATTATTCATATCAAAATGGTTAAAAGTTGAATAACCACATCTTAACATTTAACAGCAGCCTACATTACACTTAACAAACGACACATGTTTTTAGTTGACATATCCTCGATATTCCAGGAGCAGGTAGTTCTTGATGAAGGTGGGCAAATCAAGTTTTGGGACCACTTTGTGTACCCGGCCCGCCAGGAAACCCCTGAGTCTGCATCGAGCTAAGTGCTGCAGGGAGCGAGGTTTCATTGCCAAGGAGAAGATCGACTCATAGAACTCTTTGTACTTCTGGATGGATTAAAACACAGATTGACAAATAAATTTGATGGACCATTATAATTCTCAAACTACAATCTCATTAGCTGTGTATACCTTAAAATATAATTAATTTACCGTTAGCTGAATGTGAATATAAAATATGACTGCAGCAGTAACCAGACCACAATATGACATGTTTCATTTTCAGTGTTAATTAGTCATCCAAAGGCCTTGTGTTAAAAGAATGGTTTTATCACAACATTTGTAGCCATTTAGTCATGATGGTAATCAGATACTCTGAGCAAATAATGTTATTTTGGGGGGAAGACATGGAAATAACAAAAATATGAGGAGGTACTGTTTAGAGAAAGAAAATATTTTTTTCAGAACTAAAAAGAAACACTCATCTTTGAAAACTTCTCAAAAGAATAATCTAAAGAGCTTGCCTTTAATGCCTCTTCAGGCACAGATTCAGTCCAGGTGTCTCTGACTTTCAGTTGACTATAGGCATTCAGGAGAACTTCGATGGTGCGAGGAGACTGCGAGCAGTGCTTCAAAACCTGAAAAGATGCATCACAACTCAGATATAAACAGTCAGACAATCGTTACTGTAGTTCGTGAGCAAGCTTCTGACTCCATAGAACTGAAGAAATAAAGTAATTAAACACTTGTGAAATGAACAGATTGGTCTTCCCTCCAGGGGTTTAACTGGAAATTATGCAATTAGTGCTAATTAATCTCCTATTAACACTTGCCTAATTAGGAACCAGGCATTTTGTCTAGTGCACGTGGGTTCACTGATAGTTGTAGTCTGTTTCCCACAGAGTGCAACACTTCATGTCGTGTCATAAAATGGTAATGATTTAAATGTGAACTTGTGAAGTCTGCACGAACAGTGGAGTGTTTCAAGACTCCTCGTCAAGGTGTTACACGTGCAGCACTGGCTAATTATGCAAAATGAAACACCTTGAAAGCTAGTTGACCAATTCATACTTTAAATATATTTCTAAAAACGAACCTGACAGCGTTAGCACCTATTTTTATCTGACATAACCAATAGTGTCCTACCACAGGGAGAGCTCCTGGCCACACTCGAATTGAACCATGGTTGAGCAGAGCACGGACAATCCTCTCAGGATCATGTTGGACTTTGTAGCACACTACTTTCAGGATGTTGTGCATAGGAGCTTCACCACCATAGTCCATGTCGTTAACGGAGGCGTCGTTAGCCAGCAGCAGATCCACTATGTCTGGATTTACATTCTTACAGGCCATGTGCAAAGGTGTGTGTTTATCCTGATCCGTGGAGTGAACACTGGCCCCTGCCCCCAGCAGCAGCTGGCACACCTTGAAGTAACGTCCCAACTCATGCACCTCCTGAGATTGCGAACATGCCGCATTCAGGGGCGTGAGACCTTCATCATTTTGTTTGTCCACAGCTGCTCCATAGCGTAGGTAGAGCTCAACATGGTCTGGAAGGCCATTCTTGGCTGCAGTATGTAAGGGAGTATCATCTTCATCCAGAGTGCGACCATTGATAGCAGCACCATACTGAAGGAGGAGCTTAGCACATCTGCCAACAGAATTACAGGATGCAAGATCAGTTGGATCAGTTCATCCAAAACTTTTTTCTTTAACCGAGTATCCCTCCATCACCACCATTTTGTTCATGTTCAGGTTCCAAATGTCTCCATTTAAAATACTTGTGATATTCTGAGTAGCAAAACTCTACATATCAGTAACTTCTCATTGGACTTAGATGCTGTTTGTTCATCTGGCAACGATGTAAAGACTATTAAACACTTGAGAGAAGATATAATCTTCCTCATGTTAAAGACAAATGATTAATTCTTTGGTTTTCTTAGCTCATGGTTGGTAATATTAAACTTGCAGAAAGATGTCACAGTTCACTGATGTATAACTTAAACCTGCTTTTGAAATGGTAAATTGAATCAGTGTATAACTGCATTATATGAGGACCCAGAGTATGCCTTCTAGTTTCATTCTCTTATACTCACTCAAGAGATTCAGGACTTGTGCAAACATGTAAAGGCATGACGCCGTCTTCTGAGACAGCGTTGGCATTGGCACCATGGATCAACAACAGCTTGGTGCACTCTGCCTGGCAGTTTTCACAGGACTGATGCAGAGCACTGATGCCCCCGGGTGCCAGATCTACATTTGCCCCACGTTGCAACAGAAGTTTCAGGCAGTCACTGAAACCTCGACCAGCTGTGATGTGAAGTGGCGTCGTCAGTTCTTGCTCGTAAGTCAGTGACCATAATCCTGCAAACAGGGAGCATAATGGCCATGAGGTCACTTAGACATTTTAGAGATAGAAGTATTGTTAGTAAGTGGCAGACATAATGTATTGCTAATTACATGCCCCATCAGAATGACAGCACTTCTCCTTCATATAACATACACAGAAGAGTGACCTTTAAACCTACTGAGACATCTGTAGTTAAATCTGAAGTTCTTCCACTCCTCTAAATTGCTGGTGTCATAAATGGCATCAACAAGGTAGCCGTATTCATCGTCGTCCACAATGCTGAGAATAGTCAGCTCATCGCCTACAAGCAGAGAATTCCAGAACTGCAGGACGCAACCTGTTGCTTTGGCTGTGGCAATCACATCTTCACGGTAGTTCTTTGGCTTCTGCCACTTTATTTTAGATGCCATATAAGCCATATTCTAATTAACTTGTTTGTTTTTTCACGCTTTAGTTGTGAAGTTTCTAGCGAAAGGACCCCTTGTGTGGGTTGTTTGTGCAGACAGGGCTATTTCAAGGAGGTGTTATGTGATATTCTGGCTGACCCGGCGAACCTTGCCAGTGCAGTAACATGGGAGCCAATGACTGTGCACTATATGTAGCCTGTTTTTTCAGTTATTCCACTGAAGCCCATGGTACATTTGCATTCAAAGAAGGGAAATGCAACACATTTATTTGTTTATGATAGTCATTCAAAAGTTTTACTCACAGTCCTCAACATTTATTTAGAGTGAAAAAAAAAACAAGCTGTTGTAGGTGAAAACTAATCCAGAAAATCGATTTTAAACAACATTTAGTGTTAAAGAGATGGGGCAAATTAAATAGAATGAACTAACAGTGTTTCACAGAGTGAACAAATGCCTCCTGGGCCTGACTATGTGGTGAGACTTTTATTGGTTTCTATTAATATTGCCTCGTGGTCTGTTTCTATTAATATAGCATTACTGTGTCTTCAAACATTCAAGGTGAGGTACTTCTACTTAATATCTTAAATTTCAGATTTTTGGATGCTAATCTCTAAAAATGCATTAAAAATACCAGCTATGTTTTGCCAGCTTGCTAAATAGATTTTCTAATGAAGATAGATGTTCTTTCTTACCTTCACCCCGGGCAACCCAGCGCATTTCCCCTCCCTGAGGCTCAATGACAAAGTTTGCTGTGGTTCCTCTAGGAAAAAGGCGCTGCATAGCCTCCAGGTCTCCTGTATACAAAGCATTTTGTGTGACCATATCTTGGCAGACAGCTACTGGCCGAGCAATGCTGGACCTCAGTTGTGTTCTGTCCTTTGCCTCTTTTTTCATCATATAGCTACTGAGGTGGTGGCTGGTGAGCTGCCTCTTGTATTTGTCCCTCTCCAGCATTTCCTTGTCAAGTTCAAGAGAACGCAAAGCTGTGGATGTGAAGACAAAGCTGCCTCGGGACATGCTAACTGGACTCTTGCCTGTCCAGGAGAAATGTGATTTTATAAGATGAGTAGGAGAAGGTGAGATAGGTTGTCTTAAAAGGCCTGTCTCACGATGTCTGTTTATGTCGCTGAACCCTCTCTGGCTGCTGTCCACTTTTTGCCTGCAGGCTGTTCACAGAGTTGTTTTGATATTTGGTATGAGATCCTCCCTGCAGTGTGACAAGTTATGCTATTTTTGTCTCACATGCACGTGCACCCACTCGAACCTCTCTTGTTTGCCTCGAGACTGCCATGAAGTCCTTTTCTCAGGCTGGAAGTACCAATAAGTTGAATGAACTTCAGATGCTTTTTGGGGAGTGAAAGAGCCATGTTTTCTGAATGACAGTGGTCTTGACTTGGACGTACCTCAGACCTTCTGAAGATCTTTCAAAGTTTTTCTGTGGTAACTTTTTTTGAATACTCATTTTCAGTCCAGTCCTTGTACCTGGCCATTTTCAGAGGAAGATATTTTTTTTGCTTGTTAAGCCACTTAACTCTGACTTAACTCTGACCTATGAGTCATTAAGCAAAGAGAATGAAAGTGAACGAAAATGAAATATACTTTATTTATCCCTCTTAGAGGGAAATTATTGTTGTAGCAGGGTATTTAAAAAATTTTTTTTTAGATAATAATAATGATACAAAAAAATTAATTTGAAGACGAAGATAAGAAGTCAAAAGATGAACCAGTGTTGTTTACACCTAACAGCCAGCAAAATTTGAATAGTGATTCCGCACTATGTTACAAGCAACCTGACCTAAAAACAAATCATTTGATTCCTCAGCTGCTTGAAAATCTGCAAAAGAAAAAACAGTTTGATGGGCATAAAATAGCACTTTTGCACCAAAAAGGGGATTTTCAAAAAGCTATTAGCTTAAAAATTTACACAGGCCTATTTCAGCATGTGGTAGTCTGTCTGTCCTTGAGAAATGAAGAATACTAGACAAGTGGAGGACAAAAGAAGTGTTAGAGTTAAAAACTATTTATAGCAGCCAAACAGTGTTTGAATGTCATGTCTTTAAGTAACAGGACAAAATCCACCAAAGACATGACACAGGACCTGAGAGTTGCTTTAGTTGATCAATCTACTGTTCACCGAAACCTCAACAGATGTATTCCTTGGAAGGATGGCTGTTAAGAAGTCATTCATAAGATGGTGTGAGAAAAAAAGGTTGTATGATGAATGACTCAGAACTGGACTGAAAAACCAGTCTCAGCAGGTCTTATGGAGTGATGAATTCTCCCCAGAGTCTGGACCTCACTATTATTGAAGCAGTAAAGGCACATCTTGACAGAGAACATAAGAAAAGGCAGCAACATCTAAAGAAGAGATTTGAAATGTCCTTGGAGAGGCTGGGGAACTATTCCTGATGACTAGAAATTACAATAAAGCTTGTCTAAGCTTGGGTTCAGGCTGGGTTTAAGAATGAATAATGTAATGTCAGAATTTGCATTAAAAACAAAGAATAAAGTTGGTCAAACCAAATATTAATGTAAGAATTCAGTAGAACTGTACAAACCTTTTTCTTTTGCGACATATACTGTATTTCTGTTATCGTTTCAATAAATGAATGCAACTATTTCATGTTTTCTTGGAAAAAATATAAAGAAATGAGTGATAGCTTAAAACAATCTTGGCTTAAACATCCTAGGAACTTATAGGCAGAAATATTCTTGATGTTTCTGTTAGAGGAAGCACAGATAAGAATAACATATTTGTATGCCCCTGTAAGTAGCTTTCAAAATGTCTTTTCTGCTCCTAAGAGCTCTAATGGATTTTTTGTATCCACATGGCTCCCTGCATTAGAACATTAGGCTGAATGACTGGCAACCGCTGTGTCACTCTGCCCCACGTGTGGCGTTCTGATGGCAGAGGGACGGCGCATAATTAAGCCTCTTAAGCCTACTCGCTAGGCATCTGATAAACATCTCTTTTGACTGATGAACAGCCATTTTCCAGTGGTAGGAAAGCAGCTCACAGAC
Source organism: Atherinosoma microstoma (assembly GCA_037177055.1). Taxonomy (NCBI): domain Eukaryota; kingdom Metazoa; phylum Chordata; class Actinopteri; order Atheriniformes; family Atherinidae; genus Atherinosoma; species Atherinosoma microstoma. The sequence continues at coordinate 17,473,954 of JBBBVU010000008.1, forward strand.
ACTCAGGATAGCTTGTCCTGGCTGGGAAAGATGACCTTTGAGATTTCAGAAGGCTTATTTATTATGTTCTATATGATACACAATGTATTAAATAAAACAAGCAGATTTGAAGGCGTGTTTAGCTTCAAGCTCTACAGAAAACAAGATTCGAGCCACAGGTGGAGACATACATATTAGCAAAGAGGTTTTACCTTATTTTGCATTTGAAAACACAGAAGCATGGTTGCATGTCCTCTTTACCTTAACGACTGTTCTGGTATGGAAAACAAGGCCATTCATATCATGTTACAGTGTGGTAATAGATGCCACATTAAACAGAAAGCGAGTAAGAGTTTCAACTTTGAAAACACACATTACCAGAGAGAGACTAGGAATATTGTTTTTGCGGCTGGAGTACATCCTTTTAAATGATATACATAATGAGTTTATAATATGCATCTGGGCTACCTCCTCTCTACTTTGATGTCTTCCAAATGGCCCGGGTGTCATCAGCAGAACATGTAGGCACTTTCCCGCCTCATTGACTCCCAAATGTATTTTAAATATCATTCCTGGTAACGCAATTATTTAAAACGCTGAACTAAACACTTACTAATGGGGAAAAAGACAGCCACTTCGATAAATTCATTTCTCAAATGGTGGGCATTCATGTTTCTCTCTTTTTTTTTCTCCTTCTGTGAAGCGTTGGCAACTCTGATGACAAAAAAAAAAAACATCAGCAGTAGCAACACCCCCTGCCCTCACAGCCCCCCCGTTGACATATTAGATCTTTGGTTTCTTCACATTACCCACCAGTACCATACTTTTCAAGATTTTTTCCATCGTGGTCAACCACCTTCCTCTCCCAGGGCGGAAAGAGGCTGGACATCAGCAGAAGCCCTGATGAGTGTGAGGCACTTCATTTATGCAATCATAGGCAATTAGTTCCCTCTGATTATGAGGCTCTTAATGCTATTTTGAGTACCGTGGCACACAGTAACACAGAAAGGGATTAAACTATAGCCCTCCCACCACACCGAACAGCCATTTAATATACTGAGAACATAATGAAATGTACACAGTAATTACAGTAATATTAGATGCTAATGGGTTTGCAATTGGATCTGCTGTTAGTTTAAGACAGAGTCAGAGCAACCAAACGGATTCTAAGTTTAGCGAAAATGTTTTAATGGCAGCAAAGCACTCAGTTTGCCATCAGGTGTTTCTTAGTTCATTGATTGTCAGAAGTGATGACATCATCTCTGATATTTGGATAACTCTGTGCTGGAATGAGAGCAATTAAGATCCAATTTACAAATTTGGGCTCACATATACTGAGCTAAAGAGCATAGCGTTTGCATTCTGGTGGTGGAAGAACTTGTAGGTCACCATGGAAACATAGTAAGACATAATGAGGATGCTTAATTGACTCCTGACATTATGGGAAGCTTTATATGATTTGTTTGCTGGTTCTGATTTGCATATATGTTTATCCTTATTTCCACAGATGTATTGATCTAGACACACACAGTCAGCTTTGAGAGTTCAAAGCTATTAAAGTGCCTCTAAGAAACAATCAATGCTGGTTTACGTATATGGCTCTTGAGAGTCCACAACAGGGCAAGTGCCCAGTTAGCAGATCTTTTTCAGATCTCATCGCAATGCTCGAGATGTTGGCAAAGAACTTATATAAATTTATGGAGTCTTGAATTGAACAGTAACTCCAAACTATTCAGTGGAGGGATGATTACTTTTTCTGTACTCTCTCAGCTCTGAACCCTTTACCTATAATGTATTGTATCGGTCTTTGCAGATTTCAATTGTCTCTCAATGCACTGATCACCACGCAAATAGCCCTCTGTTTCATCATGACAATTGAGAGGTTCATATTTCAAGCTAATAGTCCTTCATAACTTTAACCATCTATCACAACCTCATTTTATTGCAGTTGCAGTTAATACGCACTTCCCTGCCAAGTGGAACATTTTCTAATGATGCACTCTCACATGAAAACAAGGCAAGCCATCCCAGCCTCTGCATCACTCACTAATGCACCCATCCATAATGTGTTCATAGCAGTCTGCCTAAAGCAGACAGCGATGACTACCACTAGGCGCTGGCACGAGAGGGGATATAGGGAAGGGTGCAAGATAAAAAACCTAAATGACCACGATAATCATGAGCAAAGTAACTGCCATCAAAGATTGTATCACCCTCATAATAACTTCGGTAGATTTCATATCATTACCAAGAAAGCCGAGAAACATCTAAAATAGATATCTCAACAATAACAGTCAGTGGAGGGAGTCACACCCAAGTATATTATTATAGTGAACCCAGCTTTGTGGGATGTTGATAAAAGCTGCCTAATAGGTGTATGTAAAGTCTGATGTAAACAACATCCTAATTAGAGAGACCTTTACCAGTTCCTCCATTTTATGCAGATTGAGTTGGTGCAAACACTAGTGCCATTATGCTGTAATCAAGTACTATTCAGTGTCACCTTTTAAAAACCTGATTAGAATGCATAACAAGGATCCAGTGTTGCATTATTCCCTCTGCTAGGTTACAAATATATTTCATTTTTAAGTACAACTTAATGATGACCTTTGCCATTGTCTACATGAACCTCATCAGGGGTGAAGGAAACCCAAAAGAAGAACACAGCTATATTTTTAGATGTTAGCATTCTTAACACTCTGTGGCTGCCTTGCTTGTAATCACAGATAAATGATTCCAGGTAACTGAACAAATTTCATCAAATTGAAAAACTGGAACATTAATATGCCTCTGATTTGTCATTTGGATATTTGCAGATCATAAAAATACTGTAGCTACTGCCTAGTCACATTAAAGATGGAGTATTCTTTTACACTTTATAATTTCCTCTAATAATAAACCAATCTACTGCATATGTTGATATTGTCCCCTTTAAATTAACTAATGAAAGATAATGCAATAGCAAACTGTTTGGCCAAACACATCCAAGCACCTGATGTACATCATAAGTAAGGTGGGGATGAAAAATCATCCCCACCTTACTCATGTCTTGTAATTTATGTGCATGTGCCTGCATGCAGATTTCCTGACTGGCAGAAAGCTGAATTTAAGTGTAACAAGGCAGCCACCTGTTTAATTTCTCACCTGTTAGGGCTGCTGTGTTCTCAGCTCTTCAAGCACAGGTGCTGTATTTGATTTCAGTTTGATGATTGTGTGGATGATTATGCAGCCTACTTATGACGGCGCACGCGAATTCGAAACAGCATTTTCTAGGTGAAACAAATAAAAGAGAAAAGTATTCCATTCGCTGCAGCTTCAGAATTGCACAGTAGCTAAAAAAAAAAAATTCATTGGCGGATCCAAACGAATTGTTATAAACAGCTGATTGTGTACAATAGCATGCATGTACAAATCTCATGAATATTTGTTATTTTAACATTGCAGAATCAATCGGAGGCTTTTTTAAAGCAGGAGCACTCACTCCATCTAGTGGAGAATGGAGTAACTTGTTTAATGTTTCCTTCTGGGGGAGAAAAAAAAGAAAGGACATGGAGAAAACAGTTTGAAGATTTATTGAAATGGTTCACGTAGAAACTCCTTACACAGGGCAGGAATCATTGTAAACCCTATTATTCACTTGGAGCTTGTGTACTTGGTGACCGCCTTAGTGCCCTCGGACACCGCGTGTTTCGCCAGCTCCCCTGGCAGCAGCAGCCTCACCGCTGTTTGCACCTCTCTGCTGGTGATGGTGGAGCGCTTGTTGTATTGAGCCAGCCGGGACGCCTCTGTGGCGATCCTCTCAAACAGGTCGTTCACGAAGGAGTTCATGATGCTCATTGCTCTGCTGGAAATTCCCGTATCCGGATGGACCTGAGGCAGGTAAGGAAGTCTTAAAACGGGCCAAGAAAAATGAAAGTTCTGCGGGTTTTCTTTGCCTACCTGTTTCAAAACTTTATAGATATACATGGCGTAAGTCTCTCTTCTTTTAGCTTTTCTTTTTGTCTTTTTCTCGCTCGAACTCTTCCCTTTCTTTTTTGATAAATCGTTAGTCATTTTTTTAACCCTCAAACAACTGTATTAAATAGTTGAGGACTAAAATTCTGGTAACTCGGCAGCTGTTTATGAAGCTTGCCTTAGCTAATTAGGGACTAATTTAGTACACCTGGCCTGTTTTTGAAGATTGACGCTCAGCACGCCTTTAATACTGGTCGAAATGCCTGTAGAGACTTGAGTGCTTTTCTTTAAATGTTAGGAGCAACGACGTATTTTAATTTTTTGAACAGGCTTCTCTTTCGTCCAATTTAAAGGTTTTTTATTTATCATTTTTGAAGGGCACACCATTGCACGTAGGAATAATTATCACTAGATGGCACACTTGCATTGCTTTTAAAATCTAACCAAATGCTTAAATGCCAAAGTCAGATTCCAATATAACCCTTAATCTTCCAAGTAAATCATAGGTATAACATGTATTGTTACATAAACTTCATGTAGGCTACCTTTGGATAAATATTACTGTATATGTTTTAGAAGCATTGGCCTGTGGTTTCATCCAGTATTCAGATAGGTTTGGAGTTACTCAAGAATCCAGGACTGTTTTGAGAGATATAAATGATTATTCAAGCCATTATTAAAAATTCGTTTAAAAAGGGTTTCTTTTGTTTGCCTCACTTGCTAAATGTCTATGTCAATTTAGTGATTTTTCAATCTGACAAATTAATTTTGTCTCCTCTGGATGGCACAGTTGTGCTGTGAAAACTGCTGCAGGAAAGATTCGAATATGCTGGTCAATTGGTATCTTTCTGCATAAAGGATGTGATGGAGTTTACATGTAGGCCTGCAACTTGTACAATCCTAAATAATAAAAAAGGTTTGACAGTCTGGGGGGGGGTCACAAAGAGATTAATCTTTACAATTTCACCTTAATCATCTTGCAGATATGATGAACTCAAGATAATCATGTTTTGCCATATGTAATTATTTTATTTGTTAACATGTATCCATTTTTCTATTTAAGGCCTGTAACACATTCTAAAAAAAGTGGGACAGTAATGATGTTTCCACTTTGTAATATTGCTATTTTCACAACACAACACAACACCTATATGATTTACTGAAACGATAAATGATGAATCATTTCAGTTGTTATTTGGTCCCATTCTTCTTGCAAACAAGAGCAATAGTCACATTTTTAAAAATATAGGAGGTAGACAGGTTAGAACTGGAGGCAGGCAGACCAGTGCCCACTCTCTTTTTTTTGCCATTTCTTTGTAATGCTGGCAGAATTTTGCATGGTCTTGTAGAAAAACTACTTGGATGACCCTGGAAAAGACATTGCCTTAAAAGCAGCATATGTTGCTCTAACATTGCAGTGTACTTTTCTACATTAATACCATCAAAGGCGTGTAAATTAGCTCGGCCAAGGGCGCTGATACAACTCCATATAATCACAGTCTGGCTTTTGGACTTGTTGATAACATTCTGGATGGTCCTCTTCATACTCTTTCCAGAACACACAGCTAAAAAGTATACATTTCCACTGTGTGATTATTCACTCTGCCTAGAGAAGTTGACACTGCCTCTGGACATTAAAAGCAGAACTTTGTTGCACTGTAAAATCTAAAGTGTATTGCACAATAATGGAGCCTCCATTTAAACCTGGAAGTTGCTACGTACATGTAGCAGCAGACTATGGGGGAATGTGCATTCGGACTCTGGTGCGGACCACAGAAGTGAACTCTGGTCTGCTTGACAACGGGGGGTCTCGGTCTGCTTACAAGTGAACTCTAGGTCCGCTGACAGTGCGACAACAAACAGACCATTCAGTGCACCAAAGAGAGGAAGTGACGTAATATGTCATATAATCCACTGCTTCTCCTGCTGCCCATACAGATTCTGGCGAAAGGTACATTAGATTTTAACACCAAAGTAAAAACAAACCTCAAGACTACACAAATTAGTGGTTTCTCCATTGTTTACTTGCAGTAAAAGAGTCGTATTTGGTCCCGGCCAATCAATGAGCTGTATTTTTTTCTTCTTGTTAGTCAGTGGTTGTTTTGGGGAATATCTCTGAGCAGTTGTTGTAACTATGTGACATTGTCCAGGTGGTTTGATGTGCTTGAGTAAAAATCAAACGATGGCACAAATTCTTTTGGAATACTCCACTAATCGAACCAAGTCTCTTGAACTATACTGGGGTGAATCTGCCCTATATCCCTACCGAAGCCAGATGCAATCAAGATAAGCCTACACCCATAACTGAACAGTGCAGTGGAAAAAGAGAAGGCAACTATAACTGTACTCATTAGACATACTCATTGAGTGTGTCTCAATACGTAAGTGCACTGGAACGTAGTGTGCACTGAGCACTTGCTTCTGTAGTGCACACTTTCGTGGGTAAGTGTTGAACCAAATGGAACTCTGACATTTTTCACTTACCGGTAGTGTCGGACTAACATTTGACCAGCTCGCCAAAAATATTCGCCAAATTAACATACATGAACTATAATATCAATGATTTGTAACATGTATAACCTATTTACGTCTGCTAAACCGGCAAAAAACTGCTAACATTTACTGTCCTAACTCTACTGAGTCGGTATAAATCCTGTCCCCTCCTCTATGTTGCCAATATGGTGTCCGTTTAGTGCGAGTAGTGTCCATCACTAGATGTTTGACTGTTATTAGGCGTTATTCAGCGTACTTTCAGAGCACAGAATTTTAGCTTAAATTTCAGTGTGAACGCACCATGGACTTAAATTTAGTGTTCGAAAGGGTGCAAGTGCGCTGATTGAGACACACCCATTGATCTTGGGAATGCATGTAGCCCTGGAGTGACTAACTACTAGCATCTCCACTATGGTGACCCACTGGATTAAATACTTGCTCTGCTGTCTATCAGCAAGGAGATACTGACAGTAGAATTGGAGAACAACTAGCATCTCTCATGGTGATGACCCTCTGGATTAGATCCTGCCTCGATTAAACATTCGTACAGTTAGACATGGCATTTCTATAGAGAAGCTAGCAACTATCAGAAAAAAGCTGACAACCCACTAAATCATCTACTGGTTTCATGACCACAACAGATTAAATTAGCTGCTGTGTTCGCTTCTCCTCTGTTCTATTTAGTGCCAGATTGTGTAATACTCTGTTGCCACCTAGTGTTGACTTGATTATTACTGCAGTCTGTGGCTCCAACCATTAACTTCAAATCAGTTGCCACTATAGGTCCGTCTTGCATCAAACATTTTGGCTCTTAATTGTTTACTCCATCAAGTACAGTTATGCTTTACCCATGAGGCTATATTAGTTGCTATTGAATGATCCCATGTGATCAAATTGATTGGAGATCATGGATGTCCAATTAAAGCTTGTACTCGTTCCCTTTGTACAATGAAATTCTTTCAGGTTAATGGAATTATTCGCCATTGGGGGATAAATATGTAAATCATTTCTGGTCTTTGAGCAAAGATGCACTCATCCCAACTATTGTTTAAATGTGTTGCAGTCCTAAAAACTGACGCATATTAACAAATAAAATTAAGTTGATGAGACAAAACATGAAATATCTTTGGTTTGTAATGTCTGCAGTGATCATTCCAACTGTTTGTGATTTGGGGCTGTCTCTGTGTGGGTATTCTCTGTGTGCTTCAGCCTCCTCCTTTTGCCCAAAAAAATGCAAGTTAGGTTGGTTCTACCCTCCAAGTTACCATAGTGTAAGTCTGTATGATTGAATATTCCCCCTACTCTGAGCTGGGATCAGCTCCAGAAAAACTCTAAAAGGATAAGAGGGTATAGTACTTACTGTAACTCAAGTCTTTCTTTTAATTGAAACAGTCATTTTTGGCTCTACTAGTGAGGGCAGAGTTTTGTTTTAGTGTTTTGCTAACGGTTGGTTTTGTCTCCCTCTAATCAATTTGTTTTGAGAATATTCTTAATGTATAATTTTCAGATGCTGTCCATCCAATTTCTAAATAATGTCACATTGGTAAGTGCAGAATGGTGGTAGCTTTTAATAGAGATGAGCTCATAGTAGGTTTTTCTCTGCCCTATTGATGCTGAATGCAGAACAAATTTCAGTTTTGACAGTGTTAGTGTTGTGTCTGATTGTGGAAATGGGGTTTGTTTAGTAATGACATGTAAAAATTTCTGAACTTGCATTTGATCCCTATATCCTGATACATGAAATATTTTCTTGCTAATATTAAGATAAAATGTGTCAACCTCAGGCCTGTATTTTGGATGTGTTATTGTTTTATTTGGCCTTAAAATTTAACAGTAAATTGCCCTTCTGTGTGCAATTATTGTTACTATTTAATAATAGATTCAAGGACTAGAAGCAGCTGTAATTATAAAACATGCCAACATCTACTGACTTGGGTCGCACATGCTTTTTGTCATTAAAGCAGAACTGTTTTTGAACATCTAATCCCCCAATGTTCCTGCATTATTCTAATTTGTAGGGGCTTTGTATCTTCCACATAATGTAGTAAGTTATTCCCCTGGCACGGACACAGCAGTGAAACTGGTAAACACTTAGGATTTATGTATCCTGCCTGATCTAACTTTATATCAGTTTGATCAATAAGGTTTGAGCGATAAAATCCAAGACACTGCAACAAACTGAGCTGAATTCCTCTCTTTTATCATAATCCCACATCTCTAAATGGCAATATATATCAAGCTCATCCATTTATGTAATACCAAAGCTTGTCTCAGTTGTTTTGCTTTCAAACTTGGAACTGAGATTCCATGCATTTTATAGATGCATCCATATGCAATCTTGCAAATGTTAAAGTCCGTGTATATCTTCAAGACATTTGAACTTATTTTCTGAAGTGAGATGAGAACTGGGTCATTCCGTGCCAGCTGTCCTCATCCTTCCACTTCATGTCATGTTTCTTGATAAAGTTAATGTGGAAATCTTTGAATTTATGAACATTTGGCCCTCAGATCCAATAATTTTGCTGATGCTTTAGATGGACTTTTTCTTCCTCTTTCCTCCTCCACATTTTATCCATGCATATGAACAGGCCCCTTATCTATGAAAGCATCCAGGCAGGGTCATTTTCAGCAGCTGCCAAACACATTTAATAGCATCCATTGATTATGAAGGCCATCTTTTTCCTTTGTTGTCTGGGAGATTTTTGCTATTTGGATTTTTCATTTGTGAAGAGAAGACTGTGTCTGCACATCTGCTGCATCTCTTCATTTTTGTCATAGCAACAAAAATTTTGGTTGTTTTGTTTATCACAGCTTTTCACATCAACATCTTGCTTGAGGCTATGGGATGTGTCTCTTTTGTTTACTTTATTTCTGCAGTCTTTGTAGCTTAATACAACAAAACTTTGCTTGGTACTTGCTTGCTCTGTGGGTGTTAAATGGAAATATTCCACATTTTCAGATGTGAAATGTGAATTTACCGATGCTCCAGCAAAGGTTTTTTAAATGTACCTTGTATTGAATAAGACACAAATCATCTCAGCATTAATGGATAGGATATAACAGAAAACCGCCAGGAACTCCATATGTTGACTTAAATTTCTTTACTAGTGTGTTAGCTGTTTTAATTTCTGGTAAGTTAAGCAACTGTACATGCAACATTGGCACATTCATCTTAAAAGGACAGTGTTGGTATCAGAAAATCACAATATTGATTGTTGGGAAGCAGTGCTCTTAAAGATGCACTACTTAACTTTCACCATTTTCTCAGTGATGCACCCCTCATCGATTGCTAATTCAGCATCCATCTTGCATCCTACCTGTACTGTGAGCTCTCTCCAAACAGTTAAAAACTGTATCTTGAATCTTGTCTTATCTCTTGCTATGTCTCTGGCTCTCTTTTGTTTCCTCTCCTCAGACGAAAATGTCTTCTAACGTTTCTCTGCTGAACCAGCCACGGTGGGTGTTTAAAAACAGTTGGTTTGTTTACACCTGCTTGCTAGCGTGTGATGGATGTGCAAAGCAAAACTCATCTGTAATGTCACACATGCATCCTGGATGAAAAAGCTGTATAGTGTGGTTTCTCAGCCGCAGGACGCTGCTGGGCCGCGACGGCTCCAGAAAGGCACACTATAGATGTCAAACGAGCCCGAAATGCAGAGTTTTAGGGTCAAAAAGCTAAGGAGTGGGTCTTTAAGTGTTGATTTGTTGTTTGGAAACCCAAACCTGCTCCAGAGGATGGTGTAAGTTTCCGTGGAGAAACATCGCAGTAAAAAGTGAACCAGCTTTGCGACTCTAAAGTCCAAGAGCTGAATCCTACCCACCACTACCTGTCCAGGGACTGCAGATGGAAATTAGCAGCTTTGCTAAAGCCTGGCACCAAGCATGTTTCCATTTGAGGTCAATGGATTGTTGTGCATGTCCCTGACATAAATAAATCCAATCCAAAGTTACCTGGCTATGCAGTTAATCCTGTTATATACTGTGGGCAGCTGTACATGGTAATACTAACATGTTAACTGATTCACCTGCTTCCTGGCTTTCAGGACATTTTAATCCATAAATCAGTAACTTTACAATTATCAGGCCCACAAGTTACTAGCTTGGTTAGCCTTATGAATAGCCTTATAAATTCATTCACTCATTCATTCATTTTTTGTACCGCTTAGTCCAATTCAGTGTCGTGGGTGTCTGGAGTCTATCCCAGCAATTAGCAGGCGAGAGGCAGGGTACACCCTGGAGAGGGAACCAGTCTATGGCAGGGCTAAATTGATTTTACTATCCGTTATACGAAGAAGTAGTTGAGCAGATGAATTAGTACACAGTGTAATAGTGTTAAAGTGTAAAAAGAACTCAGTAAGTTAAGACTAATGTCATGGTTGCAATTGGTGCATTTATACTTCTAACTTGAATGAATAAAAATGGCTTCTCTTTATTTACCTATTGCCAGGGTGATGTGTGGCATCTAGTGCTGTCAGTCGATTACAATTTTTAATCGCGATTAATCGCATGAGGGTCCTGAGTTAACTCGCGATTAATTGCATATTAATCGCATCATTTTTAAGAATCTTTTTTACTTTTTTATTTTATATATTTTATTTTATTATATTTTCTAACAGGATATTTGTCATGATATAATACTCATGTAAACTGTTAGGAAGCCAACATATATTTTAAATAGATAATTAATGTTGATTTGGTCATTTTTAAATGTTGTCTTTGTGCTATCTATACTGTGAGAGTTGGGATTTCCAAGCTACCTCGAATGCATCGCAGCGCTGCAAAGCTTTCTGTCTGTCACCGCAAGTTTCATTTTCTTTTCTCGATCCATGGCTGTTTGAGTCACCTTCTCCTGCATTATTTGGTGAATTTAGTTGATAAAATACCTCAACTGCAACATGGACCAGAAAAACCATGTTGCAGAACTTTAAAGCTAAACTGTCAGTGTAAAAGATCCATTATGGGTCCGTTTTTTTCCACATCTCTTCCTGAAATTACACCAACAGTGCGTGTGTTAATTGCGCGTTATAATTACAGCCGTTAAAAGGAAGCTGCGTTAATGCATTAATAACGCGTTAACTATGACAGCCCTAGTGGTATCAGAGCTTTATTGATCATTGCTGATGTTACGCTTGAGCGGACAGCTCAACTTTGCATCAATCTTTCAAAGCGGAAGTGTTGTTCCACACGTCTTGGTGCCTCATTTCGCCGTGCAACAAGTCATGGGACTTTCCAAATGAAGCTTCATGACGTCACAACCGTGTATCGCCAACTATGCTTGCCAGTGTTAAATTCAGGGCAGGGTTATCAATAACTCAGTGCTAATAAATGCACGTAGTCCATCCAAACTTTGTGGGTTTATGAGAGGGGGACTTTCTGCGTGCATATTGCTATGATTCATAGATGAACAAACAGGGAAAGTAAGATTTAGGTAAGATTTGTGTTCTATTAGCCTAAATCCTTAGATGTACATTAATGCCTTCATACATTGACATGCAGACAATCAAGTATATTAATTTACATACATACCTCTTACATACACTATACATACACAGAAAGCACACATGAAGGTCCTCAAATGAAAATGTATGAACACCCAAAATACCCTTCTCAGCTTCACCATCATTTTGGACTAAATCCCTAGTAGCACAAAATTTTCCCACTTTTTTGTGTCAATCTTGCAAAAGCAAATACAATCTTTTATATACAGCATTTGATACTGTGTCTAAAGCTAACTGACAGAGAGGCAGTGTGTGTTTTTACTCGAGCGTAGGTAAAAGAGCTGAGTTGGCGTTTCTTTTCCAGATCTGCAGGCAGCAGTAGGGCTGGTATCGGCCGGTAAAACGTTTTTTCGATGATTCAGCGTAGAAGTTTACTATATACTAATTACTTGTACTGTTTGTTATTAAAAGGCTACAAAATTTCTGTGCTGTTAGGTAACAGAAGGAAAAATGTGGCTGTGAGAGCTGCATTCCAGGATTTCAAACATACCTTGTGAGCCACAGCATGCCCCCAAACGCAAGTCAAACAATGCTAAACCCATGAAGTTAGCTTTATCAAATGTTAGATCTTTAACAGGGAAAACATTTTTAATTAATGATCTTATTACTGAGAACAGCCTTGATTTTATGTTTTTAACTGAAACTTTGTTAGGCCAAGATAACAGTGCAGCTGTAGTTATCGAATCAGCTCCTGCCAACTTAAGCTTTATCAGCGAGGTCAGAGAGAACAGGAGAGGAGGTGATGTTGCTGTTTTATTCAGTGAGGCGTTTCAATGTACAAAGCCCAATTCCAATGAAGTTGGGACGTTGTGTTAAACGTAAATAAAAACAGAATACAATGATCTGCAAAT
>JBBBVU010000008.1:17514278-17526838 GCA_037177055.1 Atherinosoma microstoma
GTTTGGTGAGTGAAGGCTTTTTAAAAAAATGATCTTTTATGTATGAATTATTTTTGATATGTAAAGCACTTTATGTTGCCTTAGCATGAAAAGTGCTTTCTAAATAAAATTTCATTTGATTTGATAACAAAAAAGTTATAGCATTATAACAAGAAAAAAAGAGGGCAAAGAAAAGGATAAATAAAGTTCCTTGTGAATTTTTTAATTCAGTTTGAGAATAAAAAAAAAAGTTTTACACACACAGTCGATTTGACTGCTGCTAGCTTTCTTCAGCAAAGTATAACAGGAAAAAATAGAGACATAAACACCTGAATAATAGATTAGGATGTACTGTAATTCCCATTTACATGATATTTTTGTATATGTTAGAAAATTTCTATTTCCTGATAAAACTGAGTGGCTTCCAATAATATACACATTTAAGAGCGCTCCGAAGAAGGAATTTAGATTTTAATGTTCCAAATCAGTGAGGAAGATACCACTTTCTCATCTGCACTTGAACTTGATGCGATGTGCTGTTCCATCATATTTGCAAATTGAAAAGAGCGTATTTTCTTGACATTGTAGATATTTTGGGTTTGAAATCCACATGACATTAGGTGAAGCAACATAACAATCAAATAATTTGCTTGACTCTCAAGATTTCAAAGAGGAAAGTCATTTATGCTACAAGGAAAACCTAATCTTGTTTAGTTTTTATTCATTTCTTGGCAGTACAGAACAACAGGATGAAAGAAGATGATGCCGTTTTTTCAAAACGAGAACTTGTAAATGTTTGATGTTGCATGGACTCAATGAGCATTTTGCACCTTGTCTTTGCATGAGTGCTTTTTCCCATTAACATGTAGCAACACAATGAGGCAGGACAAATGAATATGTCTCTGCGTAAATTGATTCTGCCTCCTACATATTCAGAATGTTCATTAATTCCCACCAAATTTTGCCCAGAGGTTGAAAACAGGCGATTATTTTAGTTCCTATAACATTTTAGTTGATCAAACCCCAAATCCAACAGACAGAATTGGTATAAATCATTACTAATGTCATTACCTTGATTGAGACCGGTGTCACACTATCATAAATAGGTCTTCAGTGTCTTTCTCATTAACATCTATGGGTTGCTGTGGTATATGTTCTTTAAGTCTGGATTTACAGTAATTATAAACGTGTCTATAGTCAAATAAATTAAAATCTATTTTATTCTATTTTTATTTTGACTCAAAGGGCTTTACATTAAAAACGTAGTGCCCCCCATACAGGTCTTGTAGGAATAAAACATTTAGAGAATGTTTTGTTGTTCTAAGATGTTTCTTTGCTATGCTTTTTGCTTTGATATGAGATAGCTTGGAGTCTGGAATTGCTACTCTGAATGAAATTAATCTTGGAGAGATTGCTGTGTGCCTCTGAGCCTTTGCAGCAGCTCCCCTCTTGCTTTCATTAAATGCACTTAGTTAACTTTTGCGACATACTGTAATGTTCTCTGTTATAATTTGTCCCTATCAGTTGTCATGTAACAATCATGGTCAATAGTTTTACTTTTCTAAACAATCTAATTTGTGGTTAATGCTACATTTTCAATTTCCCTAGGGATCAATAAAGTATCTATCTATCTATCTATCTGTCTATCTGTCTATCTGTCTATCTGTCTGTCTGTCTGTCTGTCTGTCTGTCTATCTTATCCCCTTTCACCTAGGTTTAGATGGGTAGCAGCAATATATGAAATATTAGAGTTATTGCAGCGCATGTGTTACACATTGCACCAACCTTTGCTTTTGACTAAGTCATCTGAAATATGTTGGGTAATGCGTGTAAATCAGTAGCCTTTAAACACAACAGCATTTGCAGAAATCCAATCTTACTCTGCCACGGCCAGAAATAGAGACACCATCACAAATAGGCTTTGCAGCAAGTTTATTTTAATACACAGTTATGGACTCTGCTCAGAGAACAGGATGCAGTTACAGATACAAAGCTGTTACATGATGTGAAAGCTTACTGTGAATGGCCAGATAGAAGGTCACGCCTCTGTTGTGTGAGTAATAGACTACTCCAGCATTCCTGAGAATTGTTTTCCTGCATGTAACCATCTGACTTATGAGCTGTTATGTTGTGAACTGATGCAGTTTTAATGTCTGGGCTGTATATATTTAACCCTTTCATTCAGTAAATCAGGCATGCTCCTCTAAGACATACAGCTGAAACCATAGACCTCATATATAAAAGATGAAGTTACTTGCTCTCAAAATTGATGCCAATTTGAAGGCAGACAAACTTAGCTTGAATCTTTTTATGAATACAGCTTGAGCTCCCCCTTCCTCTGTTTTTCTTTAGCTATGCTTCTGCTTTTCTCTCCCCCGCCCCCCCCCGACAGATAATATTATATATTAACGGTGCCATAGTGACAGTTTTAGCAAATATGACAAAAAAATTGTTTTTATTTTAGCTAAGTTCTGTTTTGAAGAACAATATCCAGATGCCTGGTAAGTGCTTCTCCTAAATATCTCTGGCATTTCTGGCCTCAGCTCTCATCAATGTGTCAGTAGTCTTTTTGAAAATAACTATAATTAATTGAAAATAAACTATGGGTCTAAAGATGATGCCCACAGTTGTTACCTGCAGAGTAAAAACAAATATAATATGTCTGAAAACAATGCTTATACCCTTTTCAATGCATCATCTAATGTAAAATCTGGAAATCATTTGGAATTTGGAATCAGAGTAAATTAGACAAAAGTATAAAGATTATCAAGAATCTCAACACTCAAGTGAGATGCAGTGTGAAATGTAAATAAAAGTATGCAGTGATTTGCAAATTTCATAAACCAGTATTACTTTCACAATAAAACATAAAACTTATAGCAACAACAAATAATATAAGCTCATCTTAAATTTAATGGCACCCTCGTGTCTCAAAATATTTCACATAATGGCAACACAAGGCTGGAAAAGTAAGTGATGTGAAAAAGTTAAAATGTTCCTCCAGCTAAAAGCTGGATGATTGCAGAGGTTCTACACTATGTCCAAAAAAAGGTGCAAAATATCATCAAGAGAAAACTTTGTATGCTGGGAACACTGCTAAAATCAATATTGGAAGCCCATGGTCATTGGGACCTCAGGTGTTGCAGGCAGTTAATTATCATGACTCGGTCCAAAAGCCTGAATCATCATGTGCACAACATGAAAATGAAAGAAAAAAGGCTCCTGAGCAACTTTAACTCTTAATCAGACAGAAATGGGACAACATTCCTAGTAACTGGAGGAGATGTCTCAGAGAGATGAACATCGCCCTGTTCCAACTACAGTATCTAAGAAGTTTTGTTGCCATCAAATTCAAGATGGGTCAAAATTTTTTATGTTTTCTTGACTTTATTGTAGAAAAAATATTGATCCAAATATTCAAGAATCACGGTTCCTGTACTGAATAACTATTTAAAAGTAACTGATAACATGAAATATTAATGGAATTTAGATTATAAATTGAACAATGATATGGAACATTTTAGGAATTATATCAAACTACAATGAATCACATTGCATCACAGCGAATCGTACCAAAGTCTTCTGTATAAAAATGTTTATAAATATTTGATAAACAAAATCAGCTATGTCATACAACAATTTAAATTTATAGCTGGATATCCAGGGTCTGTAAAGCATACTTTAAGAAAATTAATCAAATTGTTAATACTTTGCAAGTTTTCAGATCATTCATTCATTCATTTTCTATATAGCTTATTCCAATGCAGGGTCACTGTGAAGCTGGAGCTTATCCCAGCAATTAGCAGGTGGGTGGCATGATACACCCTGGACAGGTCGCCGGCCTATCACAGGGCCATTTTTTGGATCAAGTAGAGGAAAAAATTATGTTATCATTCAACTATGAGGAAAAATCTATGAAATTAAAAAATTTAACTAATTAACAGTTTCCTACATAGGCTCTGACTTTTATGACAGAATTCACTGTCATCAATGACAGAAGGCACAGAATTCACTAATGAAAAACAGTATTATTCATTAATTAGGTTAATCTGAACAGGGTCTGTAAAGCATACCTAAATGAATATAATCTTATCTGTCAACCGCTAAGGCTTTTTTTTTGCCTTTACTGTGCCCCTGCCTTCCCTGAAGAAAAGTTTGAATTCTTTTTGCTCTGTGGTAAGAGATCTTTCTGAAAAATTACCTACGCATGATTAAACTTCTTTTCATTTGATAGAATAAATAAATTGTCCAGAATTTTCAAAGTCTAGAGGAGATGGCAGTCATTACAGTCAATGCTCAAATGGATTGGGCATTTACTGTCAAATTATTGACAGCCTGAATGTGTAGGCTTTAATGTCATGTATGGCATAAACATTTTTGGTTATTAATGAATCATTAATGTCCCAGATTAATATTCTGTCATACTTTTAATGAGCTGATTATACTTTAAGCAATGAAAAAAAATAATATTTTTTTCTTTTCAAAAATTCTTTTTTGCTATGATGTTGGCAGGACAAGTTATAGAAAAAAAATATTTTTTTTCCTATAACTTGTCCTGCCAACATCATAGCAAACAGAGTGAAGGTTTGGCTGCCATGTTGTGCCAAATGAATTTGCTTTGCCAAGAAGAGCTTTGTGGATATAAGACTTGTCTTGTTACTTAAGTATTGTTTTTTATTTTTAAATGTGTTTTATGAGGAGTGAAATGAAGAGAAAATGACAGCGGAGACAAAGATACACCAGATAGAAAGCAACAGCTGTTCAATCAAAACATGAAAACCAGACAACCAGCTTCTACACCTGTAAAGAAACAGAAAATGACCTACAGCATTTGCAAGCAAAATAAAGCTGACAATCATCGGGAGCACCTACAAAAAGATTAAGAAGCTGGAAAAAGAAAACCAAGAGCCCCACCCCCCAGGCAGAGACCCCGCAGGATGCCCAGGAGGACCTTGAATACCCCATCCACTCCATAGCCCCAGCATACACTTCACAAAACCACTCCAATCCCTCCACCCCCCATTACCATTGTCTGAAACTTACTCCCTCATTAGTGAACAATGCTTCCCTGTGGATTTTTTTTCTTTTTAGTATGACTCTATGTTGGCACATCCAAGACTTCAAAGGAAGTAGCCAAAGGGAATATTGTTACATTGACAGGAGAGTACAGTGACTGCTCTTTGAAAATCCATTTAATCATAATTAGTGTTGACTTTTTTTTTCTGGGTCCAACCAAGGTCTCATTAGACAAGTTAAATGATTTTACACATCATCATACATGTATGTTATCATATCTGCTTTAGTGCACCATAAGAAACTATTGAAAATTGCTGATTCTAATTGTATTACTAATTGAGACTACTAATGAACAAACATTTCTTTGGTAGATTTTCATTGTGTATGCCATCCATCCATCCATCCATCCATCCATCCATCCATCTTCCGCTTATCCGGGGTCACAGGGGCAGCAGCCTAAGCAGGGAAGCCCAGACTTACCTATCCCCAGCCACATCAGCCAGCTCATCAGGGGGGATCCCGAGGCGCACCGAGGCCAGCCGAGGGATATAATCCCTCCAGTGTGTCCTGGGTCTACCCTGAGGTCTCCTCCCAATGGAACGTGCCCGAAATACCTCCCCAGGGAGGCGTCCAGGAGACATCCTAACCAGATGCCCGAGCCACCTCATCTGGCTCCTCTCGATGCGGAGGAGCAGCGGCTCTACTCTGAGCCCCTCCCGGATGACCAAGATTTTTACCCTATCTCTAAAGGAGAGCCCGGCCACCCTGCGGAGGAAACTCATTTCGGCCGCTTGTATTCACAATCTTGTTCTTTCTGTCACTACCCAGAGCTCGTGATCATAGGTGAGGGTAGGAACGTAGATCAAGCAGTAATCAAGAGCTTTGCCTTTTGGCTCAGCTCCTTCTTCACCACGACGGACCGATGCAGAGTCCGCATCACTGCAGACGCCGCACCGATCCGCCTATCGATCTCTCGCTCCATCCTTCCCTCACTCGTGAACAATACCCCGAGATACTTGAACTCCTCCACTCGGGCAGGACCTCATTCCCGACCTGGCGAGGACACTCCACCTTTTTCTGGCTGAGGACCATGGTCTCGGATTTGGAGGTGCTTATTCTCATCCAGAGCGCTTCACACTTGGCTGCGAATCGCTCCAGCGAGAGCTGGAGATCACGACCTGATGAAGCCAACAGGACCACATCATTTGCAAAAAGCAGAGACCTGATCCTGAGGCCATCAAACCGGATCCCCTCAACACCACGTCTGTGCCTAGAAATTCTTCACATAAATGTTATGAACAGAATTGGTGACGAAGGGCAACCTTGGCGGAGTCCAACCCTCACCGGAAACGAGTCCGGCTTACTCCCGGCAATGCGCACCGAACTCTGATACCGGTCGTACAGGGACCGGACAGCTCGTACAAGGGGGTCCGGCACTTCATTCTCCTGGAGCAACCCCCACAGGAGTCCCTTGGGGACACGATCAAGTCCACAAAGCACAAGTTGACTGGTTGGATGAACTCTCATTCCCATCCAAGACCCTGAAGAGGGTATAGAGCTGGTTTACTGTTCCACAACGAGGAAGAAAACCACACTGCTCCTCCTCAATCCGAGACTCAACTATCTAATGGACCCTCCTCTCCAGGACCCCCGAATAGACCTTACCAGGGAGGCTGAGGAGTGTGATCCCCATGTAGTTGGAGCACACCCTCTGGTCCCTCTTCTTGAAGATGGGGACCACAACCACCACCAATCCAGAGGCACTGTCCCCAATGTCAACGCGATGCTGTAGAGGCGTGTCAGCCAACACAACCCCACAGCATCGAGAGCCTTAAGAAACCCCAGGCGGATCTCGTCCACCCCCAGTGCCCTGCGGAGCTTTTCAACCACATTATTCTCTCCATTCTCTCCTATCTCTGGGGCCGACCCCCTTCCACCGACCCACAACGTTCCGAGTCGAGGTCAGCAGCCTCCCATCTCCACTATACACAGTGTTGACGGAGCACTGTTTTCCCCTCCTGAGCCGCTGGATGGTGGACCAGAACCTCTTTGAAGCGGTACGGAAGAAGTTCTCCAAGGCCTCTCTGAACTCCTTCCATGCCCGAGTTTTTGCCTCAGTGACCGCCGAAGCTGCGCTCCACTTAGCCAAAACCTGTTAACTGTCTCCAGAGTCCCACAGGCCAAAAAGGCCCAATAGGACTCTTTCTTAAACTTGACGGCATCCCTCACTGTCGGTGTCCACAAACGAGTTCGGGGATTACCGCCTCGACTGGCACTGACAACATTATGGCCATAGCTCCAGCTAGCCGCCTCAACAATGGAGGCGCGGAACACAGCCCACTTGGACTCAATGTCACCCCGCCTCACTCAGGACATGGTTGAAGCTCTACCGGAGGTGGGAGTTGAAGCTCCTTCTGACAGGGGACTCCACCAGACGCCCCCAGCAGACCCAGCAGACAAATTAAAAAAAACAACAACAAAAAAACAAAAACAATGTCTCCCATTTTCTGCCTAATGACTAATGCAATCAACAGTCTTGTACCATTCCAACCACATGGATGAATTTTTTGTTTGACGTAAGCATAAAGGATAATCCATTTTTGTTAGACCAATGGCTACCTAAATGGATCAAAACTTGACATATTGGCTTATGATGAATGCTTTTCTCATCTCGGTGTCAGTTGAAAAGCAATCGAGCCCTTTGCTACCATGGACCGTCTGTTGCCATGGCAGTCATCTGTGAGGCATGTTCCTGTGCTGTTATCATAAATTGCATTACTCTACACTCTGCACAATTACCAGCCTCATCTAACCAGCCTTTCAGGTATAACAACACTTTTCCTACAGTTATCACAGAGTACATTGCAGATTCACCCTGACATCCTGGATGTTTTCCTGTGGATCAAACTTTCCTCTGCTTGTCCAGTTGATGACCCACCAGAGATTAGCAAAGAAGTTGAGGAAACTTTCTGTTTCCTTTCTGTCAGACTCTTTATAGCTAAGGAACTGGATTATATAAAATAATGATTTAATTCAGGACACAATTATCTCCAAAAACATTTTTTTTAAAATGTTTTGCCCTTGTGTGCATTGTTTACTATTGTTGAGGTGTTGCAGAATGGACATTGAAATGAAATTTGCGTGTTCGGGTTCAGCCTTCAGAAGTGCTAAATTGACTGTTGTCAAATAGATATAATAATGGATTCATTCCAAATTATAATGGTTCTTATTTATGCCTGGGTTTAATCGGAAGCCTTTGTGCCACCTGTAGATTTTAAAGGAGTGACGTCAAAAGTGTGCATTGTTTTGTTGCAGCACAGCCAGATTTACACTTTGTAAATGTGCTCTCAAGGCTTGCACTCCTGCTAATAATCAAGTAAGTTACCTGAATTAGACAATGTATCAACACAATGGTAGGCACCCATCATCTGAGCTGGAGGGGTTATGGAGAGGACATTGACAAATCTTCAAACCTACGAGAGATAGTGAATTAAAATTACATAGTTAGCACAGCGCTGAATTTCCTGCAGCGTGTTATCTGTAATTGTAATGACCTTACCTGAAATGTGTTGTTCTGATATGTGTGAGGAGGAGTGGTGACTCATCTAGTTTGCATTTTCTGTGTCTATGCTTATCTCAAAGTTTCTCTGCTCCACAGCACAGTTCGTACCCTCCTGTGTCCCATTTCTGCCTCTTCATTTCTGTATAACCTGTGCTACTGCTGATGTTGCCCAAAAATATGCAAGAAATTGTGTATTTTTTGAAAATCCTCATTAACTTTGCTTTGTCTCCCTTGAAATGTGGTGTCTGATGTATTGTTGTTTTGTGTTTGTTTTTTGTTATATCAGTTTATCTCAAATTAAATATCCTCAACTTCTTTGGTTGAAAATAACTGTGGTTTGAAAAGTGTTGTTTTTCAGAATTCGCTTTTTTGACCCCCCCCCCCCAAAAAAAAAACGAGTAGTTATCACGCCGACTCTTATGTGCATTAAAATGAAATAAATACTTAAACAATGTAGTGCTGCACATACAGAGTCTATTTTGCATTACTAAAAACAGCAGTGATACAGTTTATGACAACAGGAAGCTAAGGAAATTTGTGTTTCTGTCTGTCTTTGTTTCAGCTCAGTTTTCCTCACTGTCTCTCAAATCTGGCAATAAAGTCTTTTGGAGCTCTGTGTGTGAGCCACAGGGGAACATTTCTTTTTGAAGACACTTAACTTTCAACACTAAAAACAGTAATTGTTATTAAGAAACTGCTGCTTTGGTAGATGCACTAGCTCTCCCTGATGGTCGGTTTAAGGCTATATGTTTCCCCCAGATGCACTCTCCTGATAATGTTCCAGATGTCAAGGTTCTTTTATCTCTGTTTTTGCTGTTAACACATTGATGCCGTATGGAAACTGAAGTCTGGTGAGGATCATGCTAAGCCTTTGCTGTATAGACACATTAGACTCATCATACGTCTGTGTAAAGCCGTAGAAGATGTGTTTCTTTTCAGTGGATCGTGGGAAGACTCTGCAGACAAGTCAATGTCTCGCTCACTCTGCTTAGTCAGGCCAAACACACCCGAGGCAGATCACTCTCTGCCTGCATATAAATTAATGCAGATAGCCTTGTCCATGCTTTATTATCTGCCCTGCTGCCGAGTGCTGTCTCAAACTCTTCACGGAGAGGTGGTGCTGATTTCACAGAGGCTAATGACAAGAGTGTCGACCTCTTTAGCTTGCCTCAAGCCGAGGATAAATAACGACCACCGTTATGAATTTATGGGATGCGCTGCAAATGAATGAATCAGTGATTCATTGCCATTGTTTGTTTGTTTTTGTTAAGTTCTTTTTATAGTTCCAAAGCAACACCTTTGATTATGACCATTACTGAGAGGCCAGATACTATTAATGCTAACATAGACAGTATAAAACTGGGATATTTACTCAACCTTTTGGTGCATTTAACTTTGTGTCAGCCAAGTGCCAGAACGTCTGACATAACATGATGATGTCC
This sequence comes from Atherinosoma microstoma, assembly GCA_037177055.1. Taxonomy (NCBI): domain Eukaryota; kingdom Metazoa; phylum Chordata; class Actinopteri; order Atheriniformes; family Atherinidae; genus Atherinosoma; species Atherinosoma microstoma. The sequence continues at coordinate 17,524,278 of JBBBVU010000008.1, forward strand.
ATCTATCAGGATCTAGCAACACAGAAGTGGTTTAGCACATACGGTGCAATATTAAAAGGGAACTGGCTTCTTTTTTCTTTGTCTTACATCTTCAGCATGCAAGCTGTATGACCATGTTACAGCATTGAAGTATATGCTCTACTAACGAGGTTTGTCACCAGCCAACCTCATTGTCTCCAGCCTTTTTCTTTTCTCTGATTCTGGCATTGAAGACATCAGAAAAACTGCCTTGAAAAAAACCCTAACAGTTTACAACTGGTACATAAGGGACTACATATTTGTCTCATTGTGAAGAGAGAGAGAACACAATGTGACTCACACTGTTTTGTGTATCTTGCCAGAGGCTGATTTTCAACCAAGTTTTTTTTTACAGATATCTTCCCTGGTTTAGTCATGTTGTAATTAGCCCTTATATACCAGCAAACTGTACAGTATGGCCACTATGGATTTAGATGGTGATACATTTGGAGTTATTTATCTGTATTTTAGCTAAATATATCTTAATGTAAGCATTTAAAGGGTTATAGTGGCAGCTTTCAAAAATTATTGCACACAGATGGCGATCAACTTCCTTCACATTTCTCTCACTTGTAGATACAATTATTTATTGATCAAACTTGGCTGCAGTTTGCAAAGTAAAATAGATTTGTTCTTAATTAGGATTAAATACTCGGAATTCTGCAGTAATTATAGTATTATTAGTAATCTTAAATGTTAATTGTTTTTCAGAGCTTTAATATGTTGAAAGCCTGTGATGTAGTCCAGGCTGTAATGAGCTGTTTAATGTCTAAATAGGTCCAAGCTACAGAATGACTGTTATGTAGATATCATTTAGATTGTTCTGTGTATCAGAAGAGAAAATGTAGCCTGATACAAAATTACAAAATTGTTACAGGGTTTTTTTTTTTTACCAAGCAGCACATATGTCATGTCATCAGTTATGTGCCATTAGATATGTGTGGACTGGGATGTAACATCGTTGGGTGAATGTACTCCATCGATGGCTAAATACACTTATTCAAGGAGTTTGGAACAAATTCTTCTCCCTTATTTTAATGTTGGCCGGCAGACAACACTCTAGTTAAATTTAATTGCCCCCATCAGCTGACACGGAATGAACATCATATATTTAATTATAAATAAATTTGTGGTAATGATGATCTTTCTTTCTTCTTCTTTTTTAAAAAAAAAAATGGCAATACAGTTAGGTAATGGGAATTGGTTTGTGTGCAACTTTGGGTGGCTCAGAACCTGATGGTCAACCAAAAGGATTTTGGATTCATTTTGCCCTTTGCCCTGACAAAGACCTTTAGGCTGAAACGCGTTGGTGTGCCTTTAATGGACTAGCCAAGTATTATTAAGGCTTTTTAATCCTCACCCTCTTGAGTGCCTCAAATCTTTTTCCCTTATCTTCACCTAGGTCAATATAAAGGGTTTGCAACTTCAGGGGTGGATTATGAAAAAACTGGAGTCAAGTTTGACAAATGTTACTAGTTGGCTGAAACACTTCTGTAGAGATATATATATTTTTTATATATATAGTTTCATAGACACCATAGATTTAAGGACATCAGATTATATTACAAGGATGATGAAAAACAAATCAAAATAATAAAATACATTGCATTCAAAGGCTTAGCTTGTTTTTATAGTAAAAGATCTATAAGTTTTTAACTAAGCTATTTTTATGGCTTTCCTGCTGGAAATAAGAACTATGTGCCCATTTGTATAGAAAGTGAGGTGCCAGAAGGACATTGAATAAATTACATCCCCTTTAGGAGAGATAAGCATGAGGGATAACAGATCTGAAGTTCTAAAAATAGAATTGCATCACAGGTCATGCATGTGAATGAAGCCTTCCTCAAGTGAGGGCAGAGTGTGTGTCATCACAAAAGTAGTTGTCCTGTTGGTGCAACCAGGAGAGAGCAACTGCATCATATGGCCTGGCTTCACTCCATCTGGCTTTCTGCTATCAGGTTTTCATGTATTGTGACTTCCAGTGAAAGACAGATTAAACTTCTGACCAGCATGCATTCCTCCAAAACCATCAGCTATATTAAGTCACTGCTGTGTATTTCAAAACTCTTTCCATTCTCAGCCAGCACAGATAACTCCAGATATCCTCATTGTTGGGTCACTTAAATTGTTTTAATGTTTCAGCTTCACATCTGCTCTCACTGCGTAGCTCACTACATTTTACATTTCCTTTATATGAACTGTGCAGCCATCTACTGCTACTGCCCCAGTAATTGCGAACTAAATGTCATCATTAGCAGACTGGAGGAAAGATATTGTGTGGTATAAATACTGATAACCATATGATTTGTTCCAGCATTTATTGATTATTTGATACCAGCCAGTAGCTGATAAGAATGTTTTGTTTTTTTCCATTACCCATCCTTGAGATCTGTAACTGGATAGTAAGTGGATAGTAACAGATCACAACATGATTTTTCTTATTTCATACAGATCTGCATAGGGACTCCAGACTAAGGGCTTTTGCTTTCTCACTGTCATGATTCTGCCAGTGTTGCAATTTTTTCTTTAAAAAAAAGTGTATA
>JBBBVU010000008.1:17528047-17543357 GCA_037177055.1 Atherinosoma microstoma
GTGTGTGTGTGTGTGTGTGTGTGTGTATTCAAAACACATAGATATATGCATGTGTGTTTTGCAGTACATTTAATAATAACTAACTTGGGGTTGTTCCTGTTTATATGCATATATGGTTGCTACTGTTGTTTGTTGCTTAGCATGAGGCTTAACAATGTGATGACAGTACAAATATGCAAAGTAGCATGTAACAATTTCACAACATTTAAAAATTTTAGTTGCAGGTTTTAGCTGCCCTACATTCAGAAACAAATCAAAAGGATATGTCAGTCCTCAAAATGATTTTGTTCAATGTAGAATATTCTTGGTTTTTCTGAACTCTCAACAGCAGTATTTTAGATTCAAATGTTTTATTGGCTCTGTGTTTTCTTCAACAACATCTTATCTGTTCACCACATTTTTATGAAGTCTGTGCTTTGGCTTTATAATCTAAATTGCAAGTGGAGAAGTTAATGCAAGTGTTTAAGATGCAGAATAGAAAACCAGCCTTAGCTGTTTCATTATCCTAATGAACTCATTATGGGTCTGATAATTGTCCTCAGTTGGCACCACTGATTGGATGCTGTTGGCAAGTGATATTTCACCATGAGTTTTTTTCTGTCTCACTTTGTGTACAAGCACCAGTGCAGAAATCTGTAACTCCACAGACATTCTATATAGCACAGTCATTGTAGATACTGTGATTGCTGTTTATTAGAGTTGTTTTCATCTGTTTGATCATCTTCCCTTCTCTTCCATGTGCATTATTAAAACAGTAAAAATGATTGAATTAGCTGAACCAGAGTATGTGACCAGATTAGCGAGGGAATCTGCCCACACAAAGCTTAGAAACGATAGCTGTGGTAGTGATTCCAAACAGGGATTTTTCAGGACATAGCACTTGGAAGGGTATACAGTGCTTTGCAGTGGTTTAGCCAGCCTTCTGACTAGTGAATAAATGCCCAAGTTAAGTAAAAGAAATAGACTAATAAGTTTCTGTGGTTGTTTCATCAAAGGGAAAAAATGCATTGCAAGTAGTTGGTGCTTTTATAGATTTTTCTACAGCATTACTCATTGGGATGCATCTCGTTTAAGAATCGTTTTTTTTCTCTCTTTAAAAAGATAAAAAAAACCTACCCTCAGAAGCACGCTTAGGCAATGCTCAATTAAATTGCTGTTACCTCTGATTTGTTTCCAGTCTAGGTTTATCTTCATTCTGGCTTGTCACAGAGTATCCTTAGAAAGGGGATTTCACTCAAACCTGTGCCTTTTGCCTCCTTCACCTATGACTCACACCAAATCTCATTCACCACACCAATTTCTTCTCTTGTCTGCTAACTACAGTTGATTGCAGGTGGAAAAAAGTGCCATGTTTATGTGAGGCCTGATTTTCTGACATAACTGGTATGTGAAAGGCGATTTCTGGTTTGACAGTACGAGAATATCGAAGACAATGTGAGATTTTCTCTTCCAACTTTTCACAAGACTAAAATTATTAACCTGTTTATTAACCTGTAGTAACCAAATTTTATGCAGGAACATCAATATGCATTCATATTTATGAATAATAATGTAGTCATATCATTAGAATCAATGTGTTTTCTAGGAAGTTTTGCAGTCCAGCTTTTCCCTTCCAGACTTGGTGAAAGTCCCACATGCTACAGGCATGTTCTAGCAGAATGGAGCCTGGCTTATAGCAGTGGGTGAGAAACAGCTCCCTCCACCAGCAGGATAACAATCTCCTACCCTCCAGTCTCACAGAGAAGTCTCCTGCCAAGAGTCCCCTACTGCAACGCCACCTGGTCTTATGTTGTAAGTCTAATCCCAGTCAGAGACCCATCCATAAGGCAGCTAGGTTTCCTTCTGAAGCTGTAGTCAGAACTCAGCAAGGACCCTGGTACCAACCTGTTGGGAAAAATGAGCATCAGAGCCAACAATTTAGCTAATCTTCTTTGTTTGGGTGTGATTGAATTACAGGACCGAATAAGCCAAGAATGAATTCTTGACTTTTAATACTGCTCTCAATTAGCCAGTTAAGGTGGTCACTGGTGGAGAGCACTGCATCTATAATGTGGAAATGTCTGTTTTTCAGATTCAGCATTAAAATGTAAGCAGGGACATCCTCTGCTGATATATTAATTGTCTCTGGTTTCCAGAAATGGGTGTTTTTATTAAACAAAGACAAGAGCATTTAAGCCAGCTGCATGCTTTAGTTTAAGAAGACAGCACCAAACTGAGATCTGCACATTTAGCCATTCAGTATGAGGAGCGTTAAGGCTGACCTTTTTAAATGGTATTTTCCCTGAGAGCAGAAGGGACCAAATTTAAGTCCTCAATCTTGTAGATGTAAACTCTGACATTCAGAGCCCACATGTTTATCTCATTGATTCAGCAAACGTCAAAACTCTCTACCCTCTACCCTCCTTCAGTCCGCCTCCTATTTTTTGCCTCTTTTATGGGATGTGCCTGTTGAATACTAATTGTATGTGATATTTAAACAGACATAACATTTGCCTAAATCAAACAGTTATTGCCCAAAGGATGTTGCCTTTATCAGTAGCATGTTAAAAGCATGCTGTTGATTAGTGTTTGTGATTTTCCTAAATAACAATGCAATATATTTGCAGTATGCTGAGAGGTGAGGATGCAGCTGTCAGTGGTTGCAGAATAACTCCCATTCTTCTAATTGCTACTGATTATATGCAATTAGCATTTAAGTGAATGATAAATGATAAAGTTACTGTTTTTTAATTAAATTGTCCTGTTGTTTTTTTAACACTAAGTTCGCTGTCAGTCCGGTTACATCAATACAAAAGTTGGTTTGTGTCTTTTACCAGTGCTGGAAAGTCATTTAATACATTCAATTTGTTCAAGTTAACATCTTAAACTTATTGTATTTTCTCTCTTAGCTGCCTTACAAAATATTCATAGGGTAATATTTTGTGCTTGTTACATCATTAAAAATATGTGACAACTTTAGTTAGTACTTCTACTACCACTAAGTCAAAGTTTGAAAGTAAAGTGACACCTACACATGAATGCATAAATAGTTGCCCTCCAATTATGGAAAAAAATAAATAAAACTATTCAGAAATGAGTCATTCTGCATAATAGGCTTGCCCACTTTGAGGAATATCTGCATTTTGCAGTGACATTGTTCAGGATTGTTTTGAGAGTATCAAATGGAAAAAACTAATTAATATTAAATTGCTCAAATAAGTGGTGCAGGTTATATTTGCTTTAAGTGGGTTGCAAACATACGCAGACAGACGTGAAGACATTTAATAGCTCTATCTATTAAGTAAGTTAGATTCATGCAGTTTTTTGAACATGCATTTATAGAACATGGCCACATGTTTGTATGCTTTGTGTGAATTCATGCAATGCAGGGCTGTTCCAAACAAGGTTTTATTAATTATAAATGGGAAGTCATTTAAAATCAGCTGCTCTGATTTCCTTTCCAATTTACAGGTTTACATGTTTTATGAGAATGTGCTGATATGTAGGAAGGCACTTTAAAAAAAAAAAAAAAAAACACAGTAAAAAAACCCCATCATTGTCACTGTAGGAACCTGAAATGTAGCCTCTTAACTGGATGTTTATTGCTGAGGGCGAGAGGGATGCAAGATGTAAATGTCTAACTAACTAACTAAAAATATTCCAAACAATAGCGAAGACAAAAAAGACAATAGAACACTTTCCCACAGAAATAAATGTCCTTATATTTGAATATTTGATGACAGCTGTAAACAAAATGAGTTTTTTCTCCATTTCATGGAGAACTGCATAACTTTATCCTTTCATATCAGTAATCATAAGTGGTTATGATTTTAATATATAACTTGCATGCATAACAGAGAATTCCCAGTTAAACATAAAGGTTATGATAGACATGAGTACTTTTTCCACTGGTTTTTACTCATGATTAATTAAAGTTGTGGAGAAGATCGTTTCTATTGCAATGCTAGTACAATAAACCCCTTACCTACTGGTGCCAGTCTTTTGAGATGATACAGGCTGTTAAGTTCAGTTTATTCTTTTGTTTGTTTGTTTGTTTTTAATTCACCCAGTCAACAACACAGTGATTCTGCTTTGCTAATGTTAATGTCTGGTGATGATATGCCAGTAAAATACTTACCTTTCTTTTATAAAGGTATCTGACTTTGAAACATGAAGGTGCTCCAACAGTAGGTCAAGCTGCTCTGATGATACCTTTCCACATTTTTCATTCTGTCAACATAGTGATTTGAAACCACAACATTAACAATGAACAAAATCAATTTCTGGAATATCTCTTTTGATTTAAAACTATAGAGGATAAGAATTGCAATTGATTATTTTTTCACCTTTACTTCAAAGAGTGGCCTTCCTTTTCAACTTAACTTTAAACATTTAGCTATGCGTCATGATGGTGGTTTTTGGTAACAGCTTGATGAGGACAGGCATGGCATTCCTGGTTAGCTCTGCCAAATAACCACATAAGATGGAATGAGTCATGCTGCACACCTCTCCTTCCTGCTCAGGCTGTGTTATGGTTTGAGAATCTATAGATTCATATCGAGGCAAAACAATGTGGGGAAAACTCCAGTAATTTCTCACAGTGGAGTGCCATTGAGATGACACTGCTTCAGGGACCAGAGACTACATGCAATCCCTCACAAAGTCACTATGATCAGCTTTAAAGCCTACCTCGGATGGATATGAGAGCCAAAGGCATACTATCTTGATTAACTGAATAATTGTCTAATGAACGTCTTAATATGCCTTGTATTTCAAGCAAATTGCAACAATTCAGAGTCTAGGGATAAAAGTTCTGTTGTCTTTTATGTTTTGGCTGTAGTCCATTAAATAATCTCTGTTTCCACAAAAGCATCACCTCTGTATATCTCTATCAAGGCCTTATTATTCTCTTAATAATGGTTCTATTTTTACCTTGTCTTCTGAAATCACACGCACATTTGCATTGTTGCAGAAATCAATAACCAGCTGAATCAACTCTGCCTTGCCAAGGCTAAAACAGCCCTACAGTCTTGTCTGGGTGTGAGAATCTTACTGCACCTCAGTGGATCTGCATGCAGTCATTGTCCCCAAACATCGTTTGACAGAGAGCAACACGAGTGAGCAAATGACAAAGGCAACAGCATTGTGCCTTTGTTCCTTCATGAATCACAAACAGACAGAGCTGCCGAAGCTGTTTTTTCTTGCTCTATTTCAGTGTGGACTGGTGCTGAACATGCGTATTTAATTACACAAGTGTCTATAGCTGACCTGGGTGGCAAAAGGAAATACAAGAGGCAAGGCAAAATCAAATTTCTCTGATTAGGGAACACAGTACCACTGTATGTTTGACTATGTCTATGTTTTTGTGATACGTTATTGTGCATGGTTAGTCACAGGAATTATAAAAAATCAAAAACATCCAAACATTAGTTTTACTGCAGTTAATGCGGGTTGTTGTCTGGCTGTGGTGCAGAGGAAGTATTTGTGTGAGGTTGTGGAACACCCAGATGCAGTAGTGGTTGTATCTACTCTTTCAGCCTGACCTGAGGGTTTGCTCTGTTTACAGAGCACAGATACATACTTTCAGTCAGTGACCTGACTCTGTCTGGAGGCTTTTTATTTTCATTTCAGGCAGGTTCTTCTGATCCTGCACAGTTCAAACTGTGCTTTTGTTACAGAAAAACATTTGTAATCAAGTGATTTTCATGGGTATTTGTTAGTTCCTATGATTATTGTATAGTTTTATTAATATGTGAATGCAAAAGCATCTGTAAACATAAATCCTGGGTAAAAACGTAATACTTATTTACATTTCATGGGGTGTAATATTAGATCTCCAATCTCCTCAATTCCACAGATACAGTTATTGTATTAATGTTGTCGATTCAAGCACTACATTCTCCAAGGTGAGAGTTGCAACTGTCTCAGTCGTTGATGGATGAGCAAGGAGATTTAGCTTCCCATAAGCCTCTTTTATCAAAATAACTTGGATTTGTAAGACCTCAATTTCCACTTTGCCAAACACATATATTGCATATACTCCCTGAATTGCTTTCTGTCTTTGAACACGTATTAATATAAGAGCTGACTTCTGTGCAGCCATTTCTTCATCAGAACATTTCTTTTTGTAACTGAGTTCAGCTTTTAGGGGATTTGAATGCAACATTGCACACAATATGATAGATCAATACAGTTAGCCTACAAGACTTACCATAAAAGCTTTAAATTTGTATTCACTGTTTGAGTACACCTGATTTAATGCAGTATAAGACGCCAAGTTTGTCTTCCATGATTGTAGCTGTTGCAGCTCTCAGGCCAAGACTGTGAATCAGAAATCTTCAAACACTTAAAACTCAAACAAACCACTCAGATCTAGAATCAGATCCCATCAAATCTACTTGACATTCTGGTAGTTGTTTTTTGTGAAGCTACGATGACAGCTTCACCTTTAGAAGGATGAGTATGAGTTGTTTGGCTTATGCGCACAAACAAACTTTGTCAGTGTGTATTTATGGATCCAGAAAAAAGGGGCTATGAACCCTTTACTTTAGAGTTACACTTGTAAATAACTTACAATAATAAGTTATTTCCTGGCTATAGATAGAGAAAATAGTGCACACGCTCAGAGTTGTTACAATCTGGCTTCTTACAAGATGAGGTTGTAACGCATGAACACAGTAGGGGGACAGTTTGCAGCTGCTGTCAAAAGTAGATGAATGGGGACAGAGAGCTACAGTAAACAGAGACAGACAAATACACAAATACTCTGTGCCCTCAAAACAGAAGTTAGCTCACTGGAAAATCTACATTAGTAAACACTGATAATTCACATGCAGTGTTGACATAAATGGTGATGACATTGCTGTTTTTTCCCAGTTTAACCAAAAATTGTTCAAATAATGCCAAGGATTGTAGAGGTTACATAGCAGCCTGTAGAAGATCCAGGATCTGTTTTTCAGGCTGTGATACGTTGGTAGCCTTGTTCTGCAGCCTCCAATGACAAAATACCTCAACTTTCTCAGTATTTTATTATGTCCTACCTTCTGTGCACATTTCCTTCTTGCCATTCATCATTTCTAGTAGGTAAAATGTGTCTCACAGTGACAACCATATGTTGACTTGTATAAATATTCAGGTGAAAAATGCAGAAAATGTCAGAACCTGAATGCATGGAAAGAAAAGCTTGAAAAACATCTTGAATGAGGTGGCACAAGAACATACAGTAATATTACACGTAAACATTTTAAAAATGATGAAATTATAAAACGTACTCAATTAGTTATGCAGTAGTTTTACAGTCACAAAAGGTCATTCAGTTGCAGATTCTCCATGTCTGTTTATGTTTCATCTAAACCTGTTATATCATCTGAATTATTTTAAGCTCTGTTACAACATAAAGTGTCTCTAACTTAAAGGTCTGTCTGCCTTCTATGACATTTTCTTAACATGAAAATAAATTATTCTAAAAAAAAAAATAGGACGTGATATCCACACTCTGTGACTCATAAACAATAAATATGCTTGGAAAATTTTAAATGACTACAGCAGACTCACAGGGATGCCACCCAAATGTCAGTCTGAAGAAAAAGCATTTCTTTAGATCATTTTCCCCAGCTGCCTTCTTGGTATTACTGTATTTATTCTACACCAGTGGTCTGAAACACTTGAGGAAATTGGTGTTTCTTGTGGCAGCCAATTTCACAGCCAGTTGTATCATCTTACTTTTCCTCAGTTTTCACATCAGGACTGTCTTGTGCTATTGTCCACAAAACTGCTGACAGTTTTTGTTTTAAGATGGCAAAATCATTAGCTACAGCCCAGCAGACCATGGACAAAAGAAGATCTATGTTGCCCTGCTACTAGGAAATTCAAAAAAGCTTGATAAGTAATAGCATTTTTTATTACTTTTTTCCTCTTGGTACAAGATTGACAGCCGAAGGAGATTTGTCTGCAAAGATCTATTAGGCTGGTTTTGATAGCTGCATGATGGGGTGTTTCACTTTCTGACAGCTGCTACAATTTCAAGAAAATCTGTTGTAATTTAGTTTGTGGGAGTTGTTGCCTGACCATCATTGAGTCCAGATTTTGTGCAACTTGTGTTGACTTTAATTGCTTTTAGCAGATAATGTAGGACTATCAATCAGCTGTAGACATGCAGAAGGTTGAGATAAAGCCAAGTGGAGATAAAGCCTTGGCCTCTGCAAACAGATATATTTTAAGAAATGCTTTATATTTCCTAATTATTATTTGGTCTTTATCATGTTGTTGCCTGATAATATCATCAGTGTTCAATGAGATATTTTATCAGGCAACACCTAGTCTAAGCTTAGAGGGTCATGTGTGTAGCCTGACTGAGGTGTTTATTCTCTCTAACTAAATGAACAGTTGATATGGAGTAGGAAGCATTGATTGACTTAATTAGTATTGGATACAGGTTTCAGTGTGGCGTTGTTAGCTGTTATGACCTATACCTACATGCTAATGCTGGATAATGTGCCTTGAAGCAATAGTGATGCTTAAATGGAGATATAAAACTAAATTTTTATTAACATCATTTTGTTTTCAACATAAACAATATACCAATATATTTAATTGTTTCAAAAATAAAAAAAATGTTAAAATGCTCAAAACAAACCAAAAAAAAACCCCAACCTCTACACAAGATTGATGTTCCAAATGGCTGCTGACTAAAACAATTTAAGCCAGCTGGTGAATTTCTGCTGTCGTCTGATTTCATCATCACATCATAGTTCAGTCTCTGTGTGGTCATGTTACTTGTCTTTTTTCACTGAACCAATCACTGCTGATGTTCCTGCCATGAGCTGCATCAAAAGTTGCTGAAAGCACAAAAGTTAAGATTTGTTAGGTGAAAGACAAATGCTGATATTTGAATTAGACTTTTACTGTAAACAATTTCTGTAGCTCCATCTATCACATCCAATCTCTTTGGCTTATTTTTTGTATTTCTGAACATTACATTGTTATTTTAATTTTGCTTTCAAAGCTCCAGTTAGTTCAGTAGGTAAAAGTAACAGGAAACAAACCTGAGCAAAAAAACAGGGTTTTGTTATGATATTGCACCGTTTTGACCTTGTCAAGGTCCTATACAGCTAATTTATTCACACAGCATCTATACAGTGTGGTGTTATACCACACAGATGTACATTAAGGTGTGAACTACATCAGCCAGCTTAAAATTCTAATGAAATTTAAAAGATCACAATCAAATTGCAGGGCTGCAAGCTGTTTGTGGCTGCAACAGAAAAGCTGGCATTCAGTACCTTATCCTGACAGCTATGAGTTTTTAGTTATGACAACTATCGACAATGTCAGCTCCAATTCACGGGCTGGTTCTATGAAGTTCTGCCTGTTTCATCTAATTAGTTGAAGTTTGCTCATGAATTTGAGAGAAATACTTCAACCAGTCATCTGGTGAGGGTTTAAAAAAAAAAAAAAAAAAAGACATATTCCCTTTTCCAAAAAGTTGCTAGAATTTCCTAGATAACTCTGTAACAATTGTCGGGAGCACTTACAAAAAGTCAAACAAGCTATAAAAAAAAAATCATGAATTATGAATCAATTCAAATTTATTTGTGTAGCGCCAATTCAGTCACAATTCATCTCAAAGCATTTTACATACAATGAAATCAAGCCATTTTTTTGTAATCCAATTAAACTAATCAACATTAGTCCAATTTATAATAACTATGTTCTTACATCAATAATAAGAAATAATAGCCTGTCTAATGAAGCCAATGAATAGTATCAAATCTTGTCTTCAATTCAACCCCCTATCCTGATCATGCATGGAGCAGTGTGCAACAGTGGAAAAGAAAAAAATCCCTTTTAACAAATAGGAAAAACCCCTGGCAGACCCCAGCTCAGGGAGGGTGGCCACCTGCCTCGACCGGTTGGGGTGGAGAGGACAGGAAAGAGGGATCAACAGGCACTAGGGAGACCTGATGAGAAAGAAGAGAAATACAATTTAATTACACCAATACTGTCATAAATATATAGGCCTACATGGAAAATAAAGAGCAAAGAGACAAAAATGGAAGGAAGTGCTCAGTGCATCATGGGATTTCCCTCTGCAGTTTAAGCCCAAGGAAGGATAAGTAAGGGATGGCTAGACCACCCCCAACTATAAGATTTATCAAAAAGGAAAGTTTTTAGACATCTCTTATCTTCTTAGAGAGGGTGTCTGCCTTCTGAACCCAAACTGGGAGATGGTTCTATCGGAGAGGGGCCAAAGCTCTGCCTCTCGAGACTCTAGTTCTGAATCCCAAACAGCCTCCTACACACTACCCCTTCACTACAGTGTCATTCCCAATGAAGACACGCTTGCACCTGTGGAGGGCACTTTAATTGGAGGGGGAGGATATAAATAAGAGGCGCACGAATGGGACACCCTCTTCCCTCCACTGGAAAAGGAAAGCACTCGTTGCCATGGCAACACCAAGATGCCCTGTGTGTATGGCTGTAGCCTTGTGGCACAGGTTGCGAGGCGCACCAGCTGCCTTGTTTTTCCGCTGTCCCTGAAACATCATAAATTCAGCAACCATTACAATTATAGGAGCTAAATTTCAAATACTTTTAAGTGATACAACCTCATCACTTTAAGACATTTCCAGTCAAACTAATAAATGAATGTTGCTGTTATTGCTTACGTCAAATCATACGTCAACATAGAGCAGTGGTCCCCAAACTGGGGGGCTACGGGGCCAAGCGTTATGACAGGAGGGGCACAGCAAGGCTAAATAAACTTATAGTTTTTGCACTGATAGCAAAACATGGACAAATTTGTTAAAGTATCAATGGGCAAACAGGGGGAGACATGCGGTTTGGGACTGAGCCAAATAAACCTGCAGTCTGAAAGTGAAGTTTTCTGTTGGCAAAATATGGAACTGAGATCTTTGAGATACAATGGAGCTTGGCCTTTCGATATGAGGAGAATTTTTTTATTTATGTCCTGGATTTAACTGGGAGTCAATGTAGAGAAGCTAAAACTGGAGAAATATATCTCCATCTAGTTTTCATCAGAACCCTCACTGCAGCATTTTGGATCAATTGGAGACTTTTCAGGTCATATTTGAGTCAGCCCAATAATAAAGAATTGTGTTAGTTCAATCTTGAAGTAACAAAAGCATGGACTAGTGTTTCTGCATCACTCTGTGAAAGGATGTCCATTATTTTAGCAATACTATGTAAGTGAACGAAGGTGATCCTAGAATCCTGTTTTATTTGCAAGCCAAAGGACAACTTGTAGTCAAAAATAACTCCAAGGTTCCTCACTGTAGCCAAGTCAATGCCGTCCAGACTGTTTATATAGCTACACAATTTTGTCCTGAATTTTCCGATCCTAGGACAACCTCACTCTTGTCTGAATTAAGAAGGAGAAAATTCAGAAGCATCCAGGCCTTTATGTCTTTAAGACATATTTGAAATCTGACAAACTGGTTGGTTTCATCAAGCTTCATGGATAAGTATATCTGAGAATGCTGTCTAGAATTATTACAAAAAGGAATCAAATACAATGTGAAAAGCACTGAACCAAGTAGCCCTGAGGAACTCCATGACTTGGTGTGTGAAGAAGGGGACACAGAAGGGGAATGAAAACTATTATGCACAAATGGTCATGATTATTTTAATTAAGTCCAATTAAGTAATTAAATGTTAATTTTGACAGGATTGACAGTCATTCATGCATATGGTCCGCTTGTTATTAATCTTATTTCCACTCTCATTTTTGGACATGAACATATTCATTTAACATATAAAAGCTATTAGACCTGGCAATGAAAACAACGGTAAAGAAGAAAATCAGTAAGCTCTGAAATCATGATCAGAACAAACAAAGGGATGTAACAAAGTAATGGAAGCTCTGCAAGCTCAGAGCAAAGGACCCAGAGAGAAAGGCTCTGACTACAAAGCATTGTCAACAATACCACAGCAGTCAACCTTACACACAATTCCATACAGCTGCAGCTATTTATGGCAGCACAAATGAAATAAGAAAAACACGTCTGATAAGATTACCTGCATATTTGGTTATTTGAAATGCAGTTTGTGAATGGTAAATTGTATGAATTGTTGTTTGTGTGTGTGTTTAGTATATGTTTAAACAGAAAATAATTATGATGATATGTAGAAATCCATGCTTTGTAAAAATGGATGTGTTAAATTCCACATTCCAAAAAAAGAAATAAAAGTATGACTAAAGTCCCTAACTCCAGCAAAGAATCATGTTTTATTAGTAGCTAAAGAAATTAAGTAAAATTTGCTAATCAATGTTTGCCTATTACAATGATTTATTCAACATTCAACCACATTAGCACATTTAAAAATGTTTGAGCTTTAAGTACTTTTATTATTTACTTAAACTTTATAGTTATTTCTGCAAACTATTTAAAACCAACTTTATGTTTCAGAGCATTTCAGTTTAACCTTTCATATTTTTCTACAATTCCTCAACTTCTACCATTGTGAAAACACATCACCTTCTAAATGACATGTGTTTTTTAGTTTGCTTCTTCTCTGGTGCTCAATGGGTGCCTGGATACTACAGAGATGTACTGATGTACAGTGGTGGAAGCTGCTAAATCTTTTCCAATGGGGGGAAGACTGCATTCTGCTACTCATATATTGTCTCTTGTTTTAACTGTTAAAAATAACGTAGAATAATTCAAATTTCTTGAAATAGTTTTAAATGCTTCTTGTATTTAGCATATCTAATTTGGTATGAACCTGTGAGCTTCCACACCACGGTCCTACTGCAGTGTAATACCACTGGACTGCAACACACAAGGTTATGAGTTCAAATCCAGCTCAGGGCCATTCATAGAAACACTCTACCAATTGTCTTTCATAACTTTTGGACTTTTTGCATGCAACTTGCATCATTTAATTAATTTCTTTCAGCTGTGTGCTGTAATTGCCCAAGTCCCCTTGCTCCATGTTCAATGCGTATACCTGAATGGAAAATCAACAGGACTGTGGTTTGGAAAGCCACTGGTTCAAACCCAGGATGTGCAATATCCCAAGATAGATATGCCAAATATAACATGTCTTCACATCTATTACAACTATTTGACTTATTCTACATTATTTTTAACAGTTAAATGATGTAGCCTTTTTGCATTTCAGTTAAATCCTTCCGGATATACGCATTCACAGTGCTGTTAAGCGATAACAGCCATTTCTAGTATTTTATTTACATCATTCCTGCTGTTCTGTCATTGATCTCTCATTTTCTCAGGACATGATCACAAGTACTGAAGCGCAGCCTTTTCATACAGATGAGCATTGTCTGCACAGCAGATATCTGTGGTATTAATTCCGGTTACATTAATTAAAAATCATCACACAATTACTTATACTCCTGATGATACTATAAAGTTTGCTGTGGCAAAGTTTCATAGTGCACAAGGTCAACTAAGTCTGTTTTAAGAGTAGAAAAGGGCTCAAGGGATCAAAGGAGGGGAAATGAGAGAATTGATCTCTGTCACAGTTTTCGTGATTCTTTTCCTGTTTGGTGCTTTAGACGATGTTGAAAGGTCAGATTCAGCTGGCGTACATTGAAGGCAAAACCTGTGAGAGAAAATAAATGTTTACACCCAGACTCACACTGATACACAGAAACACATTCCCATGCATGCACTTATCCACCCACTCGTTCATGCACAGAGAGAAGCACACAGATACACAACGCACCCTCCCACACACAAATCCACGTAGCATAGATATACTGCACACACACACCATGGAAAAACGTCACATCCCAGGCATTTATATTAAAATCCTCTTTTAAGTCTGCATCAGAGAGCATTTAGGACTTTGACGTTTTCAATGGAAGCATGGCTGGTCACAGCAAAAAAGAAAAAGAAAGAGAAAAAAGGGGGAATCAATTAGCATTCGGGCCTTTGCTTTCATTATCTCATTCAATTATTTTATGAGGCAGTGTTCCTGTGTGCACATGTGTCAAACATGGGTTAGAATTGTACATTAAATTAGCTTAAATGTTTGAAGTTGTTTGAGTATGAGCTCAGTTAAGAAAAAAACAATTCATGTGAGAAGCATAAAGAATGTCAAGGGAAATGGCTTTATAATAACAGAACATTTTGGTGAACTGCCATTATTTTTCATTTGGCTTTGTTAAAATTTCTATGCTCAGGTGTACTCCCACACATCCCTACAAACTGATTAAATGGCATTGCACTACATTCAATCCTTTGATGTAATTTATTAAGCTACATAACTGCCAAATACACAATATATCTTGATTTGGAATGTGGCACTTATGCAGTAATAGGTCCCAGCTAAATATGAAACAACTTGTATCTCATTCTGAATAGCTTTCATTTGTCATGTAGCTGCTTCTCATACATGCACTGACAGACTTCCGGTGTTAACTGCAGAGATCAGAATCTTCTGCTTCTTGTTCACAGTAGTGCTGAATTGAAATACCGTATTCAGGAATATAGTCTGTTTGAAAACAATAACAAACCCAGAGGATATGTCAAACTGAATGTAATTGTATTGCCATTTATAATGTTAGAATGGCTGAAGGGGGCTGGATTTTGTTCCAGTCAACACTGGACAACCTGGACAAGTATACAGTATGTACACGACAGACATGCAGGCTCATTCTCACATACAGTATGATGTTCACTCACCGGTTAATCTGCCATGGATGGGAGGAAATCAGCACAGGTGTCCATGCAGGCCGATATGATTAAACCTTCAACTATCTTTTTTTCTGCGGAATCATTGCACCATTGCACACTACATCCCAACAAAATTATCAATTTGTGAAGATGTAAACAATAGATACCATGTGGTCTCTGAAATTGTTGCTGAAGTAACCTTTTTGAGTCATTCTGCCCAATTACCCACTGATCTCTATCATCTGCTTTCTGACTTTTTTAATCATTCCTTAATCCAGAATTCTGCTTCAGTTTTTCTTTCATGCTCTGTCCATCTGTGTCGACTTCATCTCTTGGATGGCATCATATTCCCTTTCAACTCTCTTTGATATGGTGCTGAATTCAGAATTGAACTAGTGACTAAGGCCCAATCTCAATTCCCTCCCTTAGCCCTTAGCCCTTCCCCTCAGGCCTTAGCCCTACCCTTTCACCTTTAAACAAAGTGTGGAGGCAAAGGGCAATGTTTTCAGCCCTATGAATTGAGACACCCCTCTCCGTATAACCTGAACGTATTAGGAGGCTGGTTTTCTCGTGGCTCCTGGTTTACAAGACACACGTGTCATACAGACCTTACAATACAACAGAAAGAAGAGCTGTAACTTACATCCTTATAACCACAGAAATTAAAA
>JBBBVU010000008.1:17543457-17603909 GCA_037177055.1 Atherinosoma microstoma
CCAAAACATGCGTAGAGCGGTCAAACGCCGCATTGTGCCGTCATGGGTAAACATCTACCTTATCGTAAAGTTTTTTAACAACAGTTAAACATTTTTAACGTTGTTATTTACGAAAAGGCAATTTTTCTGTACAAGTCTTTCGGCGCCAGGTTTGTTTACTGCGCGAAAGCGTAAAATCCTCCTACCCCTTTGCTGTTAAGTCTGCACTTGAAAAAGCTCTGCTGAAAGGGGTATTCACCCCTTCCCCTTAGCACTTCCCCTCGCCCCAAAAGAGAATCAAGACACCTCTTCGTCTCTTATGAACGTGCAAAACAGAGGGGAAGGGCTAAGGAGGAGAATTGAGATTGGGCCTAAGAATCCTAGTCCAGCATGGCAGTGAAGCAAAACCAAACTCTTCCACTTTACCACCAGTTTGGTCTGATGTTCTCTTACTAAAAAGATGTTTGCCATGGACCTAACATGTAGTTTAGCAATATTTTGATTTGTCTGTCCAGAGCATATTATCTTAAAATCTCTGCCTGTATATTCACTGTTGAACTAGCTTTGCTCTCATTTAATTTTGGACAACAAAGAATTCTTCCTGGAATACCTCCCATGCAGGTCAAATTGGTGCAAACCTCTTTCAGATTGCCAATGTACTTTGCCATCAAAGGTTGAAAGTTATTTTCAGGTGCTGTCATTCAAAATCTTGGCAAGTTGTTGAAATGTCTTCATAGAGTTGATCTTAATAATTTGAAGATTCTTTTTTAGGTCCCTTGCTTGGGTCTTCGGCATCCACAACCTTTTTATTTATTTTTTTAAGGCCCCAGAGAGCTCTGTAGATCTTGGCAAGAAGACAATTCACAAAGTGTTGTCAGTGACCCTTGATATTCAATTAACAGAGAAGCAAGACTTTCACCTATCACTTAATTGATTCATCGACTCTTATTCTTGAATAAATGTAGCGGTGTACTTCTGGTCAAAAACAGAGTCCCCAAGAAAGAGGATAACTTCCCAGGGTATTGCTGCACCAAAGTTTCTTTATTTTTGATCCAATATGTTTGAGCGATGTGGTTGTATCAAGTCATAGGATTTACTCATAAACCTTTGAAAGATATATTATAACAGAGAGCTGTCAGTAGCGTACCACACAATTTGTGATGCCTCTGAACAATGCAGTTCTCAGTTGTCTATCCACAGTTGTCATTGGAAGTGCCTGGATACTCATAAAGTGAGGAATTTTCAACCATTTAGACTTTAATGAAGTGGATTATCAGTCTAAATAAAAAAATAAACACTTTGAAGGGTTGTACATAGGAAAGTTTATTTAATGTTTATTACGGTTATAGTTCTGTCTGTTCTGCCTTTTTTAATGGAAATCTGACATTGAAATGTCTTCCTTATGATATTGAGTAGCACCATTGTCAAAAAATGTATTTTTAATTATGTTCTCCACTTTTTGCACAGTATGCAGTATCCATAAGCAGGTCTCATGATTAATTCCAGATGTTAACTTAGGAATGCCTTTGTCTCAGTTCCCTATATCAGAGAGCTGATGTAGAGGGTCATTAAGATTTTCACATTGGCTTTCGAAGTCCTCACAGATTCTGCAGATCTGTATTGTTACCAAACTTTTTGTAATAAATCTTTTTATTAATCATCAAGCGGGTGTTTTGGAGACCTTTTTTCCTGCAAGCCATTTTTCTTCATCACTTATCCCAGAACGATACCTCACGACCTTCATCACACTTTAGTATGAACGGTACATGGTCCTAAAGTGAAATGCATTCGCAGAGGAAAACACGACGTCACGCACTGCGTACTGTTTACGGAAGTAAATATGGACACTTCATGTGTTTGTGTAAGGAAGTACTTACAGCGTTGGAACCGATAAAATAATGCCCAATTGATGAATGAAATGATTCAATATTGCTGCGTTCCCCTTCCACCGCTGCAGAATGGTAACGTTTGTCTCACTTCTCTTTAACAGCAGTCTTAGCTTCAAGAAGGAGAATGTGTAGGGCTTTCATGTAATTACACTATATTATTTCAAATTCAGAATTGATTGCCCACTTTCTGGAGAACAAACAAGTGCAAGTTACAAAACCCATTTTGTCCTCCACATTTGGCATGCAGCCCTCTTGTCCCTCACATTGGTACATAGAAATTTTCTGCGGTGAGCTGATTCCTTTTCAAGCTGCATTTTATGACTGCATGGAGAGTCACATTTTTACTTTCAAGGAGTACAATGTATCCAAAACTTTGTATAACTAGATAGACCACACAACTGGGCTGCAGAATATGATGGTGTAAAGTCACAGGTACAGATGCATCTTGTGTGTGACATATTTAATATTTCCACATCCTGTCAGTTTTCCTTATCAGTGATTTGTTGCAGGGGTTGATCCTCACAATTCAGAGCACACCAGGACCAGGATACCTGCATTTGATTTACATATTCACTCCATATTTTGTTTTGCATCCTTCTGATTTTACCTTTTTGTTAAAACATGGAGTTGGGAAGGAAGTATGCCCACTGGTATCAGCAGGAAGTCTGAAGTGTTTTTCCTACTTGTACATTCTTAATGTACTTTAACCAAACACTCATTTGTTGATATTCTGATGTGTTTTGGCGCTGTCTCCAAAGTTTTCCCCAAGGGGCTGAAAGCCTGAGTTTCCTGTTGTGTAGTGTTTGATTGATGCAGCTCTTCTTCTTCTACTTGATGTGTTCACCGATGCGGTGGTGATGGAGTGAGATACCCCTGCTGAAGCTGATCTAGTGAGCAGCTGGCCTGTGTTCCCCACTCACAGAGTGGCTTCACAGTTGTTTCCCATCACATTTTTCCTGCTCATTATCACTTGAGGGGCTTGTGTTTGTAGTTTAGCTTTAGGGGAATGAGAGGATTTACTGAGCTGTTTTCCTCCCTGGGTTAGCCTCTTTTAAGATAACCCACAAGAATTTAAATTCACATTTAAATAAGCTGCAGTGGGTGAGTGCATAGAATGAAGAAGTCAATCCATTCTCTTGTCATTGTTATGGTTGTACACCTGGATTAGAAATGTTTGCTGCAAACATGGAGTGTGTGGGCTTGATTTCAGATAGCAAGTTCCATTTCTTGATTGCACAATCATGTTGAAAAAGGAAAAAAAACAAAACAATTTAAGCCGATTAATCAATGTTTTTAAATGTTGTGTCTACAGTTTGTCCCATTACCAGTTAAACTACCAATAGATTTGTCATACTTTTAATTACCATGATTCACAGGAGCTTTTATACATTTTTTCACTCAGTCTTCACTCAAATCTACATGACTGCCACAATACCAACTATCAGGAAAACTGCCACTGTAATCCCAGTTCCCCAAAAAACCCCAACCAACAGAACTCAACCACTACTGCCCTGTTGTTCTCACCTTCATCATCATGAAATGCTGCTGAACATCATCTTACCCATTGTCACCCCACAACTGGACCGCCACCAATTTGTCTACAGGGCACAGAGGATGCTGGAGCCTTTCTGCTGCACATCCTTCTTCAGCATTTGGACTACCCAGGCCAGTGCGTAAGGATAATTTTCATGGATTTCAGTTCTACTTTTAACACAATCCGAAGACACTTGATGATCCGGAAATTAAACCCCCCAATTGATCTTCTCATCAGGACCACAACAAATGCTCTGACAATGCACAGACAATATGGACTATAACAACACCCTGATACATGTCACCCAGTGGTGTGACAGCAATCACCTCCACCTCAATGTCACCAAAACAAAGGAGCCCGGTACCGTCATTAGGAAAAAAAACATCACGTATTGGCTATCTTTACACTTTATTCATTTTACACTCTGTAGTGTGTTCAATTGACCTGAGGTCTGCACTGGACGTACTATGTGATGATCCTGGACCTGTGAGGGAGAGTGTTGTCATCTTGGAGAATGGAGTAAGTCAGAATGTCATTCAGATATGTTTGTCTATCAGTTAGCCAGAACACACCTGGCAGCACTTGAATCTCAAAACAAGAGTGAATACCAACAGGAGAATATTTAAGATGATTTTGGCACATTTTTGGGGGGCATAACCCACATGTTAAGTATTGGTAATTCTACAACTGCAGAGTCCTTACAACTTATACCTTGTTAGAAAGGTGACTAATCAGGCTTTCCAATGATTTCTAATATACCACCAATTGGTGTTATTAAAAGGTAGAATAAGAATAAAAAATCATATATAATCTGCATAATATAGCTTGAAACCACACTACATATTGTAAGGAAGGAGCACAATTGATCTCAGTATTTCTTTTCTCCAAAGAGCATAGATAATTTTTTCTAATGGTAAAGTTAGAATGAAGAAAAGAGAGCCGTTTAATTCATTTTAATTCATTCAGTCTTATCTTTTTCCAAGAAAGGGAGATGATTCTTTTTGTAAGCAATAAATAAATAAGCCAGCGCCTCTTGAACTTCAGCCCTACTATCTCTTTAGAAATACATTCTGTTGTTTTTTTGTTTTTTTTGTCAAATTCAAAATCCTAGATTTTTGTGAACATGTTAATAAATACAAATAATCTGTTTGGGCATGACTGTATAAATTTCACATTTTGTCTGACATGTCTGTCTCAATATTTAGTAACTTAAAACATGAATATACTCTGTAACATTTTTCTATTTCTTTTTATTAACAGACAGATCTGTCCGTTTTATTTCTAACAAACTGAATACATTTATTTTTGTGTTTTGGTTATTTATAATCTGAGTTTCCTAAAACAAAATTCCATCCATCCATCCATGTTCCAGCGCTCATAAAACAAAGTTAAATTTTAAATGTAGTACATGAGCATATTTCCAAGTGGATTCATATTTTATTAAGTACCATTGATCCCCAACTCTGAGAGCATGGTAGTTGTTTGACAGTAATGATCATCAGAGCAGCTGTGTCTCGATGTGTAGGTTCGTGCAGCCCAGCCGTCTGTCTGTGCCACTATAGCAAACTGGTGTTGTGCAGTGAGAAGTACAGCTACCTGCTGTGGAGACACCTCCATAGGGATGGCTCATTTCATGCCTTACTGATGTTTCTCGGCAGCCGCATCCACTCACTTTAAGTAGAAAAAGCCGTCACCCCGACCTGACTCTACCTGAACCGGTGTATCAGTACATAGACAGTGAATCCTGTACGGGAAGGCCGTCTCCTGAAGAAATACAGCTTTAAAGCTAGTGTGGTAAAGATAAACGTTTACTGAGGAGTTTGTGAATGAGGGTTACCACTTCTACCTTTTTGTAGCATCTTCTCATAAAATGTGTTTTGCTGCCAACTTTCCTGGAAAAGGAAGGATCCAACTTGAAAAGCACATCAGACGAAGGTTATTTCACAATGGATAGTTTATTCAGTGGTCATTTAATGGTTGAAAAATTCACCCTCGGTAGCTTATTTACTTTTAATAAGTCCCTGCCAAACCATACTACAGCAGTTTAGCCAGTATTGTGACAGTGAACACCAGAAGTACAAGACTGTAATCTTTTATGCAAAGTGGAACTGCTGCTTTGACATAGCATACCCTGACTTGAAAGCTCATGTTTGTTTGCGCTTGCATGCAAGCTTTGCCAAATTAGCATTATGCCACAAAATGGCTATCAGCCCTAACCAGAAAATGTACACAGAACACAGGAAATCATCCCACTTGCTGTTAGACCACCTTCTCTATCTGTTTACTCTGCTGCACATCAGGATGACATTGCAAAGTCCTTTTTCTGTTCGCCAGTTCATCTGGATGTGAATGTTGATGTAACAAATGGAAACACATCAGTCATATGGCTGAGAACAATATTACAGCTCAGTTTAAATATAAAGAGGCATAATCTATACTCAGAGTTTGTAACATGTATTTATTATTTATATTATAGGGTTGATGTTACACATGCTTTTCTGCATTTTCATGCAAGTGGTGCAGGATAATAAGTTTACAAACCCTGGCAGAATTTGTGATTTTGTTTAGGGGGTGGGGGTACCATTTTTCAAAAAATACGAGTGATGTGAGAATTTTTTTTTCACTCATGGTTAGTGGTTGAGTGAAGTCCTTTATCGTCAAACAACTGTGTTTACTCTTTTTAAATCTTAATGACAACAGAAACTACCCAAATGACCCTGATCAAAATGATTTTGGCCTGCACACAAGTTTACACAACTGGGTTTGAGTGGCTATTAAAGGTAACCATCCTCACTTGCGATCTGTTTGCTTGTAATCAGTGTGTGTGTATAAAAGGTCAGTGAGTTTCTGGGCTCCTGAGTCCTGACAGACCCATGCATCTTTCATCCCGTGCTGCACCAATGTTTCTGAATTCTGAGTCATGGAGAAAGAAAGCTAAAGAATTATCAAAGGATCTGCAGGAAAAGGTGATTCAACTGTATAAAACAGAAAAGGAATATAAAAAGATATCCAAGGAAATGAGAAAGCCACCTGTAGTGTTCAAACTCTTATTAAGAAGTGGAAAATGAGGGATTCTGTTGAAAACAAACCAGTCGGTAGACCAACAAAAACGTCAGCCACAACTGCCAGGAAAGACTTCAAGCCGTCATTGATGTTAAAGGGGCAATACGCGATATTAAGAACTGGGACGTGTTAACTTTGATCAGGGTCATTTGGATAATTTCTGTTGTTATTATGATCTAAAAAAAAAAAAAAGCAAACACAGTTGTTTGACAATAAAAGGCTTCACTCAACCACTAACCATGAGTGAAAGAAAAGTCTTTGTTTCCAGACAGAGATAACAAATACCCATTATAAAACGTCTGTTTATTCAGGAGTTGTCAGAAATAAAGTCAAATCAGTTTTATTTTTGACCAAATCGGACATTTTGAATGGTGATTTTAACTCTTTGTCTCAGACAGATACTGGTACAATTAAAAATAAAAAATTTTTAAGAGCACTGCAGATAAGGACATTATGTTTATTGTCCCTCTCAACCTAAACTGCCTGACATCAGGTAAATAGAATGTCATGGCAAAAGAACATTATTTCTACTAATCTTGCCCATCCTGATTTTGTCACAGTAAAGGGTGGGAATGAAAGTGAAGCTTGAGGGAGGGATGTCTGACTCTAAAGTATGAAAGATGTTTTCTTTGCTTCTGAATAGGTGGAGAATCCATGATCCCACAGTGAAAAATACCAGTTTATAATTGTATTGAATGTTTATGATCATCTTCATTTGCATGTCAAGACCCGTATTTATGCAGCAGCTTCATTACCCTGAAAGGTGCATTGACTCATCCTCCTCCACACTGATATTTTTTCCCCTCAGCATAATCTAAGTCAAACACCTTATCATGAGACTTCTGGTCGACAGCTTTAGAGACTACCTTGTAAACAGCATATGATTCAGCACTCGTCAGCCCAGAAAATGAGTGGATCTGCTCTCTGTGGGGTGTCTCTTGAAAGAGCTGGTTAGTCACATGCTGCTGTGCTTTAACAAGGGATTTTTTCCCCCATCTTGGCTGGCTGTAAATCTTCCTTCCAGAGCTGATTGCAGCACATGTGTATGACATAGGCTGATTATCATCTGTGGCGGAAACTAAAGCTCCATTATGTGATTGCTGTCTTCAATGACTGAATTGTTTCCTTTTTGTGTGCTCATTTTAATTGTCAGATGCATAAATCATCCAGACACCAACAGTATTGTACAAAACTTATGAGTCCTGCAACTCATAACCACACATATACCTCAGAACAGCTGGCAATTAAGAAATCATTATGCACGGTTGCACCACATCAGTGTTGATTTCTCATGGTCCTTTGCTCTTGGTAACAGTCCAAGAACTTATTTCAGAAAAAGCTATACACAGGTGAGCTCTGTCTTTTCATGCACGTTCTGTTGGCTAATCTCTAAAATGACTGCTTTTGAACCAGTACAAAGCTGCTTTTATATAACATACTGCTTTGTGGTTTTGACTAACATTACTAACATTATTATTATTATTATTATCATGTAATTATGCTTTGACAGTTTCTCCTGTTACTCCTATGTTTGGCTGTTTTTTTTTTGGTGCTGAGTTGCTTGTGTATTTTCATCCACTGCTTGGTTGATTTTAAGCATCAAAGCTCCTTCATTACAGTTTAGAAACTATGTTTTGGCGTGAAATATAACATATCAAAACTTTGTATTCCTCATAAAGGTTTAGTCTTTGAGTTGAAGCCTGCGAGTTCTTTTTGTTTCTGCAGACACACCTCAAAATTAAACTTGTCTTGTTAAAGCCTGAAGGTATACAGACAAAACACTCTTTTTTCCTTTACAAAAAAAAGGAAAATTTTGTTATTTGAATATGGTAGACCAAATTAAACTGCCAAATTTAACCACTGCTTTGCACTGAAAACAACTAAACTAAGAGATACACAATATGAGGTGTATCAGAAAATGTGCCTCCATTCTTTGCTGAACCTTCAATGATGAATGCTGAGTGAGTCGACAGGACACGATGAGACCAGCCTCATAATTAGGAGAGGGTCAAAAACAATTTCAATGCTGCTGCTGAATTAATGACTGCAAAGGGTTTTAAATAACAGCAGTGGCTTCCATAGAATTTTCATTAATATATGTATAGGTCTATACTGATTAGTATGCTATTAATTGATATGTATTTATTAGCAACATGCAAAGGCTGAATTATTGCAGTTGTGCTGGGAAAACACTGTATGTTAAAGTAACTCCTCTGGAGCTCATTATTGAATGAAAATGAGACTGATTTAGCTGATCTTGAAATAGACATATTTATTACAGCCCCAACAATGCCCGACGTAAAAACTTCTTCTTCCTCAGTTGTTAGTTTGCATTAAAGAAAAATCTGTCTTACTCTTACATCCTATGAATAACAAAATAAATGTACAATTGGCAGCTAGAGAGGATTTAATAGATTATCAACTCATTCCTGGGATTTGCATAAACCATAATCTCCAAGATGGTATCTTAACTTTACATCTTCCACGGATTTAGTGTGAAATTCCTGTCTTCCTTGGCTATTTTTTCGCCTATTAACCTTTTTTGCTTTAGACAGAATTGACTGTATTGAGAAATATTTCTTAGCCTCTGAGAAACACACAGACTGATAAAGCCAGATAGAATAAGAGCAAGTAAATGACATAGAGGTACTTTACTGAAACAGTGTGAAGCAAAATGCAATATTCTTCAGAAGTTTGTGTTATATAGTGGCAATATTACAGACCTTCAAAAATGCATAAACATCACTGTGAAGAGCATAAAGTAATAGGGGGAGGGAGGGAGGGAGGGGGGGGATAGTTGAACGTTCCTGAATCAGCTACCTCAGTGAGGTCTCTGATGGAGCCTTTTACAGAGGCAGATATCATCAGGTACCGAGATAGAAACAGGCACATAATTGCTCAAAACATGGCAGGTTAATGGACTTAGCTGGACAACTCACAGTGTGAAATATTTTCGTTTGTATCTGCAAAACATCTCAGTTTCTTCCAGTCTTGAAGGTGTGAAAATATTTAGAATAATATGACAAAATTCTTCAACCTAGCTGGACTGTGCCCCCAGCTACAGATGTATCAAATCCTGCACTTTCTGTCTCATTAGGAAACAATGTTTTCATGCTCAAGCACCCTCTGTTAAAAGCTTCATTATCTCTCATCGCATGTACCCTCCTCATGCTCATCAGGGCAAAAAACCATCACAGGTTACCATTTATCTGCATCTTTTTTTACAACACCTTCTTCCTTCCAGCGGTCCAAATTTTAATTTGCATCTAATTTGACTGACAGCAAAATCTTTTATTTCCGCTTTGTATGTTATGTAGAAACAATTGTGGTAAATTTTCACCATATTGCTTCAAATCATCAACCTGCTCATGGACATGTTTCTATAAATAACCTGCTGGGTTTCATAACAGAGGCTTTACACTGATGGCAGAAAGGCAAAACTATGTGACACGAGCACATATATCTCTCATATTTAATAATAAGAACTGCCTTACTATTTGCCTTACTACCCTTTATTCTTTGAAGGGAGGAACACAATATATGAGCTCCTCCATGCACTGATATCAATCACCTTAAAACCAGATTCATGGAAAAACACACAAGAGAAAAATATTTGTTTCACAGAAACATGCTCATTTCTTATTGTTTGTAGATGTTGTATTAGATAGATAAATACTTTTATTGCTCCCCTAAGGGAAATTGTAACGACTCAGCAGCATAGAAACAAACAAAGTACTATGTAATAAAAACATGCAATAAAATATATATATTGAAATATTGTATTCTTAATACAACTGAATGTGGCACATAAGTAACAACCATAGATTATTAGAAATTTAATTAGTTAAAAAACTGGAAAATGTGTAATTATTACATTTATAGATGCTAAGTTTTAAACCTCAGATATCCTTTGATTTTATCTCTGTTTTCAATTGAAACACCAAATATGACTAGCAATATTTTCATCATTGCCATTTTGTTGTCCTGGTTGAACTCTCTTTAAAATAACAGAAAATGCCATATAGGAGAAGAAAAAAGGGAAAATATTTGGTATGCTCTGATTACATTCAGCCGCCTGGAGCAATCACTACACAAGCATGGGTTCAGTAGAAAGAATGCTTTGCCTTTGGCATTTGATTGTACATTTCCCTTGCTATTGATTTTGGGGGCAAAACAAAAGGTACCATACGAGTGGGCTGCTGCACAGCATTTATTGTCCAGAATGCTGGAGGTATAAGGAAAATGCATATTTACCGCCATCTAAACATTATGAGATAATAACTACATGTAAATTAGTGTGTTTGTGCAATCAAGTGTGTGTTTGTTTGGTTTTGTTTTGGTTGATTAAGAGTTTTTTATGCTTAATTTTCTCTTTAAGGCAGGTTTAGGGGTGGAAACATTCTTTTTTAAATATATTAAGCATTATCTATATTCTGTATATATCTGAAACTCCAGTGTACAAATGGTCAGGTACATTTTTGTTGCAAAAATATAAGGTAGTTTTGATTAAACTGAAAGTGAAGCAGAATTTCCACAGTATTTTTGTTTGATCAGAATCGGTTGTGTACGCTATTTGCATATGAGAATCTACTTCATATAGTGACTGCAACAGTAAGTGGGGCCCCAGCCTGACACTCCATGCCCACACACATTGCTTGTGTGTAGGAGTGGGATAGGATGACAAGTCCAGGATGTATAGTGCTTCACACAAGCTCCCTTGGTATTCCTATGTATTTCAAAAGCCACATAATTCACACAGAATGGTAGTGTTCATGCTTAGACCTACCATGTACAGCTTATGGTCTACAGCTGAATTTCATGTTGCATCTTAATGCGTAGAAAATGTCCTCTCCCTGCCAGCTGTGAGAAGTGAAACAGCAACTAGACAGATAAAGAGGTGTCTTTTGGTACTGCGTCTATTTGATTCCCCATCCCCCAGAGTTGGAAGCTAAGGCAGAGCCTGTTACAGCTAATGATCCTTCACAAATTAAAAAGCTGCAGCTCTGAAACCAAAGCCATCCCCTCTTATTTATCAGAACACGTCCATCATTGCGACTTGTATGTACTGAAACAGACCCAGTCCTGTGAAGTGCACAGATAGCATTATTGGGGTGTGACAACAGATATCCAAACATCCAATGGACTGCTAGAATGCTTGTGTGCAGGTTACACCACTGCATGAGTCCAGATTTGAAGTAACGTGATAACAGATCATCCTCCTCTCTTTTCCTTTTTCTCTCTCAATTCACATTTTGCGATTTAGAGAAAATTATCTTTCTCAAATCATATAAACTTTTTAAGTACTAATGGCTTTGCCTGGTTGTCTGTCACCCGGAGATTTACCCGAAGAGCATTTATCATGGATGGACAGATCTGTTTGGCTCCTGTGCACGTTTGGTCATGGCAGCTTGACAGTTATGGGTGGAAAGCCAAGTCCTCTTCCATTGCCATGTTCCAGCACCTCTCAGCAGCACTCAGACCTACTGTAATCTCTCACACAAGTGAACCTAAATTAAATTGAAATTCGGATGTGTCAGAAACCTCTTAGTAACTGCTCACCCTACTACTTATAGACACTGATTTTCGCAAACATGCACACCTATCTTAGACAGTGATAAATCCTCTTTCACAGACTCAACAAACCTTGAAGATAAATAAATGACAGTCATCATTTCTTTGTGTTCAGCTCAGCTGTCATATGGATGTCTTTTGATGGCATGAGTCATTCCTAGATAAAAACGAGTGAATGTGACATTCATTAGAATGAGATATTCAAAAACAAAATAAATGAAATTTTGTGGAACACAGACTTCACATGTCTTCATAGAGACCTAATCTGGCTGTTCGCTGCTGCTGACAGGAGCAGATCTGAATGGAATGATGAATCGATTGTTTGTCTACATTAACTGAATGATTTGTGGCTCAGTGGTTTCTCCAAGATGGAGTACACACTGTTTCTGTGTGTAAGTGGGTTTGTGTGTGTAGGTGTGTTTGTGTGTGTGTGCCTCAGTGTTCAAATGTTCTTATTAGGATTTCCTGGTAAGATCACATCATTTATCTCCCAGCCTTAAGCTGACTCATGAGCTTTAGCATGTAATACACCTGGTGTGTAATATTCTGTCCTCAATAAAACCAGTTGATATGCTAGTGGTGTCCATAATTAACATTAATATTCTGTTGTTTTAAGTGAAAATGTGTCTGGACTGTTTTATATTCAAATGTAGCCTTTGTATTTACTAATGGGCTTGTGAGAAGCTGTGTTACTTTGCAGAGCAACACAGCTTCCATTGCGACCTATAATCTCTTTAAATAAGACTAAACTGGGATAGTCTGAAAAATGAATATTAGAAAAAAATATGCAGTGATTGTTATATTTACCTTGACTTTTATCTCTTTTCAATGAGCTTATTTTAAGGTTCCAAATTCATTGTAATAGGGAGAGTTTAGGGCTAGTTAGATGATTTAAAATAGTAATTGCAATCATGAATTGGTACTAAAGCAGCATCCACGAAAGGCTAAAACTTTAAGAAGCAAAGATGGGCAGAAAATCAACAACTGTGAAAACCCTCAAACTATTTAAAAACAATGCTCCTCACAAAAGATTTTAGGGGATTTGCATATTTTTCTCTATAGAGAATAACATAACTAAACCATTCAGGCACTCTGGAGCATTAAGGACAAGAAAGTAAGCCTAAACTTTTTTTTTCTTATTTTGTTTTAGCAGGCCTAAACATCAGATGGCACTTCTTCAGGAGCCATCCTGTATATAACCACAATCAGACTTCTTTGGTTTTGGAGACATCTGGGATGGGCCATCACACTGTGGAAATGTTTATTGTGGTCAGATTAATCACTATCTTTATGAAAGAAATGGATACTGTGTGGTCTGGACTAAAGATTAAATAGAGCAACATATTCTGCCTTCAACACATCTTTCCAGAGACACCCATGCATCTTATAACAAGACATTACAAATCCATATTCCCTACACATTACAAACACAAAGCTGAGGAAGAAAAGAGTAAAGGTGCTGGACTGACCTTTCCTTATCCCTAACAGGGAATGTATAAAGAACTCTAAAACAAAATGATGCTGTCCAAAACTTAAAGGTGTTGGAGGTCTGATAAATGATATTAGATGTACATTAAGAAATAAAAAAAAGTGACAAGGCAAACATTGAATATCTTGGATACATACAGACTGCAATGAATAAGAAGACAAAATAACAAGAATTATAACAGGGTTGTATATGGTGGCTTTCTCACACTTGCACCTGATTATATCCCCCCTGAGTACATTCTTTTATATAAGTAGTTGTTCAAGAATCTTTTCCACTCCCAATCATGTTTCACACAGCTCAATTACTATGCTGTGTCCCTAGGTAAATAAACATTGCCACCTGCTGCCAGTCTTAAATAAGTGAAACAGGGCACAGAAAGATTTGTCTTTATTTATTTATATTTCAACTCTGTCAGTACACCGGCTGACATTTAGTTTTTCTGTCATAACCAAACTAATCACTAAGCTAAAAGGTAAAAGAACACTCAAATGTAAAAGGACCTGCATCTTCAGACATGACAGGAAACATTTAGCTGTATTTTGCAGATAAACTCAGGCAGTGCCGCTGTTTGGATGTAAAAAGTCTCTCAGCTAGAGAAGGAGGAAGGGGGCCTTGAAGATTGTAGTATACTACCCAGGGGGTGAAAACAGTTTGTGGCGACTGTGTCGATAGTGAGCTCTTGGCAGATGAACAGTGGAGATGTGACGCAGATTGCTCTCAGGCTCACAGGAGAGCTCGTTAAGGAGACAGCTGAGAGGGATAATGGAAGAGTCTCACTTTGTGTCTCACAATAAAAGAGAAAAGAAAAGAAATAGAAATTGTTTTGAGGGTGGACATGCACCTCACTGAACTTTGGTTGTGTACATTGACATATTCTGACAGGAAATGCTTCGACATTACTAAATTGAGTCAAAAGTACAGCAGGAGTCACATGCTCAAGTTTATTTATCAGAAACAGTTGACAGTTGTTGCATAATTTAGAAAAAAATTCTGTTTACTGATTGAAGTAAATTTCATCTTTATAAGCTTTGCTTCTGTCCTGCTTGGTTAACCATCAGAAAGCTCTTCTTCCCTCCTCCCAGAGAAACAGGAAGGAAGGACTCAGTGCAGTCTTCCTATGGATTATTATCACACAAGTTGTAGCTGAGCGAATGTTTACTTGTCCAATTTAATTGAATTCCCCAATGCTTTTTACACAACCATTACAAGTCGAAGATTGTCTGATTAGTTAACTCAAGCTTGCCGACAGTTCTCCTTCAAACCAAACGATCGGATGTAACAGAGAAAGATTCTTGCAATCAGTAGGAATACACACTCAAATGCCCCTGATTCCCAAGCCGATTTACGTCCTCATTTGTTTTGTCTCAGCTTAAAATTGCCTGTCAGATGGACAGAAAGAGGGTAATTGGTTTCAGTTTGTTGTTCATATACCCTGTCCCTATGACAGCACAGCTCATAATAGGAGGCCACATGTCTGTTTTTAAGGATTTAAAACACAATGATAATTTCAAATGTGTTAATAAATGACTTCAGTAATAAATGCAATGCATGGATGAGTGAACAAGTTTATGGTGAAGGACTTATAAGACTTGTAAGTATTTTATATGATGCATACTAATTTAAAAAGGAAATTAACACTGGAAAAAGTATTTTTATATGTATATGCAAGTAAATTGTATGTATATACATAGACAAAAATAATTTGAAAAATCAAACTATAAATTTACCTAAGCTCATACTGAAGAGTTTTGAATATGAGGCTGATCAACAGGCTTTCTTGACATTGGGTTACTCAGACCAGAACCAGACCAAAAATCCATATTAGTCCAACCAAAACTGTACAAAATTAAAGTTCTCGAAACTAAGCTAACACAACCACATGATGCAGTTTGGGGTCAAATTACTCTTTCATATATAATCTGCTAGAATTAAATGGGTTTAGGCTACCTGCACATGCTATTAATCAAAGCATGTACAGGGATCAGTGTAAAATATCTTTTAGTTTAATTCGTTTGAGATCAAAAGGATTTGGATTTTCTTTATCTTTATTTAACAGAATCAAATTGAGTACTGTCCACTTGTTTACTTTAGTCAGGGCCCCATGGGAAATGTCTTGCAATGTACAGGAGAAATAAATGCATGTCCAAACCTGCCCAGAACAACAAGCCAAATACCAGGGGAGGAAATGAGTGACTGACTGTCTCCATCAGCTTATAAAGCTTAGGATCCTGCCAGCGCAGGTGTCTGACCTCTTTTTGATGGACATCCTGCCAGTCTCCCTCAGGGAGAAGACAGCAGACAGAACAAGGAAGCATTGCATGGCCATAACACACTTCACAGTTTCTGTCTTCCTCCTCAGTTTCATTCTCCAGATATCTTCCAGACAGCTATCAAAACAGTCAAGTTTTATCCAGTACTGTATTAACTGGTCTGAAATCATTTATAGTTAATAATGGCTGCAGGAGTCTCCGGCAAGTGTGCGTTCTTCGTGCAAACTTTACTCTGATGCATAAATTCAAAGAGGAAGGAATTCTTTATTCACAAGAATTATTCAGCTTTTTCATATGACTGTCATTGCTAATCTAGTTAGTGATTTTATACTCTAAAGAAAAGTCAGGCAGAGAGGCCATTACACTGTAAATACTCCACTCTATGTTCAGATATCAGCATCACTCTTAGCATGCCATATTGACTAAATGGATCAAAGTACTCAGATAATAATTAGTGATAAAAGATCTAAAGGATTCCATCAACAAACATCACATCAAACACTTCATAAATTTGCCATGACTTATAGATTGGTCTAGCATGTCATTGCACTTAACAGAAGCTGAGTCCAACATCCTTTTATACAGTATTACTGGTTTTTATCAGTACCTCGTGGTTCACCCCCACCCCAGTTTGGACTTCTTCTAGGCCCATGTTTGTCTGCATCAAGTCTTTAGTCTTATCAAAGGCTCACATTTTCTCGTGTTTAAGTTTTTCGACAAGAAAGAAAATATTACAATTTAATTGAATAATCTAAAACGTAGCAACCCTGTCAGGCTGTTGCTCTCAGTGTGAGTTATTTTTCTTGCCTGTATCACTTGGTATACAGTCCATCAAAAATATTTGAGCTTACTTCCCAGGAAATTATGCTTTCATTTGAAATATTTGGAAATATCCACTATATAACGCGTTGTTTTCAAGAAATAAAAAATGTTCAAAATTGTGCAAGTATTGACATCAATAGGTCTTTACCTTGTCATGTGAAATAAGGCGGTCACTTATAAGCCTGGATAGAAATCAAGACTGTGGTCCGCACAGTTTGCAGTATGATGTTCAGTTATGGGTGTTTTTTTCCTAAATTTTATTCTATTTTATTTAACTTGTTTTGTTTTATTTTATTTTATTTTATTTTATTCTATAAACTTACAATGAGCTGTTTTTCTGTGTTATGCCTTTTCTATTCTTGTAAATCAAAGTAGCCTGACCTGTAATGACTGGAAGAGCCATGATTCAGTCTGTGATGTCATTTTTCAATGTTTATTCTTCTATATTACTTACAAGAAATCTTGCACATGGACTCAGTTTTATATTACCGCCAGGACTGTCCTCAAATTGGCTGTGTAACCTTGGACAACTTAGCCAAGATTAATGTGCTATATTTGGAACCATTTTTCAGATTTTGAGACAACACAGAGACACTTTTCTCTGATTTGATCAAGCAGGGCTTACAAAAAAATTCCTCCTGTGTTCAGTGAGTCAGAGAACTTGTGGACACAGTGACTGTACTGACACTGGCCAGTGACACTGTAATTTCCTGTGGACATGAGCTATGGTTCAGGGAACTATGTGGCAGCAGAACTGGTTTGGGAGAAAAGTTTATTTAAAAAAAAACAACAACACACACAACACAAACTTTAGACAACACCCAAATTCTGCTAATAATCAGTATTATCTAGAGGATATGTTCAAGTTCATTACCCAAAATTGAATGATTGCCTTGAAAATTATTGGGGTTATTCTAACACTTTCAAGGAAGAATAGTTTACCATTCATTAATTATTTGTCTAATAATTGGCATCCCATATTACAAGCAGAACCAAAATTTCTCTGTAAGACTGACAAAGCTGGACTGTAATGCAGAACAGAAATAATTGATCATTTGCAGAGCAGATGCTTCAATAACCCTCCGGGTACCTTTACACAAAACTGTGAAATCAGTTTCAGCTGTTTCTGAAAAGTTCCCTCTTTGAAGAGGCTAGGGTTATGTGGCCTGTGAGTGGAGATATTAATGTCATTTTCAGATTTTGTCCTCCTGAGTGTTGATTGCAAACACCCATTTTAAATGGATGGGAAAAAAAAGTCACCTTTTATACCCTCTAACTGTACTTACAGCTAATTGCTGTCTTAGAGGGACAGAAATTAATTTTTGAAAGGTCTTTGAAGTACTCACAGTGAAGCTTTCCTGCCTTTTTATGCTCAGTGCAATTACTTTGGCAGCTGTATGTAGTCCTTTGCTTGTGCCTGATGAATAAGTGTCAGCATGGAATTAGGTATTAAATCAAACTGGGGAGGGATTTTGTTATCACAATGAAGCACAAACATTACTGTCTCCCGTGTAGCCATGCTTATGGTAAAGCAAACCAAAAATATGCACCCCTGTTGTGCAAACACCAGCTATTTAATCTCCCCTTTCCTGTTATAATGGCCATTTTATTGAGGATTGTCATGTGATAGGGTCAATACTGCAGCAATTTCCTCATTACTCCATGCCCATTTCCTCCTGGCTATAAGAGAATGTGTCTGCAGTCTACATTTAGAAAAGATCCACACTCTGATTACTGGCATTTAAAAACCTGGGTTTTGGAGTTAAAATGGTGCAATACATGAATAGCAGAAGTTTGACTTTTTTGTTCTGCGCATGTAGATCATATTGAGTCATTATGTCTCTCCTATCAGGGTGTTTGCTTAAATAATTTACCTAGTTATTCTATTTATTTTTTTTCAAGGATAAAACTTATAGGTGAAACCTTAATTAGCTTCCAGCTCTGCAGTGGGGATCTAATGTGAATGGTCCTTAAACTTATATTTCGTCTAATGGACAGCTGGGGGCAGCACTTTTTTGTAATTGTATATTGTCTGAGAAAACTCCATGAGTTTATATTCTCAGTCTTTACTTGAAATGTTTCAATGATTTTCATTTTGCAATTTGCCATCCCATTTCAGAGTAACATATTTTGCAAGGTTTTATTTCATATTTACCTTGTAATCAAGACCTGTCAATCATGGCCATCAGTCCTTCAGGAAAAGGCAACCGATGGTTATGTCCTTGGTGCGCTCTCTGTGTTTGGAGATGTTGCTATGTCCCTTTCTAAGCGCTTTGACTTTTGTTTGCAGTTATTCAGTTAATTTCTTTAGTGTCAGTATAATTTTGATTACATAAAAATGGCTCATTCAATGTTTAGATATACCCACAGAAACAGCAATGTCTCAGTTTTTAAAGTGTCTATTATTGGAGACAATTTGGAGATGATTTGAGCTTTGTGACATGGATGGTGCATTGTCCTGCTGGAAATAGCCAACAGAAGATAGGTACACTGGGTTCATAAAGGTTTGGACATGGTTAACAACAATACTCAGGCAGGCTCTAGTGTTTAAACAATGCTTAATTTGTACAAAGAAAATATCTCCTACACCATTACCCACCTCCCCTAGCCTGAACCATTAATGAAAGGCAGGATGGATACATACCTTCATGTTGTTTCCACTAAATTCTTACCCTACCATCTAAATATAACAAGTAAAATGAAAACTCATCAGACCAGGCCATATTTTCCCAATCCTCTATTGTCCAATTTTAGGGAGTTTTTTTGTTTTAGTTGACAGGAGAGGCACCCGGTGGTCCTCTGCTGCTGTAGCCCATCTGCTTTAAAGTTCAACTTGTGTGTTCTGAGATGGTAGTCTGAATGTTTTGGTTGTAACCAGTTCTTATTTGAGTTACTGCTTCTTTTCTATCCTCTCCTACCAGTTTGCCCATTCTCCTCTGACTTCTGACATCAACAAGGCATTTTGGTCAAGACAACTGCTGCCCAGCTGATATTTTCTCTTTTTTGGACCATTCTCTAGTGTGTGAAAATCCCAGTAGATCAGCAGTTTTTGAAATACTCAGACCAGCCTGTCGGGCGCCAACAATCATGCCACGTTCAAAGTTGCTTTAAGTCCCCTTTCTTTCCCGTTCGCATTGAGTTTCTGCCATGTGATTGGTTAATTATTTGTGTTAACAAGCAACTGAAAGTGTATACCAAATAAAGGGACCAGTGAGTGAGGTTAACATGAATGCAATGAAAATTGTAAATTAGTATAACAGAAAAGGATGAATGCATTTTCCTAACCATCTCATTTAGAAGTCTAAAAACCAATGTCAGTTTGGCTGAATCAATATTTTATATCGTCTATGAGCTTAACACTCATGAGTTTAGAGATTTGAGGTTTAAAACATTTTGAATGAATGCCAGCATTTCGTTCTGTCCTCATATTTTAATTAGGTTATTTGCATTCTTGTTCATCATTATCTCAGTCAAACATATTGGTGGGAAAAGAGTTGTTGAATTAATATGTCAATTCA
The DNA here is from genome assembly GCA_037177055.1 of Atherinosoma microstoma. Taxonomy (NCBI): domain Eukaryota; kingdom Metazoa; phylum Chordata; class Actinopteri; order Atheriniformes; family Atherinidae; genus Atherinosoma; species Atherinosoma microstoma. The sequence goes on from JBBBVU010000008.1 coordinate 17,563,593, forward strand.
GCACTTTCAAACTCGGCTCCTGCTGTCTATTTTTGATTTTGGAAACGCTTGAAAGCGCCTCTCCATGTGGCGAAGAAGTTTGGATAGTCTTGAAATGTCCTTGCACTGTGACACTGTGGTTTTCTTACCTGCACAGACACTTCTCTATTTGTGACCTCTGATCTTTCTCTGAAGGGGGCCAAGATTCTTTTATAATAGAACCAGCACACAACAGCCAAAAACACTTTCACCTCCTTGTAAACTTCACTAAAAAGAGCTTGAGATTATTAGAATTTGAGAAGTAGAAGGAGAGATCAGATGCTTTTCTATCCACAATCAGTTATTACCGGAAATTACCGTTGATGTAATGAAATTTATATTTGTATAGCCACCCTGTCATTTTTCACACTGTGAGGATACAAAGTGGCTGAGAGAAGGAGTACTGTGTCTTCAGTATCAGTAATCCTAACATGTTTAAATGTGTTTCTTAGTCCACAGATGTCTGATGTACAGAGCTTCTGATTTTTCTACTTGGCAGTACATTAACCAAAGCATCTAACTTAAAGCATCTGGAAAACCTCCACAGAGTATTGATTGTTTTGTGGATTACACTTAAGATAGAGTACACCAATTAATCACAGAAATGCAGCCATTTGTTATAGCTGGGGAGGATGATATTTTTGCTACAGGTGACAAAACACGATGGTGCTCATAACATCAGTGCAAAAAATCATAATGAAGAATGTTTTTAAATTGATTCACTTATACTTAATTTACCTCAGCAAAATGAATCCAGGTTTTAAAGTTTTCTTCTTTTTTTTGTCGCCTTGTTGAACTGATTTGAATTTGGCACACTGGCAGATGGAGAGATCCCTGCTGGGTCTGCTCTACTGAATTTTACTTGGATTTTTCTTTATGGGTAAACGTGACACTTATCTAATGTATGTTGCAACTTTGAGATAATGTTTTCTGAATGTGTGCATGAAGTTATTACCGCTGACAGTGAGGTTAATGTGGTGTACATTTTCTGTTCCGTATCTCACTGTGGGCTTATCTGTGACTTTATTGGGTTTTCTTAAATCATGAGAGATCTTAATAACATCTGTGGGGAAAGTACAATAGGATTTCCACTAGTAAGCAAATTATTATATTCCCTCTGGATACAGGATCTAGGGATATATTTAACATTGTGGAACATTGCATTTTTGGAATATTTAGGGATATTTAATCATTTTTGTGCAGTGCGTTTCTGGTTGGCAGACATCATGAAACTCAGACACATCTTCTATCAGACAGAAATGAAAGTAAATATCTGAGAAGTCTGGAAGTTGCCTGTCAATCCCCCGAGATGTGTGCCAGACATAAGTAACAATTTAGATGATGGAGTGAGTTACATCAATATTTATTGCAAACACTGAGTGACAAACTCATTGGTTAGGAGACAGCTGTTCATGGTACACTAATCAATTTTTTGACATCAATAATGGATGAAATTACTTTATGTTAAAAGGGTTGTTACTTATAATAAAGCCACAAAGATTCTCTGCAATTTGTTTTAGGTATCAAGACTGTTTTACAGCTTTACTTTGAGTGTGTGATGCACAACTTTACCGTTTGGTTTAAACTTACTACACTCATCAGCGATCTGCTGTCGGCTTTTCAATCTCAGCTCTCATCAAGTACCAAAGTAACCCACAGAAGAAAAATTGCTTAAATAAATGAATAATAAAGTGTAGATTTGTGTGATAAAACCACAGCAGTTCATTGTTTTAGCTTGCAAAATTAATAATTAGTTAAAAACGTAAAAGTTAAAAACTGTATTTTGTGTCTTGAAATCACAGCCAATGGTTGATGTGGCATCATTTCACCTTAGCCAGTAAGGTTTTATGTTCCGCCCTTTACTTCCTGTCTGGTTGCGCTGGTAATTGGTCAGATGTAGGCTACTGTAGCTACCGCGTTCTGATGAGAGTGGAATGCAGTTAAACTTGTGGTAGGAGAACAAGTGAAGGAGCCATAGCTGGTGTTTGAATATTCACAAGGTGGCAGGTGTCGCGCAGCATCAGCATCTGGGTGGTGGCCGTGTATCACAAAGTTTGAAAGGTGCATTACGGACTCACTACTAGTTTTTGGAATGAATGGATGAGGAAGTGGGGTGAGCCTGGTGGTGGTCACATATTCTGTTGAACGCACACCTGCCTCCCGATGTGTCTATTGAGGGTATGAATGTGTAGATAGTAGAACTCAGTAAATGTAAGTGCTGTATGAATACGTGTGTTAATGGGTGAATGAGATATGTAATGTCAAAGCGCTTGGAGTGGTCCCTTGACTAGAAAAGCGCTATACAAGTACAGTCCATTTACCATTTAACTGGAGTGTATGGATTTTGGAAACTGGGTGCACTGAAAGAATAAATGTATCACTGCTGACACAGAAATGCTTTGGAGTTTTGTCTGGAACGTGCGTCTGACAGAAGACCCCGATTTTAGCTCACAGCGGCCCTCATAAGTTACCGTTTTTGCCGCGATAATTCCGTCAACAACAGAATGTGACTCCCAGAGACATTGTTCCTTGGAAACATTACACCTGGATTATCTGGATCTAATGAAATCTCTTCTGAAAAGGAAACTGTTGGGCCAGACAGACTCTGTTGAAACCTAGCCGACTTTGTTGGAGCACCTGTTGCTTGAGAAACAAACACCCCTGCTCTGCTGTAACACCTTTTCTTTAGCCATTGATGCTGCTATTTCAGTCTTCTAAAGCATGCTTTTGTTTCAACAGTTTCTGTCGTGCCATTAATGCAGCCATGACTGCTTCTGCTTTAATACATGCTGAGGATAAAGATGACCGAATCTGAGATGAGCGGCTTCCCCTTGATCCTCTACTGCCAACATTTCTAGGTGCCAACAGTCACGTAGTTTTAGATCCATACAGTGACGACATAAGCTAGAAAAACAGCAGTGTGGATTCTTGTTCACACTAAAATGTATTTGCACTTTGATATTGTTCTGCATCGAATAACTTTGTAGTTTTGCTATGTTAATGAGTGGAAAGCTGCAAATGTAATATATTTTTCTGCCTTAAATGTGTAGCTTTTAGTTTGTATTTGTTAGCCCTCTGAGACGAATTAATTTAGTTTCATGATGCTTGATGATAGATCTGAATAGTGAATGTTAAACAACTTGTACAACAAATTTGGAAATGAGACCTATTACGTCTGTGCTTTATTCTGTGATCAGTAATGGTTAACTTAGTGCTGCGTTCTGACACTCAGAACAGTGGACGACGTGTTTCACAATCATCCACCAAACTCAAGAGTAAATCACTGGTTGCGTTGGAGATACATTTATTGAAAGAACCGGTTCTGCTTTTTTTTTTTTTTTTTTTACCTTATTACAAGTGAGCACAGGTTGATTTGATTTGATTTTCCTCAAAGACTTTACATTTGGGCCCTGTCGTCATTGTTGTTGAAACATTTAATACGTAGTATTTTTATAAGATTGTGTGTGTGCATTTTATTATAGTTACTCATCCTCCAGACCCTGCTGTACCTAGACCTTTTGATTTCTTGTCCTATCTCATAGTTTACTTTAACAGTAAATAGTTTGTTGTGTCCCTTAGTCAAAGCTTGTTAACTGAGAGAAGAGTTACACTAGCATAGTGACAGATCACAGCTAGAGTCAGATAGTTCCCTTTGGAGTTGGTAGAGACCATAATAGAGCTAAAAGAGAACAAATTTAAGTCTTGAATTCTGCTGTACAGAACATGACCAAACATTAATTAGACTGATGTTGTTTCAGGTCTTAGTTTGCAAATTAGCTGTCATTTCTAGTAGGCTGGGAGCAAATATCACACACAGGTAATAAAAAAAGAATTTCACGGGCCAAATTTTTTTTAGCTTTAGACATAAACTCAGGGAGCGCCACAGATCTGAGTGAAAGAGAATAACAATAAAGTGAGATGATGAAAAGAAAAGGATATATGAGGAGGGAGAAGGAACAAATTATGAAGAGATATTGGTGTGGGGGCCAAGAAAGCTGGAGTAATCAGGGTGGATGGGTTAACCAGCTATGTTATAAGTCACACTTGACAGGCCAGGGGGTATTGTGGCTGAGGTCCCAACATCAGTTAACTTATTAACTCTGTTTTAGTGAATACATTTTTCAGTTAATCAATTTCAGTCCAGACAGATTCTTAGCAGGATGAACTGAAATAGCCTCAGGCCTGTACTCTGCGAATATACACCTCTGTCCATGAGTTGAAATGTATGCAGGAGAGGACGTTAATAATTGATGCTGTTACAAAACACATGATAGGGAGGCTGCTGCAGCAAGCTAGAGGATGACGATAGCTGCAAACTTGAGGAGTCAGTATGAACTGGAGATTAATGTGTTTTTGTCTATTGGACCTTTAGATAGTGAGGCTATTGAATATCTGTGTTTGACTCTCTAGTGTGACTTAAATTATCTCAGTATGTGAGGTCACTAACAGAAATGATAACTGTTGGAGTAATGACAGCAGCCAAATAAACTGTTGTGTTAGTGACTTTAGATGTTTGTATCTTGTCAGCAGCTGTAGTAAGTGTAATGGGCAGGGTCAATGGGTAATTCTCTTGCCTTTTACCATCCTTTACAGCATCTATTTAAAAAAACACTGCTGCATTACTCCAATGTAAAGCTTTCCAGTGGCTAAAAACAGACAATTATAGTTGTACATGGTTGCTGAAGTTGTCTGTTGTAACTAAACGTAATGCAAATTATGGATTGCTGACATTTAGCCAAAACAAAATGTCAATTTTTCATGTACTAAGAAAGAAGCACCGTTATTTTTAACTTCACTGCCATGGTCTCCAAAGGGTTTGTTTGTTTGTTTGTTTAAATCACAGTGTTTAGTCACCCATTGAATAATATGAGATCCTCTTTTTACTGATTTAAACAAGTCCTTTATCTTGAGGATGTAGGGCAGTAATCACATAATGACTGATGTGTGTCCAGTAACCTCTTGTGTAAAAATGTCTCAAAAGAAATAAGAATTTGGGTACCAGAGGTCAACTGAAGACTGGATATGCATCACTTTTCATAGTTGCCTCACTCCTCTATCCCTCTGGGATCTATCCACCACTGCTGGCTGCTGGATCAAGTCTTACATCCCAAATGAAACCAGATCTCTTGAATTCAAAGTGCCCTCTAACATCTCAACGAGGATTGGTTGATACCGCAATCCATTGCTACCTCCCAGCTCCAGAGAGCCATCCCATCCACCTCCCTTGGGTGAAAAGGGAAAACCAGACCTAGTCTTGCCCTGCCTCTTTTGTGCATTGCCCCCAGTAGTTAGCAAGTCACCACTGCAGCAAAACATACAACCAGCAGATTCACAACTTAGCTAAAGAACCATTTTGGAGAAAATGGGAGCTCCAGAGGAGGAATCACCACGTCCGCCATCAGACATCACCGTTTTTGGGGCCAACTGTACGCTTCATGGCCTGAGCCACATCTTTTTGCCTGGTGGAGTGACTTTCCGCCGCTTGCTTTGGGCTGCAGCATTCTGCTCCTCACTTTCCATCTTCCTCCTCCAAGTTGCCGACCGTGTGATTGAGTATTACCAGTACCCCCATGTCACCATTCTGGATGAAATGGACAGTCCCGTCATGTATTTTCCAGCGATCACCCTTTGCAACTACAACAGCTTTCGAAAGTCCCAGATCTCAAGGAATGACATCTTCTGGATGGCTGGGATGCTGGGAGTGGAACAGGGCGACTTTGATGATTTCATGGCCGCTTTAGGGCAACCCACAGACAACAGCAAGTTTTTCCCTAGCAAAACCTTCAACATGCTGGAGTTTGTGCAGAGGACGAGCCACAACATAGAGGAAATGTTGCTTGACTGCAAATATAGAGGAAGGGACTGCGGGGCCGAGAACTTCACCACAGTAAGTTTGGATCCATATGTGGGTATAGTTTTGAGGAAAATCTGTAAAAGCCGAATAAGAATTGTTACGAAAAACACAGATCTTAATTTAGTGAGCTGTGAGAGCTTTTGAATAGTTCAGCATTAATCAGCAGGATAAATGCTGATTTATCAGTTATTTAGACAAATATGTATTAAAAGTCTTAGATTGTGTGTTGCAAAGCCCAAATTAGCAAAAGAATTACATGTTCAATAACAAGCTTTAAAGCAAGATTTGTACATAAGCAGAAGCCTGGGGCAAGAGAACCAACAACTCAGCTGTTTAATAGTCATCATACGGCTACAGTGTGAATGTTTCAGTCTGCCCACAGTAAAAGGAAAAAATTAGTTAGTTTATGTTTACGAATACCAGGAGACATTACAGCAGATATCTGTAAGAAGTCGGATTCTCTGAGAAAAAAAAAGAGCATCGTCATAGTGAATACTTGCATCAATTATCAGGGGAAGAGACGTCACTTTAGTTTAAATTATGTTGCCACTTTCTAATAGTTTTTTTTAATACATATAATCCACCCTTTCTAAAATTATTAATGACATGTTTGTGGAAAGAATAAGTAGCTTCAGGGGAAACAATGGGTATGGAGGTGTAAGACAGGGGAAGTTTTTGAGGAATACTAATAACATAGCGTTTTATCTCTGTTTACAAGAGCTTGTGCCAGAGGCAGCAAGATATTTTCTGTGCCTTTATGCTGATGCCAGGTTTTATATTCAGTCCTATTCTTCACTTTTTTACTTGTGAGGATTTTCATTTTTTCTTGAATGTTACGGTACCTCTTTAAAAAAGTCCTCAGAAACATGTAAACTGTTGAGGTGCCATATGGTTCAACAAATCTCTGCTGACATCATGCATCATGCATTATGAAGCAAACATATGCTGTTTTCAAGACCGACAGAGTATTCAACATGGCATTGTTTTTCTTCGTAAATACCCCAGAAGAACTTTAATCTTTGCAGTTGCTGTGGCACCAAGTGTGCAAATGACTGGTTTTATCAGACAAAATCAATACAAGACAAAAAAAAGGTAGCATCATTGCAGTTATCATAGAGCAATTTTCTTTTCTTTTCTTTTGTTTTTTTGGAAGCCTGTCTGTTTTCAAGCCTTTACCAAAATTATAAAATCATGTCAGCAGAATCTGAATGGAACTTAATAGTCTTGCTGCATAGACAGGGCAAGGATTGTATTTCGATGAAATGGGTCATTGATTTAAGTGATGAAAGCCTGGCACCAGGATGGGTTTGTCATACAGCACAGTTTCTTTGAGGACTAGTTTTGAAACAGAGGAAAATGATTTATGGTTCTAAATGGTCATACTGTTATTGGTGCGAAACAGTGGTTAAAAACTGTGTGATGAGTTTTGACTTTGAAACCGACACCAAACTTGACATCAACATTAAGAAGCTATCTGGATCCAAGTTATCTTTCCCACATAAAAACAGCAGATTATGTTGTGGTTAGTCAGGTGACCTTGACTTTTACACATCCACACATTCAAAGGGCAAATTTCTGATAAATGTCAGAAACTGGAGATGCACTGAGGGCCTAAGTATAGAGGGGACTGATTAAAGATTCATGGAGCAGCCTGAATTCCCCCTCCTCGACTCCCCCCGGCCTGCTGATCTGACTGTGGGAGGCAGGACAAAACGGAGATTATACTCATCATATAATTCAGCAACATCACAGCAATGTGACTCACACAAGGTCTAGAAAATATCTGTAAATTACCTTTTCCTCATGAGGAAATTAATGTATCAAATCACAGAAATTGCTTCACTAATAAAAGATTATCTTGTTGGCAATATGTATTTGGGTGTGGCATGGCAACAACAGAGCATTCAAATTAACAGTCTTTCCCTTTCCCAATTTAAACCCGTTATCTTAACTGCCTTTACCATAACAACTATTTGTATACCTCCGTTTGGAAGCATTATTGTTTGTGCATGTATGCTATTTTAATGTCAAAGCTTGAGAAAGGCTTAAGTCGCCTCAGCATGCATGAATGCGCTAATGAGCCTTTGGGCTTATTTCTTGTACAACAATTCAGCTTTCACCTGTACAGGATTCTTTGTTCTCAACTTACAGAGTATATTGCATCTGTCGTGAATGTAGGATTGTGGATGGGTAGAGCATCCTGATTACTGATTTATAAATGGGAGATGTATAAAGGGAAACTGAACACACACACACACAACTGTATAAATCTGCACTTTTCACCCGTTGTGCATACACACAGTTTAGTAGACAGCTTTACAGTCTTTCATCAAAGTATATGTTGTAACAGCTTTAAATGTGTATGAGTCTGTGCTAACAAGGTTTGTTTATATAACATGCTTTTTCTTTTTTACTTCTGCAAGAATTCATGTCCATTTTAATTCATGACCTAACCTTATAAAGGAGATATTTTTAGATTTCAGTACCACTAAATGGCTTTCTTGGAGGAGGCTTTATTTTGTTATCAAATTAATCTCATGCATCCATCTTGGAGCCTTACATGCCGTCTGTGAACTGAAGTGTGATTGATTACCTCATTAATCCTGTGAAGTGTAAGCACCCAAACACACCCCAAACCATAGCTGTGGATTAAACCTGCAAGACTGGCTCTCACTAAATAAATCATCTATCAGTCTGTATTTGCAGGATGGTCACTGTAATATCATTTCAATCGATCAGCAGCTCAGCACTTTAGTTGGCTTGCGCCACTGCAAAGACACTCTTACACCTTTATCCTATTACTGTTGATCTTCTGTGTTGTGACTGAACTTCCTGTCAGTGTATTAGATTGTGTTGAAACCAAAGAGCTTTGGTTTAAACGCTTTTTTGATGTTTCTTTCGGGCTTGTTGTCTGTGGTCTTTGCAAATTTCATGGTTTGCCAAACAAGATACAGGATGTACTGCTGTACTTGATTTACTGCAGTATAGTTTGGAAGCTGAAGTCGACTTTAGAGGTCAAAGGAAAAAAAAGCAGAAGGTGAATAGAGGAAGCAGAAACCAGAATTGAGTGTCAGACATACTTAGAAACAATGGGCCTGTCTGCAGAGAAAGGCAGAAAATAGGCTTTTTAGGAGACAGGAAAAATGTCAAGAGATACAAGATGACCTAGAGGTAAAGGTAAGCATTAGGAATAAAAAGTTAAGCAAAAGAGAGATGGGGAGAGAAAACAGAAGTGGAGGCTAGTCTGTGCTTAGATTGATGTGGGACTGAAACTGAGCTCAGGACCATCACTGTGATTCAGTCAGCTTTGGAGCTGAGCCAGAGCCATGATGCACAACTGGAAGCATTACAGCCGATGAAGGGGAGAGGTGTGAAAGAGCTCAAAATTACAGTGCTGCCTAGAGCATGAAAAGGGAGGTGAGGAGATAAAATAAAGTTCCACAGTGTAAACAATGAAATAAACAAATCCAAGGCAGTGAGCGTAGATGACAGGTCAGATAGCAAATAGCTTATGTGTTTGTTCCATTACTCAGTGTCAGTAAAGGCCAGTTCGGGAGTCACTGTTACTGTAAGTGCAGCATTTGCAGTGAGATCAATGGCACTGAGGAGGACCACTGAAGGAATTGCAGGAATGCTGTGTGAGGATGCTTTTTGCTGACTTGCACATCTGGCAGCAGATAGACAAACATTAAAGGTGCCAGTTGACAGAACCTTTTAAGTTAATTAGCTTGTTAAGTGGAGACACCGGACACTGGTATGGCTCATCCAAAACCAACAGAGCCATTATAGTATGTCACAATATAGATTACCTGCCTTCAGGCATCGGGATGTATAAACAAAGCATGCGTCATTATCAGAATTTACCAGATAGTGATAGACCTGAAATATCTTAAGCTTTGTTTTACCAGATGCTTGAGATTAAATAATCTCTTTATTGATCTAACTTAGCGTTAAATGCAATTTCCCCTCGGGGATCAATAAAGTATAATTCATTCATTCATATCACATGTTCTTTTGATATGCATTTAAGTGTGATGCATATATTTGCTTTTCTTTCAACTAATGGCCTCTAGGCTCTTAGTATGCTGTACTCCTCAGCTCTATGTCTCTCTACTGAGGAAGCCACTATTTTCTCTCAATTCTGACGATGTATCTTGATTTCAAGTATGAAACAAATCCTTTATCTACAGCAAAGATTATGAAACGTCAGTTCGTAGAATGGCTGAAACTGATATATTCAATGTATCCATGCAGATATTTTTAGAGGTGTGCTTTGAATTCTTATTAAATGAGAGCTGAAGAAGATTTTTTACTTTATTGCACTTTTAGGCTTCGTCCAGATTTTCCTTTGCTTAATTTCTGGGTATGTAGGCGAAATGGATTTAGAAAAGGATATCAAAAGTCTCCAGCTGAGTAAATAAGATGGGAACATGCTGGGGAAAAAAAGCCACCTGCAAATGAAAAGTACCGCAGAGGAAATTTGAGGAGCAAGTTTATCAGCGTGTGACTGCAGACTGCATACTGAAAGCTTGAGTGACAGCGTAAGCTTTTCTTTTTTTTCCCATTTTATCCTGCCCGGAACGGAACAAGGGAGAAAGACAGCAGGTAAAGCTTGCTGCATCTGGCTTTCGTTGATACAAACTGCATCTGCCCTCCACCTGATGTGCCTGGGAGGATACACTGTGCTTCAGCTGTGCCAGAGATGCTTACAATTGCGCTAGATTTTTTAAAGAAGTAATGGCAAGTTTCTGCTTTTTTCTTACTGAAGCTGACAAAAATGCTGTAGCAACTTAGAAATGCATCATATTCATAAGGATGAAAATGAACGTTTTATGACTATTAAAATGTGTGCTGTGTGCACACTCCTTCAGAACTTTGTGGGTTTGCTTTAATTATAAAATTTTCTGACAAAGTACATGCCAATATTTCTCCCTTTTGATGAATTTTACATTAGGTATTTCACAGTATAACCCTGTCCTAGCAAAAAAAAAAAAAAAAAAAAAAAAATCCATTCTGGCTTCCCTTGCAATACTTGTGCTGAATACAGAGTGGCTGTGTTGCTTTTATAAGCACTGGGAGGTTAGTTTCTTTTAGAGGGAGGCCACAAGATGTCTCCCTCTACTAAAGAAGCTGCCCATCCACCAGAGTGACACTCGGATTGGAAATATTTTGCACTGTCTTTCTGTTTCTTTCAGATTTCTATTTGCCCAGCTCATTTCCAATCACAGCGTAACCAGAATGTCTCAGCTTGTTTTCAAGCTGAATTCTCAGGTGGTCGAGTGTTTCAAACTGTCGTGTGAAGTTGAGTGTGACTGTGCTGCAGATCAGGTTTCTCACAGAAAAATCTTAACATATAATCAATAAAACAGCAGAAATGTTTTGATTTTTATCTAAAAATGCAAGAGGAGTTGTATGCCGGCGTTTATCACTTCTCCTTAAATAAGTCTTCACACTCTTCCGATTTCATAAGTAGAAAACTCTAAAACAGAGGTCAAATCACTGCCGATGTAAAACTTAGTGCAAAGTCAAGAAAGAAAAATTCTGAACTTAAAGAATTTGTCCATTTGTTTGGCCAAGCAGCTATTTTAAAAATCTTTTAATCATCAGCTGCTCAGATCTTTCCAGTTCCTGCTTTGCTTTACCATTTGGTATTAAACTGACTCTTTTTATGTTTGAATAATTAAAATAAGGAAATTAAGATCTGCAAATGGATTTTCTTTTTGTTTTTTTTGACAATCCACACATTACAGTGAGAAAGTAACAAATGATGGCTTAATTAATTACTTCCGAAAATAATAGCGTGAATGCATCATTTTGCTCCTTTTGTGTGAAAGTTGAAAGAAATAAAAAAGTGAAAATAAGAGTTTACTCAGATCCCTGATTAACTTAATCAAATGGCTGATTTCTTGCATCGGATTCAGTTCAAGCCTCTGGCTGGTTGGTATTGTTCTTTGTTGATAATGTCTTCAGAACTTTGGTTGGGTGCCTCTGATAATTGTCATGTTGTAAGGCCAAGCGGTCAAGACTTTTTGCAGACAGCCCAGAGTTGCCTAACATAATATTTTCAAGTAATCCTTTCTTCCAAATTGTCCATGGTCTAAGGATCACCACGAAGGTCAGCCTGATGACTCTGAACAATTCTAAAAGCCATTTCACAGAAAGCTCACCCATCCTTAGAAGTGATCATAAATTCTGCAACTATAATAATAAAGATTAGAATTGGTTTCTTTATTATTTATTCATTTATTTGGCCTTGCGGCCAAATAACCTCATAGAAACAAATGTTATAGCAGGTTTGATTCTGGAGGAAAACATCGGACAACCTTTAGGAGCAGCTATTGATCTTTCAAAGTAAAGAAATCCTCTACAGAGAATATCAACATTTTATGGTAAGAATTAAGAAAATGAAGATAAAACTGGAGTGTCTGAATAATCCAAAGGAGACATATAAAAAATGTGTCAACATTTTTAAAAGCTGTATGAAAATATTGCGTTGATGGGGAAAAAAGGCGTTCCCATTGACTAATAAAGGGTTTGACTATAATTTTTCTGGAGATGTGAGAAAGAAATCATCTTTATCTTATTTTCTATGATGTCTTGCTGTCTGTGTCTTGACTTATTTATTTTATTTCCAGCCAGAAGTCACATAAAAATTTACTCATGGATGTGAATAACTTTAGGCGTCATTATGTGTTGAAAAATATTTAGAAAGAACTAAAACATTCACAACTGAGAAACTAAAAATAATGAATATTTTACTTTCTTAGCTTTAGATTTACTTAACCAAGACATAAATGGTCTAATGTGTGATTTGACCAACTACATCACCTGCCAGGATATTACCATCACAACACAAACATACCACAATAAAAACAGTATGCTATCACAGCTGATAATGGTCAATCAACTTATTAGTTAAGCTGGACAGTAACTGGATATCAATTGAAGATATGGCTTTTACTTTTTCCACTTTCATCTCTGTTCTCTCTGTACTGTCTGGACTCATCTGTGATGTGCAAGTAATTGCTGCCAGGATTTCTTCTGGTTTTGAACGTTCTCACTGGCCCCTGAAGGAGTTCATCCCTTTACTCAGTCAAAACTCTGCTCCTCCTCTAATGAGACTTCTGGGGTTCAGTTTGGCTTTGACATAAAAGAGGATGATTAGTGTCATTCCCTGACAGCCAGAAAGATCAGCGAGTCAGTTTTAAAATGGGCAATAAATGTCAAAATCAGAGAAATAAACCCTTCAGACAGTTTTCCTTTTCTTTTCCATCAAACAGTAATTAGCTTTTCTTGTGATTTTTGCATATGTTATTGGGCTGACCCTCTAATTACTTGTCTGAACACTGAGAATAAAAACCAAAACGTGTTTTTATTCCAAGGAAGATAACAATAGCAATGGGTAAGCAGCAGGAATTGGTTCTCCGTGATGATGATAGCAGTTTTATAGGGAAGAAAAATCTTTTTTTTTTTTTCCACAGTTGCTTTGTATTCTTGAGCAATCACAGTACCTTCTTGGGGCATATATCTTAATTAAATTGATTGTTTTGTGAAATATTTTTACATAGATAAACACAGTTACAGTCACTGAGTAAAAAATGTTAATTACAGTATTCGTGTGCTGTGATTTCACAATGTTACACTGGATTTGGAAGTTGTACTCTAAAAATAAAAATAAAAAGCATGTTCTGTGGCAAGAAAACTGAGTGCACCATGTAATGCATTTAAGCACATATTTATGTCTCAGCTGGAACTGATGTCCATGACTGGAGAGCTGCCGTCAAACACAGAGCGCATGTTAAAAAGAGTAATGATGATTGTCATGCTTTGCCCCTGTGTAACCTCTGGAGTGCAGTGTAATGAAATGGTTTAAACTGCTGACGAGGTATGATTCTGAGACCATTAAGAGTCATCTCTGTCGCACCTCCACTGAGCCTGAATAGGAGAAATGAGTTCACGCAATCAACTCAATCGTAAAAGTGCCTCGTATATATTGACGTGTGTCCATAGAATAGAGGAAATCCATGCAGCTGGTCAATGATTGGAGAAACCAGCCAGTCAGCTGTGACTCTGATAAGGTTTTATTGGTTGAATTGTGGCATGGCTGCAAAGTATTCTGCATTGGTATTTTTTTCTGTTTTGTTCTGTTAGTGGATTGGAAACTAAAGTAATTAGCACTGCTGGTAGAAAAATACAGCCTGTTGTTCACGGGAGTTGGATTTTTCCCCGGCAAAAAGATTGCTTGATTATTTTAAAGCGCTTAAATGACTTAATTTTTCTTGCTGTTTGTAAGCTCTTAAAATCCACAGAGGAAAGATTACCCATATAGATGTGCTAATGTTCTTACTTTCTCTCTTTTTTTCTGGTATTTATTTATTAGGTCTAATGTGGTGCTACCAAAGCCTGTAATCGCAGAAAACTGCTTCTCCCTTCCCGTCAAGAATACAAACTTTTGGCTATCATTTAATTGGCTGAGGATAACTTGAACGTGTCTTTAAGTAATTTTGACATCAAAGTGTGGTTTGCAATTTTAAAGATGGTACACCATGAATAATAGTGACACTCTTTGTTTTTCTTCTGCTTTTGGATAAAGGGAAGTAAATCATTTTAGTGCAAGGAAGAGTAAGTCTCTTTTAAAGGTTATTTTTCCTTTTTTTCGGCAATTTAATCAAAAGTAGATTCAATTTAAATGACTCCTGTAATTTTAAGCTTTATGACTTGGACTTTTTCCTCTTAAATTACTTTACAACTATTCTCTCTTACAGGGGTAATTAATCTTTTAAGCCCGCGTATTTGCTTGCTGTCTTGAAGATATGCAAACAACAGTATAAGTCCATTTCCAGAAAATCCCAAAACATTATACACAAGTCTTACACAAGTGACACAAGTATTAAAAAAACACTTCTGTTACCATTATTGAAATTTTAAAAAAGCAATAAATTGCACATTTACGATGGCAGGTATGACAGTAGCCATGTTTACCGTTGTACGGCATTTATTGCACTGTTTGGTTTACATTAGATGTAGTGGAAGGCAGGACGAGACAAAAACCAAACTAATCTGGTTTAGTAACAATACACTGCTTTAGATTTTAAAAGAATTTGAAATTATTAAGGGGAAGAAACTAAAAGTGGTTAGACGGCGGACGTAGTGGTGTTTGTTTACACCGGAAATCCCAGATTCTTATACTGCTGTTTCCGGTCAGACCGCAGTATCATTCTGTGCATTAGTGATGTGCGATACCACTGACTTTCTTTCCGATCCAAGTAGAATTCAAGCGAGTATTGGCGATACTGATCCGATACCGATACTTTGTATAAAAGATGTGTTTGGAAAATTGCTTTCAAAGCAGCTGACACTAAGGGGAAATTTATTTACTTACATTTTTATAGCATACTTTGTCACTTAAACTGAAATTACCAGTAAAATGCACAAATGACTGTATAAATGACACAGTAATTGCATGTTTTTCAATACCAATTAAAATACTCTGTTAATCTATTAAATATTTTTCAGCCATATGTCTACTTTTTAAAACCCCACAAAGTCTATTTTACTGAATATTTAATGACACCAGCCCCTGCAGCATCCTAACTGACTAAATCTAGGCCATTTGAACTGATGTAAACTGATCTCAGGGACCAGTCACTCCCAAGGTGAACTCATACAGATATTTATTGTGGCATTTACTTATTTTATAACCATTTTTAATGCCGTACATAACAACTGGCCTGAATTCTGAAATAAGGGATTAATGAGGGTTTTCCAACTTTCAGAAGTGGATATTCAACTTTGTTGGGTGCTATAGTTAAACTTTCCTACTGGAAATGCTCATTTCTGAGTTGAATTGGATCACGGGGTGGCGTGAGCAGCTGCACAATGTCCAGAGACTGCAGGCAGCCCAGGGTTGAATCCCAGCGTGGAGCCCATCACTCCTCCTATTTCTCTGACCTCACTACTGTCAAATAAAGGGCACTGGAGCCCAAAAATATGTTTATTTTTTTATTAAATGATACAGACTGTGACTCAACAGGAGTTATGACATCACTGTCTTTCTATTTACAAGCTGTTATTTGTGTTGGGTAGCCTGTGTTGTAGACTTAGAATTTATGGTGCTCTATTACGTAGCAATTGATTTTACAAGTGTGAACAGTGTGACTCACTGGTTGACTCACAATAATAGGAAATCCTTCAGATAAACATAGTATAAAAATCTACCTGTTAGATACAACCCCTATCAAAAGTATTGATAATGAATTATATTTTCTTATTTTAAAAAGTATTATATGATAAAAGAGTGATAGACACCCCCTCATTATTTTCTTTTATGTTAGTTACAAAAAATTAAAAAAAAGAACAACTTAAGATACGGATTATCTTCAGAATTTCATGGATATTCAGTATAAATTTAAACCCAGTCCAATGGAAAGTTCTCCATTTCTGGGGGTTGAAAAAATTGTTATGATCAATTTTAGCACCAAAAGCTAGACTTAAAAAGTTGCCACAGAAAAGTATTTTTTGTAGAATTTTAGGATCGGATAGGACCGTTTCATGACTTGAAAATTGACTGTGAAATAAAAATTAGTGTCCTTGTATCTCATGTAGCCCTTATAAAGTATGTATACACCTTCATAGTCTACTACTTCATTATGAAATTACAAATGAACTTTCAGTTTATTGCTCATATATCTGTGTTAGCCTGCACCACAAAATTAGATAAAAAAGTGAAATGTCAAAGGCACAATGTCTGTGTTCTCTCAACAGAAGCCGGATTATATTTGCTGTATATGCTGACATACGAAGAGTATCTTCAGCTGCACAGAGATTTTGAGTTGGAATGGGAACAAAAGCATATTAGCTTCCACACTGGAAATCCCAGCATGTTATGTGACTTCTACAGTGTTTTTCTACCATGCTGCATAATATGAGTGTAGATGCTGGAACATTTCAATGTCTAATTTACTCATTATTGTTCATTATACAAAGAGCAGTGAATGAATGAGAAAGGAAATGACATTCAGAAAAATAACAGATGCTAAAGGATATGTTTTTTTGTTTATTTCATGTACGCAAACGCACACACATACAAAAAGAACAGAACAGTTGCGTTTTTAAGGGGATTTTGTCAAATACCCAAATATCTGCCAGTCTCCATATTTACCAATAGCATATGTGTCCCTCTCAGTTAAAGAGCATATTCCCCAAAATATCTACCATTGGTTTACGTTCTAGCTTATTTATTGCAGTTGAGCAATTGTGGAGATTTTTTATATAGATAATTCAACATTTGATTAAAATCAAATGATGGATTTAGAATTGACTAATCAGATAGCATCTCTGCTGTCATTACTCTCCCAGTAGAGATAAACATAATCTCAGTAAATTATTTCCAACTTTAATATTTTAGACCTATTCCTACAATCAGATCATGCAAATAACATTATCTTCTTAAATTGCACATAGTGATACAATCTTTTCTAATAATATTATTATTTTCATGACTGTGTATCAGCAAGGCTGTTATCAGTTTACCTATGTAATTCGGACATTACAGACTGTAAATGACATTACAGCTAAAATGATGAGACGAGAATAAATTAAGTGAAGCTGAGCTCCCTGCCAAGCAAAATCCTGACAGTCTCACATAAATAGAGCAAAGCACTTTTAATATCATCTAGAGCCACATCTGCATGCAGCACTGACAGCTCTTGTTACTCTGGATTTGTGAAATAATATTTAAAACTGGCAGAAAAAGAAGAACTAGTAAATGTGCTATGACAGTGACAGTTTCTGACAGATTTAAAGGGGATTTACCTGTTTTTCTTCAATGAGCTGCCTCGGCTCAGTTATCAATTATATAGAAAGATCGATCCACAAGCGAGCTGCAGATGCTTCACTATTAAAGAATTTTAGACTTCATGTTTTTCTTAGCAAAATTTCTTTATCACAGTTATTCCAACTTAGATCAATACCACCACCCTCCGCCTCTCCTTACCGTTGGAGGTCTACTTCATCACTGGGGGAAAACAATTTCATCTACTGGCTCCACCTCATTCTCCATTCGACTGTGGAGAGAGTGAGTGTAGGAGGGCAACAAGCTTTATCTTCCTTTCTGCAGGCTTCAAGACAACAGGCTAAAAAGCATCTCTTGAATCTGTGGTGGAACAGAGGAATTGGGTTCTGGGCAGCCGACACACAAAGACAGAAACCACCGAAATCTGTAAGTATTGTCTGGCACTGGAGAGGGAGATGGAGGAGTGAAAGATCTGAGCAACAGGGGTAAGCCTCTCCGGATTTTCAAAGTGATTACCTCTGGGAGTGAAGCCATTGCTTACATCTGCAATTATCACACCCGTTTATCTGTTGATCAAGGACTGGTGATGGTTATGCTGGATATTTTTGTCACTCGAGTGATTCAGCTGTTTTGCTCATCAAGGGATCATTATGTAAATCAAATTTACCTTCCCCAAGGAGTACAGTTCCTTTGTATTCAGCCTTAACAGTGAAACTGCTGGACTCTAATTGCTGCTACGTGGAATTTTTTTTCCCGACGTAAAGCTGGAGATAGTTGTAAAAACCTCTGTGAGTAATTTCTACTCGGTTGTGGAATACTGAGAAACTGCCCTTGATTACAAAGCACTTGGCTTGCAATAATGGTTAAAGCTCCCACGTCTGATTCAATTGTCCTGGGGCCACACAAGCCAAATGATGCCCAGGGGACCACTCTCCAAAGCACAGAGTCCAGAACATTTAAAGCAACGCTGAAAGAGATCACAGTGGATTTCATAAGGAGGACCAAGATCCACGGTTTGAAGTTTATCTTCTCTCCTGACAAGTCAAAGCCGCAGCAAGTTATCTGGATCCTGGCCTTCTTCCTTTGTATCAGTCTCCTCTGTACATGGTCCTGGAATCGAATTCATTATCTAATGTCCTACCCTGCCATCACCAAGATCTATATGGTCTGGGCTCACAACATGTCCTTCCCGGCTGTTACTTTCTGCAATAAAAATGTTTTTCGTGCGTCCACGCTGACAAAGGAGGACCTATATTACAGTGGCTACTGGATGGACCTCATGTATCCAAATCACACGGTTATAAAGAGGAGCCTGTCTATCCTTAAAGACAGCCACAAGCCAGGTCTCCTGAGCCTGCTGGACTTCAACAACTACAACCCACCCCCTGATTACCGCATCAACACCACCGAGATGATGGGTCGCCTTGGCCACCAGCTAGAGGAGATGCTGCTAGAGTGCAGGTTTCGTGGAGAAACCTGCACCTACAAAAATTTCAGCACTGTATGTAAAGAGAGAAAGAGGGTGTTTGCCAGGTGTAGATATGAGTGTTGTTTACAACATTTATTAATAATTCATATGAAAAAGCGCCTTTACAAGCAGGCGTTCTCTCAGGCTGTTTTAAGATGTTGATGTTTCAGAGCTGCAAAGAAGGCTGCTCGATTTTTTGCCTCTCAAATATGATGGTTTTCCCTTTATTAAACCTGACAGCCTCTAAAATGTCACTCAAGAAAGCAAACATATTTTATCTCTATGTTATTGTCTATGACTTCAGCGTCTACATGTTTAAACCTTTTTTCTACTGTTATATTCACTGATGAGTCCTCATTAATAATTTAGGCATCATAGATCATCCAAATGAAAATTTTAGTTTCTCTAATTAAACATCTGTAGGGCAGGAGAAGGATATGCTGCAGAAATTCCATTTGAATCATCAGAGATATTGAAGATTTTAATTTGGGAGTAAATGAATTGTGAAATTGGGTGATGTTTGTAAACCATAGTCCTAATTCTTCAGAAGTGAATACTTCTAGAAAACACATGGTGTTCTTAGAAAATATTCACAGGTTGAACAATCAAATTGCTGTAGGGATAAGTAAAAAATTGGTGCAGAGTTTACACATGTAGATTTAAGAGCATGTCATAGACATAATACAGATATCAACATTAAGTTATTTTTAAAAAAAAACAAATATTTAATTCTGACAGCATCAGCCAGTGTGACACATTTGAAATGTGAAGTCTTGCATATGTCCGCTGCACTTGGTAGCTCTACCGTCTTTTTCATATCAATGCCTCTGCAGAGCCTCTGCAGTTTTGAAAATCAGCCCTCATGGCCAGATGGGTGGCTGTAGATGGTCATATTTGGGATTCAAGCTTGTCTCTGAAGCGACTCTTGCTGCTGCTGAGGTGTGACTGGCTGTCACTCTCATTTTATCCAAACCTCAATCCAAACCTGTAAAAACAGTCACCAGTTGAATAGTTTCAAGTCACTTTGCAGACCTAATTATATAGCCAGCAGAGAAAAGGCACAAAGCTCTGCCTAACAGCATCTGTCTGAGCTGTATGTAAGTCTGTCTGAGAGTGGACATGGAACACTGACTCTGATCTCTGGAGATCAGCTTTGACATGCTGGTTGAGGGGTTTTTGGTTGTTTTTTTTTCCTGCAGACCCCTTAACACAGCCTCACCAAAGTGGATACAGATGAAAACTTACCATGAGACAGAATGTCTGCCTTGGTACGATATGTTGTTTAGAAATGTGGTGCAGACAGAAATAAATGGTTGAATGAACATAGCCTCAGCTGCATACAGTTTTGTTGTAGTGTTGTGTGTGGGTGATAAAGATATTTAGACAGCTGTGATCATTAAGATAGGAAGTATGACTCTGTGTAGACAATTACGCTCTAACGTTTATATTACAGGGGGAGTGTGGACACTATAAAAATCATTTAGCTTTTTTTTTTATTAGCAACAGAGTACATAGTGTGATGTTTAAACCACAATAATAATGTTGATTTGTTATGTTATTGAATTCACACATATAGATATCAATCATTTCTATCCAATTACTTTAAGAGCAAGCATATCCTTGGATTAAGTTTGGGCAATCTTTAACATCTCTTTTCAGAATTTCATACGAAGACATTATCTACAGGAAATGAGAACCTTTTTAGATTATATATATGTAGGCTAAAATAATTCAGTTACAGGTAACAATAAGGATCAAAGTGCAGACTTTTCCAAGGTTAGATAAACAGATTATATGGGTGAGACAGATTGGTAGGCAGAGAGGTGCTGGCTAGGACTGATTTTCCTGGAGGACACAGAGAGATTAGATGTTAGGAACATGACTGAATCAGGTAACTCAATTACTAGAAACTTATGAGAGTGTGGCTGGATGTCAGGTTACCGGCTGATAACAATGATCAGGTGGTGAGTGGTGAGATTTGACCAGGAAGATATACACCAACTTGAGGAGGAGATGAACAAAATGTACATGGAGTAGTTACCTTAGAGACAAACAGGCATGCCCACAGCAAACACACACACACACACATACAGGCAAGGAGCCATAGACCACAACAATTTTACTACATTAATTATAAACTTTCAATGTGCTTTCTAGTTAATTTTCACAATTTCTCAGCTTCACATTTCCCTATTAATCCTTTTTTGGCCTTTCTTTGTGTCCACATTTGTATGTGATTGTCTTCAATTGTCATGGCACATTTACATTCATCTAATTTTATTTTGGGATTGTTTGCTGTGAACGAAATGGTAGAATGTTCATATGAAATCATGAATAAGTAATATGGCAGCTATTACCATTGATGCTTCACACTGCAGTCTTATATTGTGTTGGAAATCCAGTGAGTTATTCTCTCTGATCTTATCTGAAACTGATCATCATTTCTACAACTCGTTGTTTGTTTGGAATTTCAAGCTTCACAAGTTCAATTTGTGAATATCACTTATGATTAAAACATTTTTCTTGTTTGCTAGATAGTGTGCCAAATCCCATGAAAAACCCATTAAACTGGAAAAAATAGAAGAAAAGAAAATAAGCTGTGACCACTGGAGCAAAACCTCAGGAAGTTATTTTCAGATAAGACAACCGACTGTACTGGCTGCCGAGCATTACTATCAATGGTTCAGTCACAATTTATGGTTTTTGTTTGTGTGTTCAGAGGGTTTACCCTCAGATGTCCCTAACTGTATTTAATGATGGCAAAATAAAACACTCATTCTTAACTTCTCAGGGGAAATTTGTGGTGAAATTGGGAAAAGATTGATAGCTGCTACTGCTACTAAGGAGCACTCATTAATTCTTTAAATCAGAGCCAGGTGCTTGTTCAAAGCCCATGCTGCTTTCTCTGTTAATCACAAAACATCTGCAACAATTACCTATTCTGCTCGATTATATGCCGACATGAATATGTCTTGTACCAGTACAAAGCTTGCCTCTCAACAGGGGAGTTGATTTCATTCACATTCTTTTTGTCTCTGTCTTTTTTTTTTCAGATTTACACACGCTATGGGAAATGCTACACTTTCAACTCGGGATTGGACGGCAACCCTTTGTTGACCACGTTAAAAGGTGGCACAGGAAATGGTTTAGAGATCATGCTGGATATCCAGCAGGACGAATACCTGCCTGTCTGGGGAGAGACAGGTCAGTGCAGCTTTACACCTGGTGTTATATTTACTGTTAACTTGCAGAAACCTTTTATAGAATTTTTTTCTTTTTGTTGTTGATGCCAACAGTCTGTTACTATCTCTATGACATGGACATATGGACATATTCCTATATAGGCAATGCTTCTCCAGGTTGAACATTGTACGTTTTTCCAGGTCTTCAGCTGACATCTGATATAATAAACGGCACTTATCTACTTATTGTTTTCCATGTATGAAGGGAAACAATGCAACTGGACCACAGCACCCGATAAATCTTTGGTTGTAAATCTGTTTACTACAGACCAGCACACTAACATTTCCCTTATATAAGCTTTCATATGATGCTTAGAAAGTCCCAGATGATAAACAGCTGAATAATCAAGTGGAACAGTTAACAGCCCAAAGAGCGGGTTCAGGCACATGTTGTTATATTGTCTGGCGTGCTGTATCCACAGATGAGACCTCCTACGAAGCAGGCATCAAGGTTCAAATCCACAGCCAGGACGAGCCGCCCTTCATTGACCAGCTGGGATTTGGTGTGGCCCCTGGTTTTCAAACTTTTGTGTCATGTCAGCAGCAACTGGTACCTAACGATCAACCTCCGACTTCGATCTCTTTTGCGCCATTTCATTCAGTGTTTGTCTCAAAATCCCTGCCAGCCAGCATTCGTTATCTCTTTGTCACGGAGAGTGGAGCAAAATCAGATCACCGATTTACATTGTGTGGGAAAGTGGAGTTAATGTGTTGTTTAAGCGTTGCGTGAATCTGACATTCACTGGGTACTGTAAATTAAACTGAGGAGCTGAGACAAGGAATTCTAACAGAGCAGAGCAAAGTAATGATTGGATGCAAACAATGAGCATACTGTGGCTTTAAGAGCCAGAAGCACTTTGGACTGCACGGGAAAATACATGACCGCTCATATTGAGTTCTGACTACTTTTAGTGTCAGAAAAAAATCTGAATATGGCTTTTTGACTGCTGTGAAAATTGTCAATTTCAAAGAAAATGAACCTCTGATGATCAGCAGGATTCAATCATTAACACATCAACTTTAATTAATTCAAGAAAAAAACTCAATTTGACTTTTTTTTTAAAGGATTGAATGATAAAATCAACTCATAGCAGCTGTATTTAGCCAAAACCCACTTCACTTAAAAAGTTCACTATAGAAAACAGACCTTCGTTTCTTAAGAGAAAAACATAAAACCAATCGCAACATCACTATAAATAAAAGTAAATAAAAGAAGTTGGTACATATTATCAAAGAACGCAAGATTCAAGGACGCAGTTTGAGAAAAGCACACAGAGAATATGAAAACAAGCAGACTTTGGCAAATTAGTTGACTGTAGAAAATGTGCACCACTACTTCGCTTCAATAATGCAATCGAATTGATTGGAAATCCTGCATGGAAAGTCATAATATTAAGCTAACATGGATTTCCTATCTAAATCTAATGGAACTGTTTTGCACTTTTATGATGTTGCCAAGAGAACAAATTCATATTGTGTCTCCTTTGTCCAACTTACAATAGCCCACAAGATGAACAACAATCTCTGAATTTTCAGACAGATCAGGGTCAAAAACAGATTAAATGAACCTTCAAAAGAAAAAGGCAGCTGTGCTGCAAAAGGTTTTTGGGTTTTCAGTGATTACCTTTTGAGATCAAATGTGTTTTTGTATTGTGCTGCAGGCTCATCAAAATTTCTACCACATAATCATTTTTTTGTGAAGTAGTGGATACATTGGCTTTAAATTTAATTCATTTCTCAAGCAACTAATGAGGCCTGATTTAAATGATTTTGCTCCTAAAATAAATGAGCTTGGTTGCTTGGCCAGCATGAATTAAACTATCATGTGAAATATGTCTTGTTTTAGCAGAACACCATGGGATGATCGAGGCATATTTCTAGTCTCATGAAACAGACGTATGGACACCACAACGATGACAAATTTTACTTTTGGGAAGCTGCTTTGAAAAAAATGTCACTTTCATTCTCTCTTTCCCTTTACAAATGTTGTCAATGCTTCAAGTGGATCCTCATTCAGCCATCATTAAGAAATGAATCGGGTCTATTAATCATCACAAAGTTTCCTCCTAAAAGCAGAAGTACGAGTATTAGTCATTAATAATTGTCCCAAGAACAGAGACTGTAAAAGACATGTTTATGAACTAAAAGATGTTCTGAATTAATTAGACTGTCATTAGAGTCTGGCCAGTACTCCCATCAGTCAGTGTCCCATAAGAGTCCAATGCTGCCCTCAGTATGATAAAGGATGATTTCAGGCCTTGCAATTAAGATTCTTTTCATCATACAAGTTCAGATTTAAATATGAGGCCTTGACTTGTGAGCCCAGACGGACACATTAACTACACAACTTTGTTAATGATTAGAACTGAGTAATGGTTGAAAGTGAACTGTATCTTCACTTGAGCTGGAGGCTAACAGATAACCCACCGTTCCAGAGACAGTTTTCATGCACCGCTGGGAGCTTCAGCAGCTTTACTGCTAGACGTCACAAGAAGATATTTATTTGGAGGAGTCAACCACTTCCTTATTCATACCCTTGTATTTTGATAATGATGTGGGCTGTGTTCCTTCACCCCCCTCCCCTCACCTTAGATGACACGTCCTATGAGGCCGGCATAAAGGTACAGCTTCACACTCAGTCAGAGCCTCCTTTCCTCCACCAGCTGGGCTTCGGGGTCGCCCCCGGCTTCCAAACATTTGTTTCCACCCAAGAGCAGAGGGTAGCGTATGACTGACTGGGCTTGCTGCATGCTGCAAAATACTGTATTGTCAGTTTGCTACACACCCATTAGATTTCACACTTTCATCTGCTGGTCCTCTTACCCCACCCTCCAAGGAATAGATCTATCCTCCCCCTCTGTGTGGCTGAAGCAACAACATGAAACAGCATCTGCAGTGTGTCTTTGTTGTCATTGTCTTCTCTGTTTAGTACATATCGGTAACAAGCAACTAATGTGTTCCATTCCTTTAAGCTTTTCATCTGAGTCTGTATATTCATCAAAGCTGTTATTTAGTTTTACCCCATCACTTTCATGTACACTTCTGTAACGATTTTTTTTTCTTTTTGATTTTATGTCTCAGTAGGGTGATCTGTTTGGCTCCTGCATAATATTATCTGGAAGGACCAGACAGGGTGATTCATTAGGGTTTATCACCCATGAGGACTGTGGCCTCAGACTATAGTCTAGTACTGTATATATTATACCAGGCTTATATCTCCAGTGTATGTCCAGATATGAGAGTCTGTGGACTAGAAAGACAGTTCAATAAGAGCTTAATCATGTTTGCCAGTTTAAATCCACTCCCTCAATGAATTGCTCTCAATCTATGTCACTCTCTATCGACTAAATAACCATTTGATTGTTGGAGTTGGCCTGTTAGAGCTAGTGGAGATCATAGGGACTTACAGTGAGTCTTAATGTGACAAAAGCAACACAATGCCTCTGTGAAGTTTGTCAGGAAGAAGCCTTTGACATTGATTGTTGGCCACCTCCCGTTGCAATTAGTATGCCACTATAAGTGCCCAAACAGTCAAGCAAGCCTCACTAGGCATTCATTCCCGTAAATAGCCGCAAATAAAACATTTAAAGAGAAATTAAGATACTGTCAGCGGATAGAGGTCAATTTGGTGCATTTACAAGAAAGAAAGCTCTGAACAGATTACACTCACACACTCACACTCACAAATTGCTACGGTTCAAAGGTCTGACAAGCAAATCCTTAAAATTGGGCTGTTAAATATGCTTTAATTAGGTACTACTTAAGAACTCCCTGGGTTACTCATAAATATAAGGATCGTTCTCCTCCTTTTAATGAATTCTACCTCAAATGAGACGAGGAACTGACTCTTCATTGTTCAATTCCTAAGGCTCTGCAGGGTGGTTTTTGTAGCAAACTCATGGGATAAGATTGGGAAATGTATCTAATTAATCACCAAGACAAACCTCTGTAGGAAGCTTCTAATGAGTAGATTATTAATCAGGATTTATCTTGAATTTTGAATTTATATAACTAATGACCATAAAACAACAGGTAATGTTTTGTATTAAGTCTGCTGAATTTATGTTATTGTGCATTTTAAAGGTTTAAACTGTTAATTGTTCTGAATTCTGTTGTCAGGGTTGTAAAATGTGTCCATTGATTGTGGTGTCCTGTCTGAAACTACATACTTCTAAGGTTCCTGTTCCTAAACCCGTCTATTCCCATGGTACTCTGCTTCCTACCAGGGATAAGACCTGCATCTGCATGATGTCTGCTTGCTGCTATACATGGGCAATCTGTTGTTCTGACCGGACATGTTGTGCTACTTTTGTGTCAGTGCACATTTTCATTGTTTCTTTTTTGTTTTTCGTTTAATTTTCAATGTTTGAGACATTTGTGTCAGCTTGTTGTTCTCTTTTGTACTTCGGCTACACTGGGCTTGCATTATGTTATTCTCTGTAATCCTGCGAGCTGGTACATTGAGAAAAAACATGTTCTCTTTGCTTTTTCAGCTTCAGTACCTCCCACCGCCCTGGGGAGATTGCAAGTCCACTCCAATGGACTCTGAATTCTTCTCCACATACAGCATCACTGCATGCCGCATTGACTGTGAAACCCGGTACCTGTTGGATAACTGCAACTGCAGGATGGTTCACATGCCGGGTATGATTTCAGACTGACTTAGCTTGTAAAAAAAAAATCCTGCAGTACTTACAAAGATCATGATTTTCACTTTTATACTATTTCAAACAGGAACATCAACAGTTTGCACACCTGAGCAGTACAAAGACTGTGCTGACCCAGCTTTAGGTGAGCCCTGATGCTTTGTAACCAGAATACAATGAATGTGGGTTTTTTTGCATTCATTTCTTAATTCAGGAGTCCAGCAGCAATGCCACGAGCCTGTTCCTGGCTTTAAATAATACTTATATAGCTTCAACTTGAATGATTTTAATCTCGGATAGTGCTGAAGCTAAATAATGAAATTGTTTAAAAATTCTATTATGAAGATTTGTGATGTGCCTGTGCCCTGCTGATTTCAAATAAATCCCACTACCTTCTTTTTTCTCCTTCCTCTTTTCTACAGTATTATGGCTTCAGTCATTATTTGCTTTCATGGAAAGTGAACGATGGCAGCGAGTGTATTTCTGATGTGTGCAGAGATATTTTTAGCACAGACTGTATGCAGGTTTGTTTGATTTTCTCTAGATATCGCAATATTTTCAAATGACTTTGATCATCCACAGACTTTTTGGTAGAGAAAGACAACGATTACTGTGTCTGTCAGACACCCTGCAACATGACTCGTTATGGCAAGGAGCTGTCCATGGTTAAGATCCCCAGTAAGGCATCTGCTAAATATCTGGCTAAGAAATTCAACAAAACTGAACAATATATTGGGTAAGTATTATTTGGTATCAGTCAGTTATTTAGTGTAATGGCCTCTTATTTTTTTTATGTTAACGGATGGATGATTTTGTGGAAAGGCATGAAATGAGTCTCCATCGTTCACCTTCAATGTAACAATAATGAAAGAAAGTTACATAGGAAATTTGAGCTATCAGTTGATGTTATGCAATATCACAGACTGTGCTCTTGTCTGTTCCATCTTCAGAGAGAATATACTGGTGTTGGACATCTTCTTTGAAGCTCTGAATTATGAAAAAATTGAGCAGAAGAAGGCCTATGAAATTGCAGGGCTTCTCGGTAAGATTCTTGCAGTTGTATGAAAAAAAAGTGGGTGACTTTAGTATCAGCGCTTAGCAGGCCCCTGGCACACATCTCACATTGTGTTCACGCCTGGTGCTTTGAGGGTTCCTCTTTGAACTTACGAAACACGCAGAACACAATTTCATAATCTGATGCTCTTGCAAGGGCAGCAGGGTTGGGTCTGATGAAAAGTTGGGCCTGCATGGAAAGTTTAACAATTCCGCTCAGATTACTCAGAGATATACAGAATTAGATGTGACAGCAGTGGGAATGGTTTCACGCACCATTGTTCAATTCCTGTACCTGCCCATATCTGTTCATCTCTCTTTCTCTAGGTGACATTGGAGGTCAAATGGGACTATTTATTGGAGCCAGTGTTCTAACAATACTTGAAATATTTGACTACCTGTATGAGGTAAAGTTTAATCTTTTTAATAAACAAAATATATTCTACTGTGTTTAAGCATTAATGGGGGCCAAAACAGTTAAGACTGCACGGGAACCACAGTTTTTCCCTTAGTTATACACCCCCTTCATCTGTTCTGCTCATTCTTCTGCTGAGTCTATGCCATTATAACAATATGGTAAAAGGCTTTTAATTCAGGCAACAACAGATTTCATATTTTTGGCCAATGCCATTTTCGCATATGAACACCAGAGACTTTATAGAGAACATGTGGACAATTAGGTCAAAACTTCCTCTGTAGCTGCTCTTCACACATACACCTCCCAGAAGGGGTATTTTACATGAAATACCACAGAGTGGTATGTGGTTAGAGTGTAAAGCATGTTGCACATGATGCAAAAGGTATCACTTTTTTTTATTTACAGCATCTCAAGAATAGTTGATGAGGCAAATTACTAATTTTGTTTGATATCAATGCCAAACACTTTGGATATTCCCAGGACATAACTGTTTTTCAAGGCTGCTATTCTTGTGTAAAAGTGACTAAAGTTTCATGACTGCATCCTGAATGCTGATCATTGGGTTGAAATGTAAAGGTAGAGTGGGACATCCTGGAAAAATGGTTTGAGCAAGCTACATTTTGAAAATACACCATTTAAAAAGTCGAAACCCCTTTCTTCAGACTTCTCCCCCAAAGCCTCGCCTCCAGAGCACAGGAACACGCAGATAGGGGGAGGAGTAAATGGCAGTTGAGTTTGATAGACATATCACCATCCAATCTTTTAGATTGGGCCAGTTAAGATGATTGGATGGTGTTTTTACTGTCCTGTCCGTTCCACAGGTGACTACAAATTTTTCTTTTTGTGTTAGAGCATTTAATTAATTGGCTGCAATCAGGGTCTGAAGGGAATTTTAAGCAATATAGTAAAAAATGCTCCTGGAAAACATCTCCTACCCTACCTTTAATTTGTGCACATAACTTTGAATCATATTCTCAAAATAGAGCCACTGTCATCTTTTCTATTGGATAAAATGGAATTCTTAGGACCTATGTACTTTTTCTTTATGTTTCACAGATGCTAAACTTAGTATATGAACTCTGCAACCCTCCCTGAGACAAAAAAAAAAGCCAAAAAAGAAAAGCACATTTAGTAAAAAGACATTTCTTTCCTGTCAGTACCTACAGCAAAGCTGTTACCTTGAAGTTTGTTTACATCAAGCTTTGGCTGCTAACTAAATTAGTTGGCCATCCCTATTACCTTGTAGCTATGTTTCTACACCTTGTCAAATAACAAGGTCATACATTATCAGGGTCACATGAGAAAAAATTCAGATCAAAAGACCAATCGTACCTTCATTTTTGTACAGTTATAATAGCATAAAGGAGGAGACGAAACAAGATGTAACGTTCTAATTAGTGAGATTTAGAAGCAGTGACTGCTGGATTTGGTTGAGAGAAATAAACAGCCTACATCTTATCAAACCAGCTAATAAGCAAATAATTGAATTTTCAAATAATTGAATGTCAATGACTGTGATGTATTTTATTTGTGAAACATGTTTATCTGATGTTTTTTGCATTTAGGTGTTCAAGGATAAGGTTCTGGGTTACTTCATGCGCAAGAAACGACCACAGCGTTGTCAGAGTGACAATCTGGTAATTCTCAGTCTCTCACAATGCGTTTAATTGAATGAACGAATGTGATATATTATTAGATGAACTCAGGAAAAAGAAAATCAACTAAATGTCTGCTCACACTAATGCTTTGATTAAACAGCACCAGAGAAAAAGCAAAGCAACACCACATTGTGTGATGACGAGTTGTCATGCACACACATTGTTTTCACTGGACAGTGTAAATGTGTTAAATGTATTACATACATTCAGTACTCTTTATTTACATCTTGAGTAGCAGCATAAAAATCTTCCTTCACTTTTCCTCATAACATCTAAATTGCCCTCATTATCAGAGGTTATAACCCATATCTCAGTTTATTCCACACACCTACACACTTTGCAGTATTACCACAATATACAGTAGCTTCTTGACCACATTCTGTAGTTCACTTTGAGCTTAAAAAGTCGTTCTTGCACTTTGGTTTTTCCCATAGCATAAATTATTATGGAATTCAAAACGGATCCATTTGAGATTAGAAGGATGAGAAGAAAACAGATTAAGGATTTTAAGATTTTATTAGCATTTTATGGTCAACTTGTTTTCAAAACCACAAGAGCAAAAAAACTAGTTTAGCTTCCTCATGAAAGAAAAAATGAGGCGTTTTCCCCAAATCAGCATTTTGTGGAGCCCAGTGGTTTAACACACTGCATCCAGAGGCAACTACACTCCCCCTGACATTTCTGTGAGATTTCTACAAGGCAGTTAAGGAATGATTTCAGGCAGAAGTGCGCCTTTTTAATGTTTGCTGTCAGCAGCTGTTCAGCACATACTGGAGATTAAACCCATACCAAAAAATGAGAATGTTTATTTTCTAGCTGCAAACATGTATTTAACCTAACATTTACATGTTATTTTTTATGTTTGTTGATTATTTTGTACCTTTTCTTTTAGATATTGTGCAGCTAACTGAATGGTTGGAAAGTTATAACATTTTATTTCCCCTAATCTGGTGCTGTTATAATGAAAAGCATTTAAGTTGATTTTTGTTACATGCAGACGGTTCCTTTTTTTCCTTGAGTTTATCGTATCAAGTTTGCATCCAACTTTATTGGCAAAATGGTGGACTTGCAGGTACTTGTTATGTGTATCATACATGAGGAAGCAAAAAGAAAAAAAAAAGGCATGCAAAATTTGTTGTCTTCAGTTATTCTTCAAATTGGTTAGAAATTATGGATTTGTGTTTGCATGAGCACAGTGCTTCTTGCATGCTCTGTTGCCTCAGGTCCAGGATTCAGTGACTGTAGAAGGAAGGAAAAGACTATAAGAAGATGTATATTCTCCTTTGCAGAATGGAGATACTGTGTACACAGTAAATTTATTATAGCACTGTTATAAAGGAGGTTATTTCCATTCTGTATAATTAGGATTCTTACTGGGTGGGACAATGAGAGAGGAAGGATTTGAATGGGGTACAGCCCTTGCTTGTATGTTTTTTTTTTCTCACAGTATAATATTCAGGGTATTCTGCTGCATTCATGTCATATCTTCACCTTCTTACAAGAAATCATTCCATGTACTTTGTTTTTGTAATGTTCAATATGATGGCATGCAAAACTTTGGCCTGCCCTGTCAAAATTTATTTTACTGTGAACAGCCAAAGGGGGAAAAAAAATTTAACGCGCGATTAAAGCAGCACTGTCTGCATAATTTCAGAGAGGGATGGAGAAAGCAGGTTGTGTTTTTTAAGCTGAAACGGACACAGAATGGATCTTTTACACGAACAGTTTAGCTTAAAAGTTCTGACAGCACTAATTTAATTTAATCAAGACACCATAAAAAAGACCCAACTTGAAAGTCTGAACTTACTGTTTTGTCAGTACTAATTAAAACCTTTTCTTAACGAGTATCACAGTTTATAAACTCTTAGTAGCATATTGAGAGTTTCAGTTCGTCTTTGCATGATCTTTAGCAGTACTTCTTCAAAAAGGCAAGAGGCAAGTTCTGGGCCCATCTTGCATGTATTTGTCTTTTGTTATCTATCCACAGCTTTCAGTGATAGTTAGACCTTTTTTAAGTTAATGTATTTTTAGCAATCCTCTGAGAAGTTCTTAACCCCCCCGCCGTCTTTTATAACTCAAATTTCTTTTAACTGCATGAAGAACTGAGGGAACAAACACTTGAGATGTCTTTTCTGTCTTCATATGACCTTTTACAGCTTAGCCTGATTCCATTACTTTCATTTTCAGAGTCCAAAGCAGCCACTTAGAGGAGCTCATGGCTAATTATTTGTACTTAGTTTGAGCTTTTATAAAGCTTTCAAATTAGCTTTTCTTGGTCTTTGCTCCTCATTATGAACCAACCTTAGCCTTCAAATCCTAATTAAGATCTTTATAAGTTTTCTAAGAGGTCCAATCTCACGGGGTGCTTAAACAACAATGCACACAAATTTTCTTTTGATAAGTTGAAAATGATTTTTCATCGTTCAATTTATGTCACTTGTCGATCAGTTCCTCTTCTACTCAATAAACAATGACAATGACATAAATTTCGGCAAGGTGTGCCCAAATGTTTGCATGCTGCTGTAAGCATTTTTTAGCTGTTCCACTGTCACATCTTCACTCACACTACCTGACAAAGAAGTATGTCAACTGTAATTTGACCATAGTCTGTGGTTAAGGTTGATTTTTCTTTTCTTTTTCCTCAGTGATCATTAACATGTTTGTATTTAAGCGTTGCCATCCCTCCGCATTTAGAGAAACTCACATTTATTTTGAAATTGAGGTGGAAACCACTTCCCACAGTATTCCCTTTTAGAAGTTTAACTTATAGCATTTACATTGTGTTTTAATTTCATTTCAGTCACCCTCACCCATCTTTCTTTTCATCATGTCTATTCCAGGAGTTTCCAGAGAACCCAACCAGCCCTGGTGTCACGCCTAATCATGTCCCCAGGTAGCACACCCCATTGATAATAGATGCTCCCTCCCATGCTGTCCCTCTCTTTCATTCATACCAGAGACCATCTCATATAATTTTCTCAATGGTTACAAACGATTTTGTTGGCAGTCAACAAAACAGGGGTGATTGATGAGCTCTAATGAGCATTTTATTATCCAGCTCCATGTCAGGACAGGTCAGTCATGATGTGTGTCTGTATTTATCAGCTCAGGTGAAGACAAGAGTTGGTTGGATTCTCCAAGTGCATACAGATTTTTCTCTCTGCACTATACAAAAGTTGATTCTTTCACTGAATAATGACACCTTTTTCCCTCTATAGGTTAAAGCGCAGTGCTCCTGTTAAAAAAGATGGTATATTTACTGAAGTGTACAAAGCACTGAACCACATGAGATCTTTGTCTCCCTGCAGCCCAGAGGGTCAATAAAGAGGTTATGCAGTTGAGGCTCAAGCTAGATAACATCACTGTGCATTACTTTGTGATGTTATCACAGGTCTGCATGCAGTGAGTTTGCACAAAATACAAACGGGTCTTTGTCTGCTGAAATAGCCATTTTTGCCATTGAAACTTTCAGCGTTTGTCGCCCACATATCTGCAGTTATCTTATCAATAGGGGGCCTTTGTATACGGACATAAAGTATATGGATGTTTCACATTCCATAAGTTTAATGATTTCACATGCTAGTGGGAAAACAGGACTAAAAGTATACTGTTTTCTTTCTCTTCTCCCTCCTTTTATTCATATAATCCCACCATCCCCTGATATCTCTCCTCTGTGAAACATATGCAATGCCTCCAATCTCTGAACCCCCACCTCTATTCATTACTTCATCCTTGCACACATATGTTTCTGTCATTTGTCATCCCCACTTGAATATCCTGTCCTGTCTGTGGCATTAATAATCCTCACATTTTTTTCTGTTTTTTGCTCCATTTCTCCTCATCTCCTATGATATTTTACAATTTATTTTATTTCCCACACGCTCCCTCACAATGGCTGTTGTTTTATCTGTGGCTCATTGCTTTCCTCCATCACTCCCCACATCGCTCCTCCCTTAACCCGGTTGAACTCGTCTCCCCTCCTTCCCTCCCCTGTGTTTTTCAGAGCACCTGTGACACCCTCCGGAGTCACTCGGACAGTCTCGGATTCACGCCGAACATGTTACCTCGTCACCCGACTTTAGGCAACTTCGAGGAGTTTGCTTGTTGACAGCATAAAGTAGGGGTTGGAGCACATCTGGAGACTTGACAGCAAACTGTGAAATAATTTGTGTATTTAACAGGAACAGATGAGTGTATGCTCAAAAATAGTACAGTTTAACAGTGCTTGAATAGAAATAGAGTAGTATCATCAGAAAAAAAAAAGAAAAAGAGACCACTTCCAAAACAGAACTCAGGTTTAACTGCCATGACAAGGGCATCTGTGTTAATTTTATTTTTTGGTTGTTTTTTTTATTATCTAGTCACTTCACAGTATACAATCAATAATGGTAAATATGTCCAAAAATGGGGTTCAGAACTGTGTTGCGTTTCATGGTACCGCTGTGCTAGTATCCCTGTTCATCAATCAAACAAAAAAAAAGAAAAAAAGATGTGAATTGGTATGTGTAGCAGTGTTGATTAAAAGTGGTATGCTTCCAGCATCTAACTAATGCTGTGCTGAGTGACCTTATATAACACCCGGCACTGGTTTTATATCTGCTCCACTTTAAGAGCTGATTGTAGGTAAAAAAAGAACTACTCAGACCTGAATCAAAACACTAGACTTGTGGTTAAATATTGCCTTTTGCCACAGTGAGGCTGTGAATTGTCTCAACAATTAGACGACTGTGGTTATTCGATTTAAAAACAGAGGAGTAACCTTTGTCATTTGTACATATGCAAGTATTGCATTTTGTTTCACATGGATCCTTGGATGACTCAGACTGGCAGTGGATATTTTTGATGACTTTAGTCATTTTTTGCACACCGTGCAGTCAGAAAAGAAGACCAGGAAGCAAAAAAGGCAGTTGATTGTATCTTTATATAGCTGACATTTCAGTTTTTACATTAACATTTCCCATTTTTGGGACACCTCAAATTTATCTGCCCATTTAATGGGCATTGTTCCCTGATATAAAGTAAGATGATATAGCCAGGACATGCTCTTCTCCACCTCTGAGGATGCTCAATCAAGTGTCATCATTCATTCTAATTACTGATAAATGCAATGATAATAATGCTCATACTATATGATCACAAGGATGACCCCATTGTCTTATGTGATTTAGTGCAAGTAAAATACTTAATTTTGTCATCGTTTAAATTCTTATTCCTCAAAAGAGGGACATGGTAGAAAATGTTTGAGAACCACTGCCCTAAATAATATGCTCACAATTACCTTCAGAATTCACATAATATGATAATTATATAATAGACTCAGACTTCACCTGTGTGCTGTCTGTCACTTGATCTCAGTCTACATACACACATTTTGAAAGGCCTCAGAGTCCACAATGCCACTAATTAAGATAAAACACAAAGCAAGCAGCACCACAAAGACCAAGGAGTCCAAATGAGTCGGAGACAAATTCGTGGGAAAGAAAAAATTGGGGTTAACAGATAATATCCTAAACTTTGAAAAATCACAAACAGCGCCATTAAATTCATCATCACACAATGGAAAGAAATGGCACCATAACAAATATGTCTAATAAGGGCTGTCCAGCAAAACTCACAAAGTCTGCAAGGATATCATTAATCAGAGAGGCAACAGAGAGACTAAAGGTAACCCTGAAGAAGCTGGAAAGCTTCACAGCAGACTGGTATATGTGTCTATAGGACCACTATAAGCTGTACAGTCCCCACAGAACTGGGCTTTACAGAACAGTGGCCGGGGGGAAAAAGACATTGCTAAAAGAAATCATTGTTTAAAGGGATGTGGGAGTCTCCAACATATGGAAGAAGCTAAAATTTCACTTTATGGCCAACAAGGAAAAATTCAGTCTGGCGCAAACCCTGTGGCAATGTTTTTCATTGGCAGGGACTGGGAAATGGGTCACAATTGGCGGAATGATGTATTAGTACTAAACACATGGGAATTCTTAAATTTCAGAGATTTAAGACTGGGAACGTTTCACCTTCCAGCAAGGCAATGACCTGATGTGGCTTAAGGTGAAACATTTAAAGGTCTAGATAATAGAGAACTACTGAGCCTCCTAGGAGATGGAAAATGGTGTCTCCTGGCCTCATGGATAGAACAGATAACCTCCATTTAATGGGTTGATATCATTGAACTAAAAAGCATTTAAGAAATGTATCTTATTTCCATTGAATTTGTTTGCACATAAACAAGTGGAATAGCCTTTGTCTTTCTAAGAGTCTGTTTTTTCATCACAGTGTCTTAAAGGTATTCATCAGCACAATTAGTGATAGTAGTTTATTCTCTTAATAGAATTTTAAAAATCTTGCTGGTGACATTCCTAAACTTAGCAGAAATGTGTAAATACATGCAATCAAATCCCATAAAAAAATTCCATTGTTCATGAGAAACATTTGTCAGATATGTATAAATATAGATATATAGTGATAGATGGAAAATCTGTCTCTTCATTTGTTCCTACAAATTACTTTCTATCTTGGTGGACTATGAGAATCTTTCTGGGGATTTAAACATGACAGAAAACAACAGATTATTAGAATAAAGACTTTTTCTCTCAAAACATCAGAACCATGCACCTCAGCCCCATTCACTTTGATTTATAAAAAGAAATGCATTGTACAATTTTACCACTGTATCAAATTATCATTATTATTATTATTCCAGAATATGTAATAGGTCACAAATAACAGTTTGTGATGTATAAATGATCAAGTATAATAAACTATATTTACCCATCATACTTACGTACATAAAATTTCTTCTAATCTTCGTGTCAGTCTACTTCCTCTCTTGTTAAATTTAACACTGTGTTGTCTAAGCCCTTCATACTACAGTAATGGACTTGTAGGTACTACTTGCTGGAGTGTCAGAGAACAATTTTTTTTAATGTAAAATGTTCAAGTATATCACAGTCAAAGTAAGTTGTGCAAAAGACTATAGCTTTATTACTGTGTTTTCTGTATATTAGATGACTGTTGATGTGAAGCACAAACCTTTGGAGATCAGCCATCCCTTGAAAGCCCATGACCAAATGTCTGTGGTTTGACTGCCTTTTGTGGCTCCAGTTCTAACTACGCACACTGTTACACATGACGTGCCCACAGGTCCAGCATATTCGGGAGTAAGAGCAGAGCCAGAGCTCATCTCAAAGACAGACTTCTGGAAATTTTACCTTTCAGGAAACAAAAAGGGTAAATCAGCGGTGTCACGAGCAATAAATGCAACGAGTCAGCTACCCCTGTAATCGGACTGATGTCTGATGATTTTGGATTTCTAATTTTCAATTAATGGCATATCAAACTTCTGTATTGGGTCTAGACTGAACAGTTTCCAACTGCAGAATTGGATGCAGAATATGACTAATGTATTACAAC
The DNA here is from genome assembly GCA_037177055.1 of Atherinosoma microstoma. Lineage (NCBI taxonomy): Eukaryota > Metazoa > Chordata > Actinopteri > Atheriniformes > Atherinidae > Atherinosoma > Atherinosoma microstoma. The sequence continues at coordinate 17,601,157 of JBBBVU010000008.1, forward strand.
CACCATTCAAATATGAGACACTGATGCTAATTCATGTCACACTATGATGCTGCATTACAATGATGACTTGAGTGTGGTCATGTCGGGTTGAAAAACATTAGAAAATGGCCCAACATGACTGCAAACTGTGAAGATACTGGATGTAGACCTCTCTTCCCACCCCCGCCTTACTACCAGTCAAAGAAACAGCAGAGTGTAATTACTGAATTACTCATGTTATCTGCGTAGTCTTCAGCTCATATTTACCACAAAGCTTTAGCCAAGTAGAAGAAAGTATACATCTTTGGCACCTGGATCTGAAAACATTTTATTTTGAAAACTTAATTCGTCACTTATTTTGCTCCTTGCATGATCATTATGTATTCCTAATATCTCTGGTTTATGCTATTATCTTTGTATTGTCCAAAGTGTATTTTTGGAGTCAGATGAATCAAATGAATGATTTCCAATGTATGCGTCAGATATATCCAAGAAATTGTAACACGGTACAACGTCCCAGATCTATCCGATAGAACACATACAAATGATCTTCTTTAGCATGGCTTGCTTAAAGCATCTTATACAAAATTTAAAATTGCCTTTAAGGCTGGTTTTTTATAGAAAACCAGGATTTCCCTCAACACAAACACTATTCTGGAGAACTGGAGTTGCTTCATCTGGCTCTATACGCTCTTATGTGCAGTCTATTGTAGATATACGATTTTAATTTTGAACTGTACATTAAATAGTTACTACAAACTTAACTACGTAGTCAATCGTAAATTGTACTTTTGGATACTTGAATGGATGTGCGCTGGTTTGAAGATGTCTCATTTCACCACTGATCATAAAGTAACAATACGCCATGTGGTGAGAGGAGGAGTGAGAAACAAGCCTTGACAAATGAAGCTAAACCACTGGGTCCATTTAATGGCTTTTTTATTGCATTGCCCTGGGGCAATTTTTTTTTGTATTGGTGTATTCTGATTTTGTCAGTATTGTCTTAATTGCGAAGTAAAAACACTGCATGCTTCGCTGCAGCCAGCAGTGTGAGGGAGTAACATGAAATGAAACCTCATCATGCAATGAATGTCAATGCCATTTAACTGTTAAAATATGGTTGGATTTCTTCAAACTGTCTTCACTGAATCATATACAATGATTCGAAATGTTTTCAAACATCTGTGGAGTCTTTTAAATTTGATCAAATTGAAAAGATTTGATCATTTCAAAGCTAGAACTGCAGTAATCATGTTAATTAGACCACAAGTACACATCCAACATTGAAAAACACAACTTTTTATGTGCATGAGGAAGTTTGTCTTTATGTAAAAAGCAGAATGAACTATGAAAGGTTTATTGTCAGAAAGTCCTGTATTTGAATCTTTCTGCAAACACCAGCAAAGTGTTATGGATGAGGCAGAACCACTTCCGAGTGTTAATTTAGAGCACTTAGCGGAAGTGAACAACTTATTTTAAATGCCATTTTACAGTAAAACATCCTTACAAATGTTGCTCAGAAATGTAGAGAAGTTTATGTTTGAAGTTGCTTAAAACCTTAATAACTGTAGTACAAATTCAAAAAACTTGCACAACTAAGCTGTCCATATCTCCTTACCCAAATCTGCTCATTCAATGACTAGAGTGAAAAGACTGAATAAACAAGCTGCAAATTATTTCTCAAAGGAAAGCAAACATGTATTTATGTTGTTTTTACTGAGAACGGAGTCTTACTGGCTGAAATGTACATAGTCACATTTGTCCCAAGTTCTACCAGCAAAAAGCAGACACAAGCCCAAGTGCAAAACCCACCCTTCATTCAAATTAAGATTTACAAGCTTTAGAAAATAAAAAATGCACTGTCATCACTGCTGCCATGACAATGAAATCCTAAGAGCAAAAGCTTTTGTTTTTTCATTATAACTTAATCCACACACATACATCCTTCAAACATTTTAAATTCTACAAAGGGCAAGTTATATGCAACAGTTCCGAGTATTTACTGAAAATTGGCTTCTGTACCATATAGTTATGCTACATTTAAATATGGGCAAAAAAGAGCAGTCATTCCATCCTTAATAAATACATGCATCCATAATCTTGTTTTACATCAGTAAAATGAAACTAATAACTTTCCCTACTAAGAGAGCTGCTTCTGACGCCACTCAGGTTTTATGGTCTAAGTATCACTGTGATAATGTGGAGTAAAATAACACTGCAAGCGTTAAACCATGTTAATGTAACAAGTTACAAAATGGAAACTAATGGTGTAAAACAGTTATATGAAAATACAGATTATCAGTGAAATTATTATTTTTTTTTTTTACATTTCTAGCAATTACAAAAGCACTTAAAAAAATAAAAAGTATCACAATGAAAAATGCCAAAAAAAACAAAAGCCCAGTAACATGTCACAAATGGTCCACTAATCATGAACATGTATAAATGCATATATTGTGTAAATATTGGCCCATTTATTGATAACTGGCTGTAATCCTGTCAACGTTCAACCCTTCTTATATTGATCACTAAACAATTTAAAGTAAAACTATGAGTGACAAAGTGCTCAAAAAAAAAAAAAGAGAATTCAAAAGCCTGAGAAGAAAAAACAAAACAAAAAATAGGTTCCCAGGCTATTTTACAATCTTGCTATTGGTAGCAGGACCAAGACCTGGTATTGAAGCATTAGCTGCCCTGGGAATCTGTGAAGAACCAAATAATGATAATCAAAGCTTTCAGGGACAGCATATTTGGCAGCTAATACGTATAGAACC
>JBBBVU010000008.1:17610337-17621821 GCA_037177055.1 Atherinosoma microstoma
TATATATATATACACACACACATAAGGGAAACAGCCAGTTAATAGTGCATGCCATGATAATTATATACAACCTACCTCTGCTGAGTAACACCTCACAGGAATGCCAAAAGCACGAGCCAGCCCAAAGTCAGCAAGCTTCAATTCCCCATTCTATAGGTGGAAAAACAAGTCATAAGCTTGTTGTCAGACTATCTAAACACACAGTACTAGGCTTCAGTCCTATACTGAGAATCATATTCAGCAATGGATCACTGATGCATTAGAAGTCACAGATCCAGCTATACAAATCTAAAAGTCAATTTGGATTAATCCAAACTTCAACATAATGAAAACAGAACACAGACAGAGCAACATGGTTTGCTCACACATGAGCAAATGTTTACAAGATATCAAGTCAAAGTCCAGATGCACTTAAACACTCACTCTGTTAATGAGGAGATTCTGGGGCTTCAAATCTCTATGAAGCACGTTTCGACTGTGACAGAAAGCAAGGCCTTTCAACAGCTGGTACATAAAAGACTGTGGAGGAAACCAGAGAATGTTTAAACTGTTCAATTTGAATTCCAAAAGATCTGGATAACCTGGAAATGCAGTGTGCTGTTAGACAGGTGTGTTGTAATCTACTCTCACCTTCACAGTTTCAGGATCTAGATCCCCATTGCAGCTGTCAAAATACTTCTTCAAATCCTGCAGGGCATATGAGACACACTTTAGCCTTTAGACATTTTCACTTAAATATTGTGTTAGTGTAATGAGTATCTCACCTGATCACAATATTCAAAAACCAGGGTTAATTTCTTGTCACTGTGCAGCACATCGTGTAGTCTGGAGTGAACAGAACAGTCATGCCTGATGTTCCATCACTGACAGGTATTTAACTCATTTAGCTAATAGAAACACAGAGTCTGACATATACATTAGAATACATTTCAGTAATAATGGACAGCAGACTGACCTGACAATGTTTTTATGCTTTAATTCCTTTAGAAGACATATTTCTCTCAAGGCAGAGCTCGGCACCCCCTGAAACAAACATAGTTCATTCAGATTTAGCCCTATCCTGCTAACAGGTTGCTAATATGAAACCGCAACTGCCACTATTGTAAACAAACCTCGTCGTCGTCGTCCAGTCTGACCCTTTTCAAAGCCACAATTTCGTGGGTTTCTCTGTTTTTAGCCTTGAAAACGGTCCCATATGTACCTACAGAGTAGATGCGGTTCAATGTTTAATCAGTTAAAGTATTGATGAATGGTATAGCAACGCAAGCTAGCGACTTGTCCATCGCTAGCCGGCGTTAAGATCATACAATTCACAGACAAAAATCGTCTGACAGATTGTCACAAATTCATGTCATTAGCAGCTGTAAAAACTGCTATGCACATGACTAGCAAGGGAATTAGATAACGCAAGCACAAAGCTTACAGTTTAGCTTGCGTTGGCAAATGCCGCATCCAAATGAATGCTATATTAGCATTAGCTTAGGCTAGCTACTGTTAACTTGTAAAAAATATGTTTAAAAAAATGAAAATATTAATCTTACCCTCTCCAATTTTTTCAAGCTTCTCATATTTCTGCATGTTTGGCCAGTGAAGCCAGCCTAACCCAAGCTAGCAAAACAATGACCGATAAAACCCCTAACTGGGGTGGATAGGATAGTAGGGTAGCTACAGTTAGCTTAAATCTGTCTGCACTTGCTGCTGCTAGATGGTTTGCAGCAGTCAAGTTGTCTCGATGGTCATCTAGAGGCTGACAGAATAACTGCAACAGCAACGCAACCATGTCATTTGAAGACATATTATTGAGGAAAAAAATAGGTTATAAAAAGAAAGATAACTATGTATACAGGAGGTAAACTAATTCACCACCCTCAGTTTCAACAGACTCCTCAATTCCAGTGGTGTGAGTATATAAACTGTAACTATTACAGAAATGTAAAATAAAAATAATTACAACAAAACCAGTCTATCAGGAACAAAATCTTCTCAAACAAAAGTAGATTAATAAAAACAGCAATTACAGATGAAGAATTAAGTTTAAGTACTGTATGTCTCTCTGACATAAATCCTGAAGACTAGGTGTATAATGAAAATATAATCCTTAACCCACAACATAAAGATTTGGTGTACAGAGCTGGATGGTGAAGTAATTATGAACTAATCAAAAATGTTAGATAACATGATAAATTGTTACATCAGTCAGAGAAGATGGAAGAATGATACATATTCATATTCTGTTTGTAGGAACTTTAACAACACATTGACATCTAAAGTGTAACCTGATTTACACACTGTTTTGAGATGGTTCAGGCTAAATAAATTTGTTGGAAACCGCTGGTTTAATCTATAACGAACAGTTGTATGTTAAAGACTTATTAAATCATCCATTGTGTAAAATCTTCATCCTGGAAGTAACTTATAACTAGACTGTCATATAAATGAAGTGGAGGAAAACGTGAATGTTTGCCTGTAAAATGTGGGGATTTGACAGTGTGAAGTAGCAGGAAATAATGATTCAAGTACTTCAAAATTATACTTAAATATGATAAGTAATTAGTCATTTTCCATCACTCTGTTTCAGATTCTTCACTGACACATTCCTAATGCTAACATCTTTAGGCGTGCTTTAATGCAGAGTGTGATATCTGAGCAAAGTATTAGGTGCATTTCCCTCATGCAAGATTATCACTTCAAATCAAATCTCAATCTGCAAATGGATCCTCAAATGTTATCTGGGCTACATGTTGATTTGCTAAGTATATTTCCCACACGGCCAAATTTCTCTCTTTGATTGTGTAAACCTCATTTTAAATCTAATAAATCTTCACCCTTCATTTCCTCCATTTAGCAAAAAAGCCCATAATCCATTTAACTACTATTGATAGTGAATATATACTAATGTATGAAAAAGACAACCATTAAGTAAGAATGCATCAACATGAGAGGTTCTACAATCAAAGTTCTTGGGGCATATGATACTTCCTAAAGGTCATAGAGTCAAAGTATACCTAAAATCATGTACACAGAGGGAGAAGGCAGTCTGAAAACTGTTTAAAAGTTTTCACTTTAATTTGGAAGATGATGGTGGTGCCTTATAAGCAATTCCTACATGGGTATCAGATATAAAAAGTAAAATAAAATAATCCAAGTTTTGTGTATTATGATCCAGAAAAAGAAAGCATTAATACTCTCATCACAACTGTTTTTAATTTTTCAAAAAAAGAAAGAAAAAGAAATTAGACTATATTACTCTATACAGGGTGAAAGAACCCTGTATTATTAAATTCCCATTTAAATTAAATTCTGTACAGTAGTGTAGTTTGTATAATTGCAGGTTGATATAGTTGTTCCTTTTTTACATACACACACTGTATATAAATGTTCAACTTTTTGAGATGCCTAAGCAAAAGACTTATAAATTTAAAACACATTTGACATATTTCATCTGATAAAACTCTATTGTTTATTATTAATCTACAAGAAACAAGTTTGAGAGTGTTCATTTCTGCCCCTCAGCTCTTTGCCTGCGGATCAGATCAGAATAAAGTCCTCCTTTACTCAGCAGTTCCAAGTGTGTCCCAGCCTGTAAAGAAAAGAAAAAGCTCTTCGATATAAAGAAAAGTGATGCTATGCAGCCATTACAATTAGATAGAAATGATCAATTTACCAACGTGAATTACTCAACACCGAATCAAATCATTTTTTGAAAGAGATTCTTGGAACTTAAACCAGATATAAGAGCATTTCCATTTCACTGAATAGTCAGCCTCCTCACCTCCACAACACGGCCATTGCTCATCACACAGATCAGGTCAGCCCCTTGAATGGTGCTCAGTCTGTGGGCAATGATGAGCACAGTGCGACCCCTTGTGGCCCTGTCCAGAGCCTCCTGCACCACTCGCTCTGATTCTGCATCCAGGGCGCTGGTGGCTTCATCCAGCACCAGGATGCTGGGATTCTTAATCAAGGCGCGGGCAATGGCAATGCGCTGCTTCTGGCCACCGGATAACGTCACACCTCTTTCCCCTGGGGAAAGAAACTTATAGCTTAGTATTTGCATGCAGCATTATTTCTGAAAAAAATTAAGAGGTTAGCTGAGTCTACATACCAACCATGGTGTTATAGCCATCTGGGAAACTTGTAATGAAGCGGTGAGCATTGGCTTGCTTTGCTGCATTAATGATTTCAGTATCTGTAGCATCGGGCTTCCCGAAGCGGATGTTCTCCATGATGGATGATCCAAACAAAACCGGCTCCTAAAATGTGTGATTGAAAATGCAGTGGAAAAAAAAAAAAAGACACTAAGGTGAAAATTGAACTTTATCAAACTGAGTAAGCAATCGTTTTCATACAAAGCTATATGTATAAATAATTGTCCTTACCTGGTTAATGAATCCAATAACATGCCCCCTGAGCCAGGTCAGATCAAGGGTTCGAATATCGAGCCCGTCCAACATAATTACACCACTGGTCGGGTCATAGAAGCGCTCCAGCAGGGATGCCACTGTGGACTTTCCTACAGGGTGTAACATTTGTGAGCTCATCAACACACTGTTTATATATCACAAAAATTCAAATCAGAATCATTATCTCACAAATTACCTCCTCCAGATTCACCAACAATGGCGACAGTTTTAGAAGGTGGCAGCGTCAGGTTGAACTTCTTCAAAATTTCATTGCCAGGTCTTGTTGGATAACTATACAGTAAATACACAATAAAGAATTTAATAATTAATGTCCTCTGATGTGTTTTTATTCATCTAAGGACTACAACGGTGATTTGAATAATTTTAATTAAGATTTTAATTAAGATGATTTCAACCTGAAAGAAATGTTCATGAAGTCCACTCTTCCCATGAGAGAATGGAAGGGTATGCGTCCTCCCCCAGAGAGGGGGATGGTAGGCTGCAAAGAAAGGTATTCAAAGACCCGGGCCCCAGAGCTTATACCTCTCACCATCTGCAATAAGTGTTAAGAGAGTGACAGGTTGATCTCTAATACACTCATATTTCAAACATTTACATAGGCAAACAGAATATAATGCAACAATTTAGATAACATTCACTATGTTTGAAGCTTTTACTCACCTGTCCAAAAAGGATGGAGATACTAGCCAAGGACCTGGACATAAAGATAAACCATCCATTGCTGATATCAGCTTCTCTTTAGTAAATGCATTTAATTGTGAACAGTGCAGATAAATCATTGTGGAGTGAGTTGAGTGTTATACCTCTGAACAGTCTGAGATGCAACCAAGAAAGACATGAGGTCTCCAGGAGACATTTCATTGCTTGAAATTAAAGTCCCTCCAGCAAAAATAGTTCCAAGGACAATACCTGTGTTAATGTCCCACAGCACAAGAACATTAGCATTTCAGAGGGTTTGAGCAGCAGTCTGCTTCGCATGCTCTCTAACAAGCATTAAAAATATATAACACTCACAGTTCAGGGCCATGTTAGACAGTCCTTGGAAAATAGCTATCCCAGCTCCAAGATTTTCATTCATTTCACATGATTTTTCAACTTCATATGCATATAATCTGTGGAATATGAAAGCAGATTAAAACTAATTATTTTTCTTACTTATAATGACTCTCTGCCTCTTTTTCTGAATGAACTTTAACTTACTGGAGCTCTCGTTCCTCCATGGCAAAAGCTTTCACCGTCCGTACATTACCCAGCGCCTCATCTGCCACTCCTGTTGCTTTTGCCACCTTGATTTTGACAATGTTAACGCACAGTCAGACTGTAAATCAAAAACATTTTGGAAGAAGAAAAAAGGTAGCAAATTCTACTGACTGTCACAGCTGATTTTTAGTACCAGTGGAATATTTCACAATTCAAGCATTATCATAAGTCTTTCTAAAAAAATGCCACATAATTAAACAATACTATGGTGTCACCTGTTCTTGAGCCAAACGGGATAGCTTGCGCAGAAATGAGCCAATGAAAGCTCCTGCTCCCACAAGACATGGGAGGACAATCACAGTCAAACCAGTAAGTTTTGGGGAGATGACATAGAGAGACACAAAACACCCAACTGTCTGTGTGATACTCCGCAGACCCTAAAAATATGCAAAAAAGTGCAAAAGAGAAAAAAAAAGGACTTAGGAGGCTAATTCCTCTGCAACACAAACACAACGCTTCGGTACCAGATTGCTGAGGCATCGTTGGGTTAATACCTGAGAAATAACCAATTTAAAGGATGACTTGAACTCCTGAATGTCAGTAGTCAAACGATTTACCAGCTGCCCGGTTTTATTGGCATCAAAAAAAGCCACATCTTGCCTGTGAACAAGGAAAGGCAGCGTGAACAACTGGAATGGAGGTATATAACGGCTGAGCCTGCCTTATTTCATACATAAATATGGTGTTGTTAGTCAACATTGTGGACTACAGATACCTCAGTAGTGTCGCAAACAGCGTCTTCCTCATGTCTGCTGCCACTCTCTCCCCCACCCTTGAAAGCAGGACGATGTAACCACTTGTTAGAAGGCCCTGCACACAGGAAGGGATTCATAAAGTGAGTGATACAACATTTTTCATTTTAAAGCTATGCCTTTTCTAGGTTTGCATTCATATTTTGCGTGAGTGACAAAAAGTGAAAAAGCATTCACTTCTTTTAATACGATCTATGAGAAGATACCAGATTAGTTTGTGCAACAATTGAAAGAAAATGCACTGTGAACAGGAACACTATAATAGAATATTATACAATTAAAATGGATTGAATTATAAAGCTCAATGCATATTATATATTACATACTTCACAAAAGTATTTATTAATTAGTTCAGCTGTATTTTGTTCCCCCTTATTTTTAAGAGTTAATCATCATATATATATATATATATATATATATATATATTAAATTGAAATTTTCAAAATAACTAAATACATGGTGCTTAGCAAAATAAACAAGACTGAGACTAAAAGAAATGTCATGGCAATCATAATTGTAAGAGCATACTGTACATCACTTTAATATGCTGTTTGTGTGCATACTCCCCATCCCATACTTCTCCTATTTCCTTTCTGCTTAGTATTAGGATGGTAATTTTTGTTTTTACTATTTCACCCATTGACAGAGTTCTTGTTTACTTACTTGAATGCCATACAGTCCCAATAATTTTAGGGCAGGACCTCTTATCTCACCAACATAATTCCCTGTTTGTTCTCTGAGGTAGCGTGCCACAACATTCACCAGATCCCCAAGCATCAGTGGGATTTGAATGTTCAAAATAGCTGCACCAAAAGCAAGCTGAAAAGAGAAATCATTCATGTGATCAATTTGCATTACATACCATACTTTGCATTGTCGAGGTTGCCTTTTAAATAAACGTCTTAAGGCTTACCACAACAGCACTGATGAGAGCAAACATCTGAGGTTTGATAAATTCCCAAAGGATATGCCATTTGAACTCAGGCACCGGGTCTTTGGCTACAACTTCCACTGCGGTGTTATTATTCACATCAGCCTCGCAGTGGGCTACATGGCAAAACAGGCGTGCTGAGACAGAAAAGACTGCTGGTCCCAGGATGAATTTCAAACCTGGGGGTTTGGATGTCCTTGCAGAGGACTGGCGGATGGCTTTCTGAGTCAGGCTCCAAATGCGACTGACAGCACTGCCAGACTCTGTTGTGAAGCTGTTTGCATGAGACCCTGGAGATGTATACCACCTGGATATAAACCAAAATTAGATCTTCAATACACTTGCTAAAGAAAGCTGGTGTAGTCAAAGCAATGCTTCTATCTAATCTACAAGTATTACCATTCCATTTTATCAAAGTTCAGTTTACATAGATATGAATTTGGGGGGGGGGGGGGGATTATTATGGATTTACCAGAAAGTCTTATCTCTGTGCATGTCCTCACAGAAACAGGACTTTTTACAAATCTGTTACTTTGACCTCACAAATAAATGAATAATATTAATATTGATTATTTAAAAAAAAGTGATCATTGATAGGCCTGTTCTGTGAAAAAAAAAGCGGCTCGCTATGTGCACATTACAACCTTGTTACTTTTTGGGTTGGTTTATATATTAATATATAGGCCAGAAGGTCTCATATATTAATATATAAATAGAAGTGGTTAATATCTATAAATTGCTCACCCCCATTAAAAAATAATCTCTTACAGCTACTGTGAATGGAAAGGGTGACCAATAATCGATCTTTTTTCAGTCGAAAGACTTACAAACAATGGCTCTTTCCCTCTCTAGTTTGTTTACACATTTGAAAACACCTGTTCAAACCTTGTGTAAAACTGCTACTTCGTAAAGACAAAGCAGGCCAAGTATATCAGTGTTATTACCCAACATGTATCTTATACAACAGATACAAATCTGCTGTCATTAGCCAAAGTAGCAACCGGTCACATTAACCTACCGTGAGAGTTTCCATTTGTCTCCTGTTTTATTACAACGCAAATGAAACGACAGTGACCGTGACGGAGCGGTGATATTGGCTCTACAACAAAGCAACTGAAACATGTTTGTGCCTACACCAGTAATTGATATATCTCATTAAGTTAAAATAATCGCTAAGCTCCACAGTAATCCATCGGCACCCTGCAGGCTGCCATATTGACACGGACCCATAGTGCACTTGTGGGACTACAGAGACCAGTGGCCTTTCTTTAAACGTTGGTTTGTGTTGGGAGTGTGTGCTGTTTAACTGCACAAGAGTAAAATATTTGACATGTTCCAGTTATCTGTGTGACTCTTTTGAAAAGACAAACACAAAAAATGTTTTTTTTCCTTGAAAATCTTAAGACAACTACAATATCCATACGGAAATGACGAAATCTCAGCGGAGATGACGATAGTAGTGTTTTGTTGACATTTGTTTCTGAAAGACAATAACAGTGGGCACGCATATGGGATGGTTTATATTTTTGGAAATCAACGAGCAGATCCCGGGAAAGACTGAAGAACACCGTGTCGTCTCTAAGACACGCACGCGTACGTTTAAAGAACCCTAGTGAATACTGGACTCAAAGCGAACCCAAAAGGAGATCAAGATCAGCAGATGGACGGACCAAGTCGGGAACAAAACAAACCGTGTCACCCTGACTACAGTAGTGGCTGAATCATTCAAGGCTAGTCGGCTACCAGGCGTTCGGTTTTTTATCTTAATTTTTTAGAAACTGCAGCCGATATTATTGGTACATTTGCGGAAGCACCGTTTACAGAATTTTTAATTCCATTGTAGTATTTCACTTGTCATCATGCTCGTCTAGCTTACACAAGCGCTATTCGTGAGACTAGCAAGTTAGCAAGCTAATGTTAGCTGTAGCTACTCCTCTGTGAACCTCTTTAGCTGCTATTTAGATACAGAATGTAGCTGAGGTTTTAAGTCCGCAATCGTATAATATAGTGTTTACATTAAGTAGCTCGTCATTTTTGAGTGACTGAAGAATGTGAAGCACAATGGCTAACTTTGAAGCCTACCAGGAGTATCAGAGAATTGAGGACTTTGAGGAAGACTCACCACCAGGAGAGGAAGATTTACTGGTGCATGTGCCCGAAGGCCTAAAGGGTAAACATATTTATGATGTCTTAAATTGAGTAGGAAAATAGTAACTGATTTTCAGCATGGCAGTTAACCACCCAGTAAATACATTGGGAATCTGACAGCATTTGATGTAGCTGGATCATAGCTGTTCAGGTCTTTTAGATATCTGATGTTTTCATTTTTCTTACAGACTCATGGCATCATATCAAGAACTTGGATAACTTCTTCACAAGGATATCCTTTCAGATCATGTCTTGCTGACACAAACTTGTGCAAGTCAGTAGTCACATTCAAAGTATTAAATTTCCCAGTGTTTACCATGGACAGATTACGAAATAACCGGCCTCAGGGCATAGATGTGTTCAAGTCTGCCTACTTTACTAAAAGGACTAAGATTCACTGAATGAAAGTGACAAAAATGACACAAATTGGTTGTATCTTTCTGCACCATATTGACATTTAAAAAATAATAATTTTGCCTGTCTTTGTGGTTTAATATTTCATGGTTTTTCCACAATCTTGATTGATGTATTTTTAAACTATTAATCTACAACATAACTTTACAGTATCTATAATAGAGTATTGTCATATCTCTTGTTAAACTGAATATTGTAATCTATGCACACACTGAGCATCCTATTATATAGTCATGCTTAATGTTTTCATCCTGTAACGGAAATGAGATTTTTCTTAACCACACTGTCCACATCTATCATTTTCATCAGAAGAATGGCTTTGCCTGTATGATGGTGTCAGAGCTTTTTGAACTTGTGTAAGTATGAAGTTGTCTACATACCTGCAGCATGCACTATGAGATATAACACACTTGTTATGAAGAGAGAATGCTTGTTTTCAGTAAAACTGAAGGCCTCATTTATGGTCTTTGTAATTTATCATGTTGTGACAGTTAAGTGTGCCTTAGGCTTTAGCTGGGGCAAACTAGTCTGTATAGTATGAAAAACAGCTATGCAAGAATGTCAAGGGAAGCAGTTCTGTCTTTAAGCGCTAACTGTTTTGCAATTTAGCATTTGCTGGGGTATAACTTACTCTGGTACCTTTAATCTACTCACTCCACCACTTTGTTGGTAGGGCATATTGTTGATGCTGTACCAACAGGCCACCGTTGTGATTAGATTCTGGTCATGGTGACAATACCCTTATTGATATGATGCAACTCTTTTTTTTTTTACCACAGTATCATACATTACTTGCCAATTTGTAAAGTATAACACCTCTTTTTCCCCTTATTTAAAAATCTCATCCTTACAGTCAGTTTTTGTTTGTCGTCACATTCACTACGTTCCTTGTCAACTGTGTGGAGTATGATGTGCTGTTTGCCAATCGAGCAGTCAACCACACCGGGCAAGGCCAGAATCCTTTGGACAGAAACAAAGTCACTCTGCCAGATGCCATCCTACCAAGCCAACAGTGTACTCAGAGGTAATGATGTTCAGCACAACGCTACAGACAACTCAGCTGGAGTTCCATTTTCTTCTTATGTGGACAGAATGAGTTGAATCAGTTGAAAGGGTTGTATAGTCACAGAGAGTGATGTCTGATGTATCTGTTCTCTCATTTCAGCCAGTCTGATACTTTGTTCTCAAGCCGAGTCTAGGATTAGAGGCCGGCCATCAGAGAGATTTCATTTGTCTGACTTAATATAGTTGCCTGACCTAATGCAGCTGCAATTATACCATGGAACTTAGTTTCTCTTGTGATTGTATTTGATGTGGCTTCAGACTGCCAGATACAGTTGCGTTCACATGGTGGAAATATTGAACAGTAGTCTATTTAGTTGAACCCTGTGGGTTTCTTGATTTACCATAAAAATTGGCTATAACCCTTTGTCATTTATAATGCTAGACGATGACTCCTAATGTCCTTTTTATGAATTATCACCACAGTAAAGTACAAAGTACTGACTCGAGTGGGAAAGTCTTATGCTTTTTATATATATATAATTCATTACTG
>JBBBVU010000008.1:17628612-17643702 GCA_037177055.1 Atherinosoma microstoma
TATATTATATAATTTTATATATAATATATATATATATATATAATAGGATATATTATTATATTGTAATAATGATAATATAATAGATGCCCACAAATCAGCTTTGCGTTTGTTTTTCAGCATGTCTAACAGTGATTCTCGCCTCCGGAGAAATACGCTGCATTCAGAGTTTGCCTCAGCAGAGATGAGTCTCCATGCCATCTACATGCATGAGGTAACTGCCTGACCACCAGCTGTATTATTTCATATGTTCATAAATGTTCTGCACAAGCTTAATAGGTTAGTAGTGTGGACTCTCATGTTGCGCAGCAGCTGCAGTATATGTTGAAAATTATCTAAATTCTTTTATTTTTTACTGTTTTTACATTTTCTAATAGTGGAAAGAGAGATTTCAGTCAGTGCAGCACTTTTTAGCATCTGTTATAATCCACCATTCTAGTGCTCCCCTCTACAGTACAATGACAACTGTTTGTCTCTCCAGCTCCACCAGCAGAGCTCCCACCCACAGAGGACATCAGGGCAATGGCAGAACCCTGTGCCAATGAGGGATCTGCACACGGGTAAATGGAGATATTGATCTTGAACATTCTGCATTTTTACTGCAACAAGAAAGAAGCAATTGTTGGTATTCAGCTGTATAACAGTGTTTACAGAGTCAATATTTTTGCTCTTTACCACTGAGTCAAATTATGAAATAGTTTTTATGATGTTAAGTATTAGAAGCAAATTTGTTTTGCCTTAATATTTGCCTGAATTGAGCCTTTTTCTCACAAATATTTCCAGAATGTGAGCTCTCCCACATGTGCTATGCAGCACGAGCTCATAATACATTCAGCACACATCAGCAGAGCATAGAGAAGGCAGGACATGATATAAGAAGTATGCTGCAGAGTCAGTATTTCGTTTACAACAATAGGGACACGGAGGACTTCCAGACTAGGCTGCCTATTTATTCATTATGATGACTGTTTTTGTGCCAATCCCCTTTCATTATCTAGACTTGACACCAATAGACTTTTTTTTACATGTATTTTCACAGGTTTGCAGGCTCATAGCGGCCATAGTTCCAGCATTTCCATGCCCACTCCTGTCCACCTTGGGGGCTGGAAAGAGGAAGAAGAGGAGGATGTGGATGATCAGGAGATTAACAGTGGATCTACTTCTACTACGCAGGGCACTGGGAATAGATGAAGTGCCTTTCTCATAAGGTATATATGCTTCCATCAAAGCTTTGTGATATGAACTATATCCATACTGGGATTCTCTCTCTGACATTGTTTGTTGAACCTGAAAAGTTATTTTTACTCAACAAAGACACATTGTCATGATTATTTCTCCTCTTTTAAATTTTTTTTATAGTGTTTACATTTTCCTTTCTTCAGCGAACATTGTGGCCTTAGATGATCATCGTGGAAAGTTTAAGATGGACCTTTAAAGCATCATTCAGCATTTGTTGTAGGAGTGGCTCATTGATGAAAAACCACAGTCTCTGCACCTCCACGCCTCATCCTGTCATATCAGGCAGACTATGGCATCAGGGAAACCATAAGTCTTCCGTCCATTTTCACTCAGTTTTGTCACTAACTCGTACAAGCCGCATGTAAAGCGCGATTGACAGATGGACATTGTAGCGTGTTCATAAGATCGCTGTGTGATGGGGAGTGTGGGCAGTTTTATTGTATAATATGAAAAGCTCTTCACAACTGCTGCTGTGCCTCTGTGTGCGTCACCGGGTTGTTCAGTATGTTTTCCACTGAATGCTGTCTTGATCTGTGCTACAACACAAACACTGCAGATTGTGTCTGAGCTGCCTGAACAGATTTGATCACCTGAAAAAAAAAAAAAAACAAGAAAAAAACAACAATATTTCAACACGTGCTGTTTGACCCTTGTGATATGTAAATACACTTGTTGCATCTTATTGTCCTTTCAAAGGTCAGTTTTTCACCACCAGATCTAATCCTTGAAAAAGATAAGTATTGATATGATGAAAAGCTGAGTGTACAGTAGCCGTACTACTACAACACCATGTGTATGTGGACAAAGCCCTATTGGGTGATGATAATAGGATGTTAAGATGTCTTTTGACCAGGCATACACATGCTCTGATGCTGCTATCTTTGTGTAGTGCTCCTAAATATAGAGTTTGTTCAGTGTTACCATTTCTACAACTGAAATCCGACATTTGTTTTTTCCTAACAGACAGGACTAATATAAGCATCATGTACTATTACCATCTAAATCCCATTGCAGACAGTAAATACCAGTTAAGTCTATTTAAGCTGGATGCAAATGCAGTTTTATGCCATAACACCATAAAAAAAAACAAGTATATAAAAATCTATTTAATTCCCAGTTCCACATATTACCTCATTAGTGATGAAGAGAAACTAATACTCTAGGCAATACCTCTGCATTGTAAGTGTTTATGTGCGTGGATGATTTTTGCAAAAAACAGACACATCTTTTAGCTGCATTTTGACTTTAGAGGCAGGTATAAATCTATCCTTTCTTCTTACCTAGCAGTTTAGTTAAACATTGACATGGTAGAGTCATTTTTATTCATCTTTGGAAAACAAAGGAGGAGTGGTATTGCTTTTACAAATCTCTGTTTTTATAATTTCTCCCCCATTCATTCATAAAATGTAATTTCATTACAAGGGCTGAATTCAGAGTGTGAATTGGCGCTTGTCCACCTTTAGATTGAAAGACTTTCTACAGCCTATTAGCTTTAGGGGTATTTATTGCTTGTCTTTCCCAACGTATTTAACTGATAAAAGAATATATGTATTATTTATTTGAAAGAAACAAAAAAGTGTTTGGACCAAATTATTTGATTTTAAACAAACTTATCTAATCAATTGAATAAATCACATGCCCCCAACTCCTACTCAACTGACAGTAGATTTATTTATTTTTTATTCTAAAAGAAAAGAAAACAAGCCTAGCTACATGATACTGAAGGCAATTCATACTTAAAACAGGACTAAATCTGCTTGTTGACGTCAGTGTGCAAAATATCACTCAACCCGATTTCTGTTGCATTTTACAAACACTCAGTTTAAAGTGGAAATCCCATCCATGACTGCAAGACCTCAGAGGCTGCGCATGCATCTTCACCTACTAGTGTTTAGAAGCTATTCAACTTTTTGTTGAGAGCATGCATGCTGTGGATGGTGCGACTATGCTAACATAAACTCTTTTTGCACTGACAGATTAAAAAAAAAAAAAGTTATTTTCAAATGTGTGTGTGTGTTTAGACAATTTGCATCAGTTAGGAAAGAGAGGTTGTACTGTGTCATTCTGCATCCTGATTGTTGTATTCACTGTTTGTATAGAAGCATCAGCGTGTACCATTGTCCATATCAGACCACAAGAAAAACCGCTCAGTCAAACTTAACCCTGCACAGATGATGTGTGTTTCTGTCACACACTTGAACGTGCTTACATGGGTTTTGTGGTCACATTTCACTTCACGTACATTACACACCTAGTGAGTTTTTCTGTTTTATCAGAGATACTGGAGCTCAGCTTTGTGCAGAGTTTTGACAGTCTCCACATTTACATCCCAGTGTAGTGTTTAATGTTAGTCATTTGATTATAAGCAGTGCCTTAGTGTTAAAGATTAGTATTTTCTCTTCTAGAAGCCATCTCATGTAAACCATCAAATCTACTGTTGTAGATTTAGCAGCACATATACGATGTACAGTATTTCTGATGGGCGAGTCACTGTGTGTGGAGCATCAAGTACATTGTCAAGCAGTGGATGTGGCCTGTAAGATGAGTTGCTAACTGATGTTGAGAACTTGTCAGTCTTTTGTATCTGGTAGTACATTACTTCTTGTTGTGGTGTCTGGGATTGTCATCTATAACTTAAAGAAGCTGCAGTTTGCCTTGTAATTGGCAGTGTCATCATCGCCAAACCTCTCATCATCCTATAGTTTCTTATCCACAACAAACCAGTCAAAGCATCACAGTGACTGGAACAAGGTGCTAAGTTTTCATCCTGAGATGGTGTACATGTTTTCTTTTTTTTTTCTTTTTTTCTTTACAAAGTTTTGTTTATTGTGTAGCTGAGAAATGAGAAATGCCAAAAGAACTTGTATTCGGCACAGCTTTACAACACATGTTCTTTTCTGCAAGTGAGTATAGAGACAAATAAATCTTATTTTGAGTGTATTTAATCATTTTCTGTGTGGTTGAGTATGTAATGTTTATTTGAAATAAAAAGAAATTATTCATTTTCTGTGTTTTGATTTGCTGTGGCTAATCAGCAGTGTCATCTTGTAAAAAAAAAAGAAAAAAAAAAGAAGACACATTTTCTCTTGTTAATGCTGCTCTTTAAAACAAGGATTTTTAAAATTTAAAGACAATAAATGTTTAGTATATTTTAATTCCAGCCTGTACATCATCATGACTCAAAAATCTTGATAACCTTGCATTGGTCACATGTGATTTGCTGCTGGTATTTATTGTCTCCAAAAAATGAAATTTGAGTTGTTTGATCAGCTTTTGACTGTTTATTCTACCCTACTACCTACCCAATATGTAAAACCTAACAAAGGAAGTTTAAAACTGTTACAATCTACAATTGACTGAAAAAAAAAGAATTATTTAAAAGAATCTGGAGTGGAAAAAAACTAAATTTAGCAGGTTTACACTGAACTGAAATCTGCTTTTAGGTTTTGCGCACCAAACATTTATCTAGGGCCCCATCTCAATATTGAAATTCCTACTGACAATCAACAATTTCACTTCATCTCTGTGTAAGAAATGTTTAATTACATGGATAAGTGTCAAGTTTGTCTGTTATTTAAACCTTAGTATTATAAACACGAGCCTTGACAAAGTAAGGTTTGACACATGCCAATGTAAAATGTATTTTGTTGCGGCAAAAACTTGCCTCTTTACTTTCTCACCAAATATCATAAGCTCTGGTGAGCTGATTCCTCTAACTGCTTTGTATTTCAAGCCTGGTTAACACAGACTAAAAAAAGGGACACTAAGGCTGATTAGCACATCTGGTCTTTTGGTTTCTCTGTGACAGCACCGAATTACCATATGTTTGCCCTGTTTTTCTGTATTATACATGGCTGTATAGTACTGTAAATTATACACACATTGTAAATAAACAGCAATTTGCTATTTTGTCTCATCTGTTTTTGTCGTCAGGGGTCTTCTGTATTCTCTGTACTTCTTTTTAAAGACATGAGTGCCATCTGCTGTTCATTCTTTGCACTCTGCCTTTGGTCTTTCTAACATTTGTCTTGCATGTCATCTGCTGTGTAAATGTTCTTGAGGTAACACGCCTCTGTTTGGGTCTGTGAACATGATACAACCATGACCTTACTCTTGAAATGGCTTGGAGGTCAGGTGGAAGGCAGTGTAGTTCAGATTGGAGGGTATACATTGCATCCATTTTGTGAAAACTGTCTCATCACAAAGAAATGTTTAATGTTGCGTTGTGCTCCAAGTATCATGCAACCAAGACTGGTTCCTGCCAAAGACAGCTTTGGCAGTAACCAGTTTTTGAAAAAGATGTAGAAATAATGTGATTCAACCCTTTTGAAGCTATTTGGACAACAAGAAAATGTAGCCTAGAGGGAAAAATGATGATGATGAGAAAAACATTTTAAGGAAAGGTTGAATTCAAGTTTAAATAAAACGTTTTTTTCCCATCAAAATATTTCACAGAAGAGCAGTAAAGCTTTGGGTAGTTATCTCTCAGTTCTTGCAATTTTTCTGTGTACTTTCAGGGGTATGGAAACCAATCACAGTAGCCAGGACAGGAAGAAGCAGAGACAAGCAGTAACAGTGGATTACTGTCTGCTAGAGTTTCGGAGAGTTTAAATCAGGGTCCAGGCGACCTGCTGCTGTCAGTCATTGGCACTGGGGGAAAGCCCACACGGGAAGACTAAGAAAATACCATACAAGCCGAAGAATAGGAAGGAAAGGAGGCTGAACTATCCAAAGATTGCACCTAATCGCTACAAGCAAAGGGAATTAGAAAAATGTTGTTGATTTTTAATCTGTGACGTAGAGAGGCATAACAGAGAGGTGCAAAAGTATTCAACAAACTTAAGTTAGTCAGATTATGCTTTATCAACTGTAGCCATCATGGAGAAGATGTCACAGAGGACACATTTAAAGTATTACAGGATTTCAGGCCTTTGCACCATATGAAGTCAAATCTTAATTATGGGACTGACGCACGAAGTAAAGCAGCTGTCACAATGGTGGCTGCAAAATAGCATGCCACAACCTCCAGTGCAACTTCAGTCATTCTTTCAGCCCAATAATAATTTATGTGATGTGGTTACAGAACTGTGTGATGTTAGAAAAACAGCAGCCAAATGTTGACATGTCTAATTGATAGCTGAATGAAGATTTATTAGCTTTCTGTGTTCAGCACATGCAATAAATCAGCCTTTTCTATTGCAGCTGGAAACTTCAAAGAAATGTCTAAAATGCTTAAGTGCAGATCATATTTTGTCCAGAATTAAAACCATTATAAATCTGTAGTGATGGTTAAAATTGCATTTGGCCTTTGTGTTCAAGAGGTCCATGGTGCAAATTAACTTCACATCTAACCTTCTGAATTTCAGTTACCCTTACACGCTGTGGTAAGCTGAGACAAAATATCATTAGATACAAATAAAGGTGGCAAGAGGTTGATTTTCAGGTCTGAAATTTGCCCTTGCAAGACAAGGGTAAAATAGGATTGAAACTATTTTGTTGTTTTGTCTTAAGCAACCAATATTCCCAAACTAGAATTAAAAGTTTACCTCTGGAAGGATTGACCGGCTCTACACTGACTTCAGTCCAAGTCATTTGACTCAAGTATACAATAATAAGTGATCATAACCTTGATTATCTATAAGTAAAGTGTTATTAAAATGAATATGAGAAACTGCATTTGTAAATCTGGAAATATATTCTGATAACTGTTTTGGTTAATGTAACTATTAGTTGCTTGCTAAGAGTATATTAAATTGCAGGTTTAAGTGTTTTAAATGGGAGTGTTTTGCAGTGGGAAGAAACTCTGCATTAGTTAAGCATGTTTTTGGTAGCTGGAAAATTTCCTGATGGACAAACTCAACCTAAATGGGGTCAGATATTTAATTGGTTTGGGATTTATTACACTACTTAAATTTAACTTAATTATGTGGGGTTATGTGACTGAAAGCTTCCACTTAAAAGAAGTGTTAAACGTCTCTCACTGGTAATATTCAGTAGTTATAGTATGAAATGATTTGTTTACTACTTAACTGTGCAGTGTGTAAGTTGCAGCAGTGAGAAGCCCAGCAGAGGCCAGGCCTGTCTACACTCTCACCCGCCGGCCTCTCCAACAGGCTATCTCCTATCTCCACTGCAAATGACAGGTCTATTTTGGAAAGGAGGCTGCGCAAAAGTAGGCACGTCAGCTATTTGGCATCATGGGCCACCGGAGAAGAAAGGAAAAATAAGTGTAGTCAGCCGCCTACCACAGGAGACTGGGGGATGTTCCATCATCCTGGATTTTCTGTCATTTTACCAATATTTGAGCACAAACAAGGCGTTTTTGGTTGGATTCCTATACACTGACACTGGACTGTCTATCTGACCGTCTGGAAATCTTAACGGCCAAGGGACTGTCACGTGATTCAGTGGTCGTCTTACCTGAGTGGCTGAAGAGTCAAGGTGAGTAAAGTGAAGTAGGCAAAACTGGGGCAAAAGTTACAAACTTTACGGTTATTTCTCCACAAAAACGCAACACATGCTGGTAGTTCTTAACCCACTTCGACTGAAAATTTGTCTTCGCAATTACCTACCTCACTTTGACATATCTGACAATTAATTGGTACAATTGCTAATTTGAATGTTAGCTAGCCATAACATTCAATTTTGTTTAGACTAAGTTCATGTAATATAACTATAATTACAAACAGGTTTAACTCAGTTTCTCTCGGTTTTAGCAAATACTAATTATTAATAGAAATGTTAGTATAATTTTCCAGGAGTTTTCCTCGCATATGTAAGTAGGAAAGTACAAGAAATAAGGTATGTTTCCGAAGAGGGAGCTTTATCAAACGGGCCTTTGCTTCTACAAATGGCAATGGACAGAGACGGGGTCTGACAGCTGAGGTTATTTTTGGGACAGGCAGTTCGAGCGACAGAGGTGACAAAGCTGGCAAATGTCATCCTTTGAAAGGGACATATCTACTCTAAATGACCTTGTTCCAGGGGAATTCATTTGTTGTTGTGTTATTAAACTCCCGTCCCGTTGAACCAGACTGCTTGGCATTATGTGGTTGACATGATGAACATTTGAAGAGCCAAGATAGGGGTGTGCCATGCTGATGCTGTTACTGGTTATAAATACCCCAAACTGTACTCAGTTTGTTTAGCCTATTTTCATTCCACAGGATATTTGTAGAATACACACACTGCACAATGTCAAAATATTATATTTGTATATGTGCATTTGAAGGTTTCATTTATTGCTTGAGTGATTTGTGGAGAACATTTACTGGGTATTGCAGAGAAAAAGGCAATTTATGTTAAATATTTTTTTTCTTACTACAGCTACTACAAGAACTGTATCAAACTACTTTTTTCAGCTGTTAAGATGTTTAAGACTTAAGACATCTCATCATCAGATGTCCGTTTTATTCTATTGTTGATTAAACATAAATCATAACTCTTCCCACTACATATATGTGGAAACTCCTGAACAAAAAACCCCAAAACACATTCCTTTGAAGTACTCTATAAATAATCTTGCTTTCATCTAATAGCACTATTGTCACATGTCACCTGATTACCTCATGTATTTATTATTAACTCTATTTTAAAGCATGGTTTAAACATAAAATCATCCAGAATTGAGCTGCACATGGCATCGTCTGATCCTTTTTAAAGGCACATATACCTCATTCACTAACCAATACATTATTGATTTCCACATTTACTTCTCATTCCATCTAATTTATTTGTTTCTGTCATCAGCCATCCATGTTTTTAAATCCTTCTTTTCCCATCTACTTTACTTCCTGCCATCTTGATAACCATGGGTTGGCGGGATCTAAAGTTTCCACCATGCTGCTTCTCACCTCTTGAACTCTGCAACAGGACATCCAAAACATTTACTCTTTGCCTGCCATCGGGACCTCCGTACCATAGTTTAATCCATACTCTCGAGTGCTATCCACAGATCATGTTTTCTATTGATTTTTATTTCAAATTATGACTTTACATGTCTGTTTTTAAGGTTTACTTGAGTGTATTGAATAGTGTTTATAATCAAAATGCATCATTGCTATTTTCATTTGCATTTTCTTTGATCACAGAAACAAACAATGGATCAAAATTTCTTTGGAGGAGCCCCCAGGTTTCTCACACGCCCAAAAGCATTCTCAGTGTGTGTAGGCAAAGATGCCACACTCAGCTGCACCATTGTGGGCAGTCCCACCCCACTGATCACCTGGGAAAAAGACAAGCTCAAGCTGACATCTGGGGGCCGCTTCAAGTCTGTGGAGGATGGAGACGTGTACCGCCTGACTATCTATGATTTAACGCTGGAGGACAGTGGACAGTACATGTGCCGAGCCAAAAACAGTGTCGGGGAAGCTTATGCCGCTGTCACCTTGAAAGTGGCCCTGCCAACAGAGATGTCTCAGAGAGCCCCTGTTTTCATGGTGAAACCTACTTCTACACGTGTGGACTTGGGAGGGGATGTGATTTTCCAGTGCCGAGTTGCAGCTCACCCTGAGGCCAACTTTGAGTGGGAGAAAGATGGGCGCTACTTGGGGGAGACTAACCGCATCAAGATTGTTTCTGACAGCGACAGCAGCACCTTAAAGATCCAAAGTGTGCGTAACCTAGACAGTGGCACCTACACCTGCAGGGCCCAGAACTCTGTAGGCCGTGCCCATGCTGCAGTGGCTCTTGTTGTCGATGCTCAAGATGCTCGCCACCTGGATAAAGACAAGAATACCTCCCTCCTCTCTCACCTGCAAAAGCGCAAAGAGGAAATGAAGAAAGACATCTCCATCTATCGCACTGAAGAAAGCAGTACCTCAGTTTCTTCCTCCTCCACGGTCAACATGACCGATACCTTCAGCTCCTTGAGTCGGGAGCATGAGCTGAGGGCCTCTGCACTGGCGAAGCTTCCAAAAGGTGTATTCACCCGTACCTGCACTGTGACAGAAGGCAAACATGCAAAACTGAGCTGCTTTGTGACTGGTCACCCCAAGCCACACATTATCTGGAGGAAGGATGGGACGAACATCAGTGAGGGCCGCAGGCATGTAATTTATGAGGACCAAGCTGAGAATTTCATCCTTAAGATCCTGTATTGCAAGCAGAGCGATAATGGTCTCTACACCTGCAATGCAACCAACATGGCTGGGCAGACCTACAGTGCTGTGTTGGTAACTGTCAAAGGTAAGCTTTTTAACATGCTTTGTACATTTTTCAACCATTGAAATGAGGTTTTTGAGGACATATTAAATGCATCCTACAAAATGATTGATATCCTTCCTGGTTGACAAACTAGACTACCTCATATCCTCAACTTGTAATATAACATGTAATATATAGGATTTAAATGATGAAACTGGCTTTACTCTATTTTTGTATTGATAGCATCAAATCCCTTAAAATTTCCAAAATCAATGTACTGTCTCTCTGTGGCACTCACTCACAAACTAATCTATTCTTACTCTAGATATTTTATAATGAAAATCATACATACATACTTAGTATTAACATTCCCAATGGCTTAATCATTTTATTTACCTTAATCAAAAGTTTATAATGCTGTCATGGTGAATAATTTGCTCAATAATCTACTGTAATTATGTTTATTTTACTGATGGATCATTATATAGTACTGCAGCACAGTTTATAGTTGTTATGTTAATAGCAGTTGGTGACAGCAGTACAGTAAAAGTATCTATGATTAATATATTTTAGTTTAATTTAAATCTTTCAAAATTTCTCAAAATGTATGTGGCTATTCATGACAAGGTTAAATTCAGGCTTACCCTCTGAAGGAAGGTGTTATGTTGCATCTATTTTCTGCCGGTGATGAGTAGTTCACAGTTGGCCAAGAAGAACACTCACTTGCTGGACCATGTTGCCACAGTGCTAATGTGATTTCCCTTGAGAAAAAATTGGCTCAGAGTAGGAAACTGTAGACTTCTAGATTTGTGTTGCTTGTTAACCTTCATTCAGAATGATAACGAGGGAAGAGGCACTATTCAGCAGTTCATTGTAGATGCAGGATATCTGATTATTTTGCTGTTGGCCTTGAGATTTTTTGGCAACTGGATTTTAAATTAAACATTTTCATGGAAAGTTGTACGATTTGAAGATTTATTGGTTTGATAACTCCATTTTCAAATAATATGCAAACTTCAACTAAAAAAGTAAAAAAATGACATTCCTCAGTAAGGTCACTTCCCTGTTATGGAGTTTCAAAGAACAGGATCCACACCAAAAGATAATTAGTTTTTTCTGCTTTTTTATTAGTCTTTCTGACAGACAAAAGATAAATAAACATTTAGAAAAATGTACCTCCATCGGGGCAAGTAAAGACTGAATGGATTATATGTCAACAAATAAGGTACACAATCCATCCGCTTAGTTTTTCATCACCACTGATGCTGTTGTACCAGAACAATGTTTAAGAACAATGGGCTCTGGAGAGAAACGTATCAATAGAAATTGACAGAAAACTTGTAGACTGTGTAATCTTTAGTTTGATATCATTATGTTGGGAGGGGGTTACATTCATAAGGAAATAACTTATGGTATTTAACATTATTTGAAGGCCAACATGCAAGTATATGTTAGCGATTGTCTTGGCTAAATACTGCATGTTGACAGTGCTTTAGATGAACATTTCTGTGAAGCTTCATTTTAGCAGCCAGACTGTATATTCTATCACATACTTTGATTCATAGCTTCTAATGCAACCTCCTTTAATTTAATGGGTGCAAGTATCATGCACAAGGAAAATGTGGGTTCCCATCAACCATGGTTATATCAATATAAATGATGCTCATAACAATTTGTGGAATTATTTACACCAATTTTAAGCATGTTCTACTATGCATACCTTAGCTTATGAACTTATTCGGCTTCTCTTTTGTTTGATTAATTTGCTACCTTCTGATTGGGAAAACTTCTAAAGGTTGTTTAACTATCAAATCCTTTAACATTAATTTAACAACCCTTTTATTTAATATTTCACTGCTGCCTACCCAAGCAAGTTTTAGATCACATGAATGAATGAATGAATGAATGAATGAATGAATTATACTTTATTGATCCCCGAGGGGAAATTGCATTACATTATCTTTAGTTAGAAATGTTGTAACCAGGTGTTGCTAAACTTCTATAGAACATACTAAACCTGTTCTGTTTAATTACCACTGTGATCAATGATAGCAAGCAGGTTTCTTCTTATTTGATTGATATCATGCTAAACTAAACTAAACTAAACTGTAGCAGCTTAATCCATATTGTAATACAACTTGACAATTATTTTGTTTTTTACTGTATCAGAGCCTAAGGTGCCATTCAAGAGAAAGCTGAAGGATGTGGAGGTACAAGAGAAAACGTCGGCCCTGCTCATGTGTGAGGTGCCCGTTCTTGCCACACAGGCCAATTGGTTCATGGAGGAAACGCGGCTAGAGGAAAGCACTAAGTATCGCATGGAGGAAGAAGGCACCTTACGTCGTCTCACCATACATAACGTCACCACCAATGATGATGGTGTTTATATCTGTGAGATGCAAGAGGGAAGCCGCACTGTGGCTGAACTCACTGTCCTGGGTATTTATATTTTTTTCTCCTTTTCTATATAACTGCTTGTGTGTATCACAGAGCACTTATCAAGTAATAATTATTACTGTAAACATTTAAATATCATTATTTCCCACTGATGTGACTGAGTGTGATCTGTTGATGTTTACTATAATTTGCTACTGCTTCAGTGTCATGAATTCTGTTTTTACAGTTCAAAGTATAGTTTTATGAAGCATCTTTACCCCTATATTTCAGGTAACATCACTAAAAAGCTTCCTCGAAGGACGATAGTTCCTGTCAGTGACACTGTCATCTTCTGTGTGGAGCTGGAGCATCCCTGTCCAGATGCGTACTGGACTCGCAATGGCGAGAAGTTGAAAGAAGATTCTCGGATTTCCATTGCATGTGTGCTTAGACAATACACACTCACAATTAGAGACTGCCAAGCAGATGACTCAGGAGAGGTGGCTTTTGTGGCTGGGGACTGCAAGACTTCTACACGATTCTCTGTCACTGGTGAGTCAAGTTCCATTTTAAAACCTTTGATTGTTATTATATTTATTTTGTTATTTGATTTATTGTATTCAGTAATGAATTGATTTAATATTATGAGAAGGCTCGCCAGCTATGGAAGTTAAATCTATCATCTAAATAGATTAAAGTCTATTTCTTTAATTTTATTTATGATAGTTTTATTTATGATATTGATCAGAAATAGATTGAAAGAATTTTTTTTTTTTAAATAATCTTGGTTGATGAAAATATCTCAAAATGTAACATTTTGTGGAAAAAGTGCAGAGTAGCAAAGAAGTAGCAAAGTATAGTCAGGAGTATAGCAGTAGAATTGAGAAGTGCAGTCAAACAAAACTAAGTTAAGATATTAACTGTGACCCAATGTATCCCTCCTTTTTAAAAAAAATACTTTTTCAACTTAAGCTGCACGGAAGCATCCACCTGATCCCCCAGTCGATGCTGTGGTGCAGAACAAGACAGACTCTTCCATCACCATTCAGTGGTCTCCTCCTGACAGTGATCGCCCAGTGCCTATCAAAAGCTACATTGTGGAAAGAAGGAAGGTTGGCACTTCTACATGGCAGAGGTGCAACGCTGGAGAAACCATTCTTTCAACAGAGATCACCATTTCCAGATTCACTGAGGAATCTAGCTACCAATTCCGCATCTCTGCTATGAATGACTTTGGACAGAGTGCCTATTTGGAAGTACCAGGAAGCTTCTATATGGGTGAGATTCAGATAGTTATAATATATTCTCATGTATTTGGCATGTGTTTTATTCTTTAAAAAAAAAAGAAATATATATATTCTTTATATTAAATGTTTTTTTCTTTTATTTTCCCTCAGAACCCACTGCAGAAATCAGGAAAGGCCTGATGAACAGCACTGCAGTCTCTGGTGAAGAATTCTCAATCTCTGTAGAGCTGTCTGCTGTTTGCTCAGGCTTTTGGTCTCTGAATGGGCGCCTCCTGCGCAGTGGAGCTGACTACCTCATCACCAGGTCAAAGAACGTACACACACTGCTCATCCGTGTCGTGACCATGGAAATGAATGGAACTGAAGTGAAGTTTGTGGGTGGAGGCTCAGAGAGCAGTTGCATCCTGTCTGTGAAGGGTACATTCTTGAAAAGCTTAATGTTATTTTAATATCCCAAAGTACTTTTTTGTGTGCTAAAACTTTGTTTTTTCTAAACTTACTTTTAACCTCAACTGCATTTCTAGTTCCTCCTATTAGGTTCACTGGCAAGTCAGATCATCCAGAGATCGTGACCTGCAGTGTCGAAGATACTGCTCATTTGACTGCTGAGGTGTCAGATTATGAAGCAGAGGTTTGTGACAGAATACTGTTTGCTTTGAGGCATTCAATAACCCATCTTAACCTTATGACTATGCAGGCACCAAAATGAATATTTGTGACATAGACTATGGAAAAAATAATCTGCAGTAAGACATGAGTCCAGTGTGGAAGTCAAAAAGGCAGCACTCACAAACCAATATGACAGCCGTTTGGCACTGGCTCCAGAATACTTCTGGCTCCAATAAACTATTCAAAAAGTGTTGACTTCTCTTATGAAATACTAAGTTAGTTAATATTTCCTACAAGTCATTATAGTCTCATTACTTCCATTATTTTCCTCAGATCAGTGCACTGGTGGTCCTTCTGAAAATGATTTTATAATTTTATAAATAATAGTTCTAAAGGATTCCTTTTTTTTTAACACCTGTCTTTTTTTAACACCTGAGAAGTTGGGGTGGGGAGGAGAGAAAAAAACAAAAACAAAAAA
>JBBBVU010000008.1:17648006-17669133 GCA_037177055.1 Atherinosoma microstoma
TCTTCAGCAGAATAGCTGCTGTTTGAAATGCAAATAATCCTGTAACAGAGAAAATATATGTAAATGCCGTGTTTCTATAGCACGTCACACTAATGACTACGACTTAAAGAAGAATTACAAAAGAAGAATTACAAAATGTATAGTTTAAAAATAATTGTAAGATTTATTGCAAATGACAAAAAGATTAAATTTCTGTGGTATCTTAGGTAAACATTAGCACCATTTTACCAAACAATGGAGCATTTACCTTTATTTTAGCATATTAAGCCGAGTGGTTGTCCTGCAGGTGGTGAAACGTAAAATGTATTTCCTCCTTTTGCTGCAACTTTTTATGTCATGCTTTACAGGCTGGTGAGCTGTCCTCCACAATGATACCTTGGTCTTCTTTTTTTTCTATTAACAAAAACAAATCTGATCTCAATTAATTTGTTTGGAGGGAATAACCTCTGCTGCCATACTGTCCCACTGAGGCTCATCTTTTCTGCAACTTACATGGAATGAAACAAAACAACATAAACTGTAACATGCAGATGTTGTGTAACTTTGTTTTTGTTCTGTGCGTAAGTTGCACCGATCTGCTGTTATGGTTCACACATAATCTTTTATGGGAAGCGACGATATTGATGAACCTTTACAATAAATTAATCTTGGTGTGTAATACTGTGATTAATTGTGAAATTAAATTATCGTGATTAGTAACATCCTTAGCCAAAGATGCCATTAAGATAGGTACATATTTTTCCAAAACCAGTTTATCATTCTGTAATGATATTTTTCTAGATAGACAAGTTACTCATGCCATGTGCATGACTAGCACTAATTCACCCTTACATTATTATTTATGCTGGATATAGAACTGTTTACTGATAACAAACCCTTTTTTTATTAGTTTTGCCTGATGTTGTGCATATCATTCATTATTATTGAAAAATAATCTCATTATTTCTAGTATGTTTTGTCTGTCACTGGTAGTCTTAATTGGTGCTTATAACAATTCTGTATTTGTCATGAATCTTAATTTCAGAGGCTCAGTCAGCCTTCGTCAATAAGGCCTCTGTCCAAAAGGAAGTGAAAGCCACTCTGTCCCAAAAAGCCACTCTGAGCTGTGAGGTAGCTGATGAAAAGACAGAGGTGAAATGGTACAAGGATGGGAAAATGCTGACTTCCAGCAAGATAATCCATACTGAATCAAAAGGAAAGAGTCGCCAGCTGATGATTGACAGCATGGAGAGGAAAGATGTTGGAGAGTACATCTGTGAAGCTGGGTCTGAGAAGATGGCCTTTAAACTCCATGTAGCAGGTACAAGTGTTGGATGCATATTAGTATTCTCTGAATGATTAGTGTCTGATATTTTCTGTTCATGACTCCTAATCAGAGGCCCAATCAGTCTTCTTCAACAAGGAGTCGGTCCAGAAGGAGGTGAAAGCCACTTTGTCCCAGAAAGCTACTCTTAGCTGTGAGGTTTCTGATTCCAAAACAGAGGTGAAATGGTACAAAGATGGAAAGCTTCTCACTTCCAATAAGACTATATATGTAGAGTCCAAGGGCAAAAGTCGCCAGCTGGTGTTAGCCTGCCTAGAGAAGAACGATGTTGGAGAGTATATCTGTGAAGCTGGCACTGAAAAGCTTGTTTTTAAACTTCAAATGACAGGTAAGATAAAGCACTATCCTGGGTTGTTTCTTCTTTTCCTTTTTATTGATTGATACTTGATAGATACTTCAGGTACCTGTCGAGCCATAAGGAAAAAAGCACACTCATCTACATTGATTGCCTCCACAGACACACAGATTCAGTCAGCTTTCTACAAAAAGGAGTCCATCCAAAAGGAGGTGAAAGCTACTCTCTCCCAGAAAGCCACCCTGAGCTGTGAGGTAGCTGACACCAAGACAGAGGTAAAGTGGTACAAGGATGGCAAGCTGCTGACATCCAGCAAGACAATCCATACTGAATCAAAAGGTAAAAGTCGCCAGCTTGTGATTGACAGCATGGAAAGGAAAGATGCTGGAGAGTACATCTGTGAGGCTGGGGCTGAGAAGTTGGCCTTTAAAATACAGGTTGAGGGTAAGGAAAATACAGTTTGTTTAATTAATAGCAAATTAAGATGAATAGATTCTTTGTTGGTCCTGTTTCTTATTAATGCATCATACACACTTCCAAGTGTTTATGTTGCTGGTGTAGCAGACCAAACATCCAGCAGTACAGTTGAAATTTGGTTTTAATCATAGTCTTATACAGGCCATTGCACTTGAATGTTAACTTCTGTTGAATAGTACCCTGACTATACACCTACATTGTCTCTGTGCTGTCATGTGTTGAAATGAAGGTGTTGCACTTCCATGACATTTTTCTTTATTATCTCTGCAGAGATTCAAGCTAAATCTGCCTTTTCAAACAAGGAGTCTGTCCAAAAGGAGGTGAAAACCACTGTCTCCCAAAAAGCCATCTTAAGTTGCGAGGTAGCTGATGTGAAGACAGAGGTGAAATGGTGCAAGGACGGCAAGCAGCTGACTTCCAGCAAGACAATTCATGCAGAGTCAAAGGGCAAGAGTCGCCAGCTGGTGATTGACAGTGTGGAGATGAAAGATGCTGGAGAGTATATCTGTGAGGCTGGCAGTGAGAAATTGGCTTTTAAAATCCAGGTGGCAGGTAGGACAGAGGAAATATTGCTAGTTGTTCGTATTTTCTGCATCATACAAATACACTAAATAAATCGTGCTATGCAGCCTCATTTTCATATTTTCTCCATTGTTAAACAAGATTCTGCCTTTCTTCAAACATCTTTAGTTTACTGATATGTTGGCATCAATTTTTCACCTTCTCTGCAGAACCTCCAGCTGGCTTCTCTAATAAAGAGTCAGTCCAGAAGGAAGTGAAAGCTTCTCTCTCCCAGAAAGCCACTCTGAGTTGTGAGGTTTCAGATTCCAAAACAGTGGTGAAATGGTTCAAAGATGGCAAGCTGCTGACTTCCAGCAAGTTGCTCCATATGGAATCAAAGGGAAAAAGTCGTATGGTAATAATAGAAAAAATGGAGAAAAGGGATGCTGGGGAATACACTTGTGAAGCTGGAACAGAAAAGCTGGTGTTTAAGCTGCAGTTGACAGGTAATATATACAATATATATACAAATCTGATTCTTTTTGCCACTGGTTTGATGTTTTTCTTCACACAATACTTTTGTTTGTCTTTCTAGATGTAGCCATCAAGTTCCAGAAAAAGCCTGTCAAGGACACAATTGTTGTTGAAGCAAGTGAAAGCATTGTTTTAGCCACAGAGCTGACCACAGAGAGTGGCAGCGTAAAGTGGTTTAGAGATGGTATCGAGCTCAAGGAGAGTAGCAAGTATGTAATAAAGAAAGATGGCCTTTCTCACACTCTGACAGTGAAATCTACAGAGACCAAAGACAGTGGAACATACTCCTGTCAAACAGCTGATGACAAAGTGGAATTCAAAGTTCAGGTCAAAGGTAGTATCATAAAAATTTGAAAGACAACTATTTCTGCAGAGATTAATGCAAATTATAGATTTAGCTTTTATGTTAAACTCTTATTTTTTCATTTTAGATTCAGCTTTGAAGTTTGTTGTCCCTTTGAAACCTACTACAGTGGAGCTGGGAGGTACACTAAGCTTAATTTGTGAACTAAATCAGCCCTCGGGTAATGTTGTCTGGCATCACAATGGCCGTGAGATTAAACCTGGAAGCAGACACTGTGTCAGAACAGATGGCGCTAAGCGGGTTATCACTGTGACTGGCATGACTAAGGAAGATGAAGGAGAATACAGCTGTGAATGTAAAAATGATAAGACCTCTGCTAAAGTAACTTCTAAAGGTAATTAGCTAATGTAATCGGAAAAATTCACCGTTTAAGGTTAGAAACTATTATTTAACTTAAGTCTGCTTACTGCCTTTCAGCACCAAGGCAAGTGAGGTTGACCACCAAACTAAATAACGTCGCTGCCACAGAAGGAAAAGAAGCCATTTTCAAGTGTGCTGTCACCCCAGCAGATGTCACTGTTAAGTGGTTCCATAACAGTATACCTGTCACTGCTGGGCCCAAGTACAAGATTGAGCATGGCGGTGGGAGTTACTCCCTTACCATCACCTCTGTCACACAGAAAGATGCTGGAGAGATTAGTGTTGATGCAGAAGGCAAAAGTTGCAAAGCTACACTTCAAGTGCAACGTAAGAATGTGAAGTGTGTTAAAATAAATGTATTCATGAACAAATACTGCAGTATCCAGATTTTTCAACACTCCTTGTACCTCTTTCAGATGAACCTGTGACATTTAAGAAAAAGCTGGAAAACTTGACTGTGGAGGAACAAAGTGAAGCAAGACTGGAAGTGGAGCTCAGTAAAGCTTCTGATGAAGTAAAGTGGATGAAGAACAGTGTAGTGCTGCAGCCTGCAGGAAATATAGAGATTAAGGTTGATGGAGCTAAACAAACTCTGGCTCTCAAAAGTGTAACTCATGCTGACCGTGGCATCTATTCTTGTGAGACTATGGATGACAAGACCCAGGCCAAGCTCACTGTTGAGAGTAAGACTGATCACTATTCATATTTATAAGATGCAGGATACTCTAGGGACAACACATAGCATAAAAAGAGCATGCTGTTTTCTATTAATGTGTGTATAGATGATTTCTTGAATAATAAGTCACAGCATATAACCATTTACTCATGCTTAAACTCAAATGTTTCCTTCCCTTTTCAGTGAAGAAGATTCAGGTATTAAAGGGTCTAACAGAAACGAAAGCACATGAAACAGAGACAGTAACACTTGAGGTAGAGCTCAGTCAGGCTGATGTTGAAGGCTTGTGGACCAGAGATGGTGCCAAGTTAAAGTCAGGGACAAACTGCCGCATCACAGCCCTGGGAAAGAAACATGCCCTGACACTGTCCAATCTTAAGAGGGAAGACGCTGGTACTATTGCCTTCCAAGCAGAGGGAGTTCATACTTCAGGAAAACTGATTGTCACAGGTAAGTTCTGCCTTCCCTAAGTTCTCTCGGGTTCTTCTAGACCAGTCAATAATTTTGAAAAAAATTTATTCACAGAACCTCCTGCTATGATCTCCAAACCTATGATGGAAATCAGTGTTCCTGAGAAGGAGAAAGCTACCTTTGAATGTGAAGTGTCTAGAACAAATGCAGATGTAAAATGGTTCAAGGTAGGAAATGATCTGAATCAGTGTTTGTGAATTGTAACTATGTTTTAAATATGTAACATTATGAAAAACACTAAATCTGCAGGATGATGTTGAACTGAAACCAGGGAAAAACTTGGGCATTCATTCTTTGGGCCGAAAGCGCACTTTGGTCATCAACAAATGCACACCCGAAGATGGAGGCACTTACATCTGTCGCACCCCTGATGATAACACCTCTGCCAAGCTCACTGTTAATGGTAATTATTCATTACATAAAAAAACTAACCAGGTCAGTCAGGGTCTGCTTATAAGGGTGAATGATTAAAATGGGTTATCTACATTGCCACTGCAGCCAGAGATATCAAGATTGTAAAAATGCTGAAGGATGTGGAGGTGATGGAGAAGGAGAGTGCCACTTTTACTTGTGAAATCTCACATGATGACGTGGAGTACAGTTGGTACAAAGGAAGTACCAAACTAAAAGCCAGTGACAACATCAAGATGAGACAGGAGGGTAAGGTTTTTAGATATCAGAAAAAAACAGCGTACTTTTAAAAATGTGTTTTCATCCTGTATAATAGGTTTTATTTAAATGATTATTATGTATATTAATTATATACATTTTCTTCATGCTTATTATTTCTTATTCTAGGCAGAACCTTTGTACTGCTGTTTAAATCTGTAACCCCTGAAGATATGGGTGAGATTAAATTTACAGCTGAGAAGGCAACTTCAGCTGCTAAACTTAAAGTGAAAGGTAAGCACATCTTTGTGCTATGTGCTGAAAATCCCTCTGTATAAACTATAAGCAGGTTTTGCATGACATAACCATTATATGGCAATGTTTGATGTGGTTGCAAATGGATTACTCCTTTTCATTGAATCTAAATCTGTTTGTTACAAATAATTAAATCTACTCTGTTCCCTGACATTTAAAAATGGATTTCCTCCAAGTTTAAACACTTTCTTTCGTAGATAAAAGGTAGTAATAATAAATTAGGTTAAAAAAATCCAGTTGCAACTTACATTAACATTGTTATTCCTCATTGAGGCCTGATGGCATAATAAAAACAACAGCAAATTGGCAACTACAAAGCTTAGTATTTTGTATACTGAGGTTTAGGACATTTTCGCAGGGGCTTTGACACAGCTTGCTTTTTCTGTTGTCATTTGATTATTGGAAGTCTTCTAAAATATGAGTGTATTTTTCAGTTTTAGGGTAATAGTGGTGTATAGAGTAAATTGCCACATATAGCATCGGCATTAATTTTTGCCAAATTTTTTCATCTCAAATAATTTCTTGGTGCAATAAAACAGAAAACTGACGAAAAAATGGTGGCAAATAAAAATTTATGACTGAATGGTCTGCCATTAGACCTTCATGTTATATGCTTTTTTTTGCGAAAAATTGATGGAAGCCAAGAGTCTACAAAAATGATAATGCATCACAATATTTTGAGCCATTTGCTTTGGCTTTGGCATAATTCAGTAATGCACAATGCCTGCTTATAATGTGCTCAAACAATCGCTTTGGCAAGGCCTTTGCATTAATATTCTTTCATTTTCATACTTCACACATAATAGTATTTATTCACTCAGTGTTATTGTTACTGTAGAGCTATCTGTCAAGTTTGTGAGGAAACTCAGGGATAAGATAGCGATGTACAAGCATCGTGGACATCTTGAATGCCAAGTGTCACGTGCCAGTGCAAAGGTGAAGTGGTTCAAAAACAAGAAGGAGATCATACCAAGCAAAAAGTACGAGATCAAAAGTGAAGATGTGTATCGAAAGCTCACCATCAACGATGTGGACTCTGGTGATGAAGATACATACACCTGCGATGCTACTGATGACAAGACGTCCTGTACACTGCTTGTAGAAGGTAACACAGTGGACAATGATGAAGATCATTTGTAAACTTGGTGTTATTAATAGATTATCCATTCTCTCAAAACAAGCCATCAGAATTCCAGTCAATGAGGTTTAGATCTCTCTGTAAATGCTGTATGTGAAATAATGTACTAATGGGATATGTTGGAAATTACATTTTGTAACAAACCTGACTTACTAAAATAATTAACAAGAAGCTAATTATCTTCTTCCCTGTACATAGGTGACAGAATGTAATTGTCACTGCAGGTGAATTAACTCATGCTAGTATTGGTGTGAATGTATTCAGGTCATTACAGATAACACCTGTGCAAGTATACCACAGCTGTGGAAAGCCTTTAGAAGTCATCCAAGCAGGGGATTGCCTGCACTGCATGAACAGTAATCTTATTGTACCTGTTTAGGTAACTTGAATGAGGTTTCGTTTTTATTTTTTTTGCTTAGGTTGTGTAATTTTAAATGAATTTTACTAAGACAAGAATATGATTATTGTTTCAGATTATATAGCACGACTAATTATTTAGTTTAGTTCTTGATAGAATTCTCAGCATCTTAAATACTATTGATAATTTGATATTAAAGACACCAACAGTAAGCATGTTTATAGATACATGGAAAATCTTGTAAAGAAATCATAAGCATAGGGCTATTAATAACTTTCAGCAGATATTTAGATTTTTATTATATTAATTGTTAAACAGGCGTGCCCATTCTTTGATTATTTTTCTCTAACAAGTTGTGTTTCTGACTAAGTAAGATTTTATTATACATCATTTGAAGTTTGGTTTGTGTGTTCAAAAACTATAAACCATTTACATGATCATCCAAACTTTTTTAAATTACATTTTATTACTGACTTCTAACAAATGATTCTGTTTTCATGCTCCCTGCAGAGCAGTCAATCAGCATAGTGCGGGAACTTAGTTCAGTAGAGGTGACAGAGCCCTTTGCAGCTGTTTTTGAAGTTGAAACAAGTATGGAATTGGTGAAACCTCCTTTATGGACTTTGAATGGAGTTGCTGTGCAGGAAGGGGCTGATGTTGAGTTGGAGAAAGAAGGCACCATGCACCATCTCACTTTCAAAAAGACTAAAGCATCAATGACAGGACCTGTACAGTTTACTGCCGGAAAAAGCAAATCCTTAGCTCAGCTTACAGTCAAAGGTAAACATTTTTAATTGCATGATTACTCAGCATTTGGATATAATAATGTTTTTACTGTGATATTGTGATATAATCAACAATTTCCTGTAAATGATCAATGATCTATATTAATACTGGTGTACCTAATCACATTTTGTTCTGTATATTTAGAGCGTCCACTTGAGATTGCAGAGCCCATCAAAGATGTGAAGGCAAAGGAGAAAAGCTCAGCTATACTCACCTGCAAATTCTCAGCCCCACCCAAGGAAGTTAGTTGGTTCAAAGGTGAGGTACCTCTGGCAGCATCAGCAAAGTACAACATGAAGCAAGATGCTACAAGGGCCCAACTTACCATTCAGGGCTTGGCTGAGGAGGACAGTGGAGAGTATCGCTGTCAGTCAGGACCTGCAGAAACCAAAGGCACACTTACCGTTGAAGGTACAGAAAACCATAAAAACTAAACTATAGGCCCCCCCCCCCCCTAAAAAACAAAACAAAAACGAAATTATCAGATCCAGCAAATGTATTCAACTAGTATATTGTTCCTTCTCCTTAGTGCGTGAAATTAAGATCACCAAGCACCTGCCTGACACAGAGGTTGATGAAGACAGCGATGCAGTGTTCATGTGTGAGATTAACTATGAGGATGAAGAAGTGCAGTGGCTTTTGAATGACAAGGTGCTCTGCACTAATGAAGTTAACACCATCACACATGAGGGGAAAGCCCACAAACTCACACTGAAGAACTTGGCACCACAGGATGGGGGGACCATCTCCTTTCAAGTCCGCAAAGTAAAAGAGTCCGTTACACTAAAGGTTAAAGGTGAGGATTGCCATTCCATTTAAAGCACACTCTTAATTTGATTAAGTTACTTTGCATTTCAGAAATTAGTTTGTTGCTAAAAGCCTAAAATATAATTACCTATTTACACAAATACTGTCAACTGGACTTCAATCAATTATCCTTATTGATGAAAATAAAAAATATCTCTCCCTACCACCCTTACCTTTCTCAAATGCCCTGCAGAGAAACGTGCTGTGTTCCTCAAGTCACTGGATGATGTCATTGGAGAAGAGAAGGGCATGATAACTCTGGCATGTGAGGCATCCAAGCCAAGAGTTTCCCCAGTATGGAGAAAAGAAGGCAAAGTCTTAAAAGCTGGACCAAAATATGAGCTCCTTCACACCGGCAAGTCTTTGGGACTAATCATCAAGGATGTCACCAAAGAAGATGCTGGAGAGTACAGCTGTGACCTAGGCACTGAGGTTTCTAAATCAAAGGTCACTGTTAGAGGTAGGTATCTTTACAGTTGTATACATTTAGATTGACAGGTAAAAAATTTACCTAATGCTTTCTATCCTAGAAATTGGTATAGGAATTACAAAATGGCTGAAATCTGCTGAGGTGAATGAGGGAGACACATGTAGCTTTGAGTGCATTCTGTCCCGTGAGAGCACAGACGAGTGCTCGTGGACCATTAACGGCCAAACTGTTACAAATGGAGGCCGCTTTAAGATCTCCAGTCAAGGACGCAAATATATATTGACTATAAAGGATGTCACCCCTGCTGATTCTGGTGAGGTCGTCTTCGGCATTAAAGACTTAAGCTCAAAAACAACATTAACAGTTGAAGGTAAGCTAAATATTCAGTTTTAAGAAACTCAGAGACCAAAGATAAATATCTGAAAATAAACACATTGTCATCCCTTGTGACAGGAAAAGCTTCATCGGTATCAAAAGGACTTCTGGATGTATCTGCTGTTCAAGGTGAAGATGCTGTTTTTATCTGTGAGGTGACACAGGCGAGTTGTACTGTAAAGTGGGCCAAGGAAGGTAAAGCCATCAAAACAAGCCAGAGGTATGAGATCAGCCAACAAGACAAAGTGATGAAGCTGACCATCCGTAACGTGTCGGCTAAAGACTCAGGAGAGTACAGTTGTGAAGTTGTTGGAGGTGCAACTACCAAAGCTAAGCTGGAAATAAAGGGTAAGAATGTCATCTAAAAATTTACCTCAATCAAAGAACACTTTGAATTATTGACAGCATACAACTATGACAGCGTACACTATTTAAGAAACTTAACTATGTGAACAACTACTGTATGAAGTTGCCTTAATAAGCTGACTGATATCCTTGCAAGATATAGAACGACTTTTGGGAGAAGTTCTAAGACTGGAACTATGTTTCTTGTTTTGTTTTTTTTCTTTATACAGACCCAATCCATAAATTCACCAAAGTGCTTGAGGACAGCCAAGCAGATGAGAAGGGCTCTGTGACCTTGCAATGTGAGACAGAACAGACCCCATCTGCCGTGATATGGCTTAAAGGCCACACAGAACTGAAGACTGGAGTTCGATTTGTGATGTCTCAGAAGGAAAGGGTCTTAACTCTTACAATTAAACAACTGGAGGAGACAGATACCGATATCTACACATGCGACGTGGGCACTGCCAAGAGCATGGCAAAGGTGACCGTTAAAGGTAAGAATCTACAGCAAGCATGTGTAACGGTAAGACTAAAAAGTTCAAATCTGCTTCCATCTTTTTACTCTATAGAAAACATCAGAGTACATTTTCTTGTAAGTCACAACAGCTGTTGCACAATCTGTTAGTAGAGCAAAGGTCACGCGCTAATAATAAGGATTAGACCCTGCGTATAAGCATCTGAAATTGAATATTTTGTTAAACCGATCTGTTCATTCCACTGTTTATGCATGTTGCATGGATTTTCTAATTTATATTGAATGTTTTCAAAATTCATGTCACTTTTTACATTGTTTATGTGATACTTATAATATGGTGTTGGTTGGCTGGATGGTTGTCGTGGAAAAACATTGGATGTTCATTGTCTTATAGGGAGCCTGCTACCTTTGTTTGCCTTGTTAGTCCTGCTCGTCTGCCTTATGTTTAGTCATAAGGACACACCAGCTGCCTCCTTTTTACGCTCTGGAAAGGTTGTTCTCTGTTTGAACATTAAAAATTTGTCTTCTAGAAACGTGGGCACCATTTATTATGTATTGTTTGCATTATATGTGAAGCAAAAATATATGCTTTGTTTTTTTGTTTTGTGCCTTGTCTTTTATCTTTGTCTTGTGATATGTGTGAGTAAGGAAGTGTTAGTACGGCAACAAACTGTAAACATCATACATTTGCATTTTGTACTGTTTGTGTGTGGCCTGCACCCATATGCATTGTCTTTCTATTCTTTTTTAATTTAAAAAAAGATTGTTGTAGGGAAGCCTTCATCAAAAGGAACGTCACTCAAGCTAGAATCGTATTTGAGTTTCAAAGACTGGACACATGGATAACCTCAGTTCATCTGTCTTTATTACATCTAATTCTACACATCTTTACAACCAAACAACATCCAACACCCTGTTTCATATAAACCAGTCATTGTTTATTTTTTTTAGCCCTGCCAGCCAGTTTCAGTGAGAAGCTCAAAAATCAGGCGAAAAATGAAGGTGAGACTGTTACGCTTTGCTGTGAGTTGTCAAGACCTGCAACTGACATCCGGTGGAAGAAAGGCTCGGAAATTCTCAAACCTGGAGAGAAGTATGACATGAAGCAGAAGGAAACCACCTGTATACTTCAAATTATGAACCTGAAGATTGAAGATAGTGGAGAATATTCTTGTGTGTGTGGGGATGAGAAGACATCTGCTTCCTTGAAAGTCAATGGTATGAATTTATATTTTTGTTCAGCAGAGTTTTGGAAATTATAACATTTTATTTTTTAAGTGTTTTATTTCTTTTGCCTTGATCATGATAAGTCAAAACCCTTTGGTGAAACTTCCCCACGATTTTTACAAGTAATTAAAACTTGCTCGTACAGCATTACCACCAACCTTCATAAAGAAGCTGGAGAGCCAGGAGGCTGAAGAAGGAGCCAACATTGTTCTGAGCTGTGAGCTTTCTAAAGCTGGAGTCCCAGTGGAGTGGAAGAAGGGAACACAGGTCCTGAAGTCTGGAGAGAAGTACCAGATGAAGCAGAAGGCCTCTGTGAATGAGCTTGTTATCAACAAAGTTGTGCCAGAAGACAGTGGAGACTACAGCTGCGTGTGTGGAGACCAGAAGACCACAGCAAGCCTGAATATTAAGGGTAGGAAGAGGTTTCCCAAAGAGTTGGTTTGAGTTATTATTCTATTTTTTTTTATTTGTTTATTTATTTATTCTTATTGACTAAAACAATGCTGTCAATATACATATTTAGTAAGTCCTGTTGTTGGTCTGCATGTCATCACAAGGTCTGAAATGCCAGTGTCTTTTTCTTTTTTGTATTTTATTTTATGATTATTTGTCTATACTCGGTCATGGCCTGTTATTGGTTACTAACTGACTAATACATGCTCAGCCCAACCAGTAACTTTCATAAAGAAGCTGGAGAGCCAGGAGGCTGAAGAAGGAGCCAACATTGTTCTGAGCTGTGAACTTTCTAAAGCTGGAGTCCCAGTGGAGTGGAAGAAGGGAACACAGGTCCTGAAGTCTGGAGAGAAGTACCACATGAAGCAGAAGGCCTCTGTGAATGAGCTTGTTATCAACAAGGTTGTACCAGAAGACAGTGGAGACTACAGCTGCGTGTGTGGAGACCAAAAGACAGCATGCAGCCTAAACATTAAGGGTAGGATGAATGTTTTCAGTCATAAGTGGTTGAAAAATGCTGAGCAATGTTTCTGCTGTAATTAGGTCCACATGTCATTGTAGATGGCACTTTGTCAGCAACTGTAATTTTTTCTTTCAGTCTGTATTGTATTGTCTTTGTTTTGTGTTGCTGCATGCTACTGGTTACTAACTTACAAATAAATGCTCAGTCCAACCAGTAACTTTCATAAAGAAGCTGGAGAGCCAGGAGGCTGAAGAAGAAGCCAACCTTTTTCTGAGCTGTGAGCTTTCTAAACCCGGAGTCCCAGTGGAGTGGAAGAAGGGAACACAGGTCCTGAAGTCCGGAGAGAAGTACCAGATGAAGCAGAAGGCCTCTGTGAATGAGCTTGTCATCAACAAGGTTGTACCAGAAGATAGTGGAGACTACAGCTGCGTGTGTGGAGACCAGAAGACCACAGCAAGCCTTAAGATCAATGGTAGGAGGGTTTGTGATTTAAATCCCTACAGTATGTTAATGTTTTTTTCAATGTTTAATTTCAGTTTGCAATGTAGGGATTTGTCTCTCATTTGTAAAGTAGTATTTGTCACTAAGACCAAGGCTATGTATTTACTCATAGTTACTTTAAAAATGGATATTGAATGAGAAATAAATGTGTCACACTTAAACTCTATATACTAATTTCCTCTGGACTGTAGCACATGGATTTATAGCACCTGTTTTTGTTATGAAAATTATTTTTGTTGTTGCAATATTGTTTCTTTTGTTGGCTCTGACATAATTCACGTGACGCTTCCTTTACAATGTTGTGGATCCACAGGTTTTAAATCTTTCCTTGGATTGCTTTTCTGCAGCAAATTCTGTGTTGTGACCGTTTGTATTTCCTAGCTGTTTTTTGGAAGATTTTGTTTACATTTTGGGCTTTTTGTTTTAAAGCATTTTAAATAATTAATCCTTTCAGCTTAGCATGCTTGCATGTTGTTGCTCTTGTCTGTATTTGGTTTTTATTGGTGGTATTGTTAGTCATGGGCATTGTATTTATACTCATCCTTAAACTTCTAATTTGGGCAGTATGTTATCGGGCAGGCTAATTCCAATTTATCTTGTTCTGAAGTATCTAACTGTGTTTTATGTGCATTTTCATTAAGTGCAGTGTTTGTTCATT
Source organism: Atherinosoma microstoma (assembly GCA_037177055.1). Taxonomy (NCBI): domain Eukaryota; kingdom Metazoa; phylum Chordata; class Actinopteri; order Atheriniformes; family Atherinidae; genus Atherinosoma; species Atherinosoma microstoma. The sequence continues at coordinate 17,661,952 of JBBBVU010000008.1, forward strand.
CTGGTAGGTAATATTTAGGTTTAAGTTGCTAAGTAGGTAAAACATATTTTACAACAAACTGAATTTACATTTTTTCTCAGCTTTGAAGCTGTCAGCTGCTCCTTCAGCTGCTAAACCAGAACCCAAGAAGGAGGAGACCAAAGAAACAATAGAAGGTATGATAAGAAGATAGTTAGGCAGAGTTCTAGGTTTATGGTCTGAATTAATTTTGATAATGGCATTCGTGTTGCCATGTTTAGTCTTCTTGAAATTGTGCCTGCACTTGCTTGTCTTTACACTTGATGATAGATGTCTTCTCAATTTATGAGTGTTTTTTTCTGAAATAGTGCTTCAGTTGTGCCTTGTGCTCAATGCTTCCTCTGTTTCCCAGTAGGATTTTTTTATGCCTTTTCCTTAGTGCCATTTTGCAGCATATGCAACAAAGACAACTAAGTAAGAGAGAGGAAATCAGCCAGTTTGCGGCAGTTTGTGCATGGTTAAGTGTAGAACATAGAAAGCTTATTATGGGTGAAAATCAGACTTTTTATTTTTTTATGAAAAAACAACCTCATTATGAATTTGATGGCAGCGATGCAGCTGAAAAAGGTTGGGACAGGGCCAAAAAAAGGCTGGAAAAGTAAATGGTTCTAAAAGAGATATATGGAGAAGCAACTTGCAGCTATTGAGGTTAAATGGCAACAAGTCAAAGAGAACCTAAGAGAGGCAGAGTCTCCCAAATGAAAAGATGAGCAGAGAGTCTCGAAATTGTGGGGAGATTTTAGAATAATGTTTCTCAATGAAAATTTACAGACTTCTGATACTCCATCATCTACAGTTCATAATATCATCAAAACATTCCAAGAATCTGAAGACATCCCTATGTCCTTGGGACATGACCAAAAATCCATACTGGATGCCTGAGATCATGTGGCCCTGAGGTGCCACTGCATTAAAAACCAGCATGATTCTGTCATGGAAATGACGGCTCAAGAACAATCCCAGTAATTATTTCTGTGAGCACAGTTCACCATGCCTTCTACAAATGCAGGTTAAAGTTCTATTTTTCCAAAAAGAAGTAGTATGTGAAGATCAAGCCATGGTTAAGAACCACTGCTGTCTTCTCTGAGTCGAAGCTCATTTAAAATAGACTGAGGCTAGATTGAAAGCTTTTTGCAGTTTTCAAACAATTCAAAATAAGAAATTCTTTTGGAAATCTTGAATGTTGCATTCTCTGGACAAAAGTGGAGAGGGACCACATGGCTTGCTATCAGTGCTAAGTTCAAAAGCCTGCATCTCTGACGGTATGAGAGTGCATCAGTTTCAGTGGAACCGCTAATTTGTACATCTGGACAGACATCATCAATGCTGAAAGACATTACAGGTTTAAAGCAGCACATCCTCCCATCTAAATGACATCTTTTTCAGGGAAGGCCTTGAATATTTCTGCAAGACAATGTTTCATTTCATACTACATCTTCTACAACAGCATGGCTTCATAGAAGAGTCCAGGTGCTGAACATGCCTGCTGGCAGTCAAGACTTTTCACCATTTGAAATCAATTGGCACATCATGAAGATTAAAATAAGACAAAGACCTGAGACTACTGAGCAGCTTGAATCCTGTAGAATAAGACAACATTTCCCTCCTAAAGGTCCAGTTACTGGTCACCTCAGTTTCTAGATGTTTATGGACTCTTAGAATAGGAGTCCATACATTAATAATTCTTCTTTCAGACTTCAAAGTCTTTAACAATTTAAATTTGAATTTCTATATGGTTGAAGTTTTGTGAACAGAAATATTTGTAAACATTGAGACATGCTGGCTGCCATCATATTCATGATGAGCTAATATTTTTCACGAAATAGAAAACTGTGTGTTCATTTGTGATGTTTTTTATGTTCTATAGTGACTAGAATATGTGTTCATTCGATTTGTAAATCATTGCATTCTGTTTAATATAAATTGTACACGTACTGCCCAAACATTATTGGAATTTGGGTTGTAGACCGATACTTCTCATTAGGTGGTGTTTAAGTACTAATAGTCTTTTAACTCGAATGTTTGTAGAATTATGTTTTTGTAGGTCGTCTAAGAGAAAGTTCATATCTGGTGTGGCATTTTATATCAAAATAGTATTTGCATTTCAGTCAAGATGTAACTCTCTTCCATAGCTGCTAAAGAGACTCAGAAGAAGCAGGAAATAAATGAAACTGTTGAAGGTAAATTTCTCAGTTTGCACCTTTGCTTGTTTTTACATCTTACTTAAAAGTTGATTAAATTTGTGTGCAAAGTGGATCATTTTGTTAAAGTGAAACCAAAACTGAGAAAAACACGAGCTTATTAAGAACACTGTCATGTAGCTGGTGCTTTGTTGAGTCAAATTGAAATTGTGTTCAATCATTATAGCTGTAACACTGCCGACTACTGAAGAAGTCCCTAAACAGCAACTTCTTAAACCAGAGATACACAAAGGTATGAAAGAGCTTGAAATTGGAGGTGTATGTAATGCAACTTCAATACATATTTGCATGGGTTTATTGGATGCTGCCAGTGTTGCAAACATGTCATTTTTGGCTTGAAGAAAAACACTGCAGAACTGGAAGTTTTACAGAGGAATGGCTACTCAGGTTGTTTTTAGTCTGTCTAGCCGTATGCTGGAAGGGGAATGGCCTAAATAGTAAAGGATGTTGTTTTCTTGTGAGTTCTGTGTTGCTGTTTTGTTAGTTGCTTTCTGTCACAAATTCTGTATTTTGACTTTTCCTTTGAATGCTTTTTTTGCACTTCTGTGTTACACACAAAATATGTTGTTGTGGCACCTTTATAGTGCCGTTTTGATTGTTTCTTTCTGTTGGATCACTAGTTTGAATTGTGAGAAGAGAAAGAGACTTTGTGGTTCCTTATGTGATTGATTTAGAAAAATGTAAAGTGCTTTCTATTCTTACAAATGTCATTTTGATACTAACTTATGTGGACATCAGTACGCTTATTTTAACAGAATGAGATTATTCAGTAAGCAGAGTTTTTCATTTATGATTATATGTGCTTAGCTTTGGCCGGCTGTTGTCTGTGGGTCATTGAACTTATCATTGTAAGATTGTGAGATTAAAGTTGTATCTTATCCCAGCTGACAAGACTGTTACTGGAACAGCTATCAAACAAGATTCCCAGAGCCAGGGGACCAATGAACCTGTACAAGGTAGCACTGGACTGATATCATAACACTTCACTGTTGCTGCACTCTGTCAGTCTGTGCATAGCCAGTTACATGTGTTCTTGCTCTAAAAATGTTCCTTTCTTTTTATGAGGCATCTAGAGACAGTATATATTACATGTTCGGTTGCAGGTTGTCAGGGAGATTTTTATTATCTTTATGAAGTTTATTTTTTTAAAAGTTGATTATATTTTTAACAAAGGGTTTATAGAACAAATATTTAAAAAATATTTACAAGCTAGACAACTTTGGAAAGTTTTACAAATCTTATACACTCTACTATATTTCACACATTTATGTTATTGGATAATTGAAGCTGTTCTTTCTTTTTTTTTTTTTTTTTTTTAAAGATTTTTTTAATTAATCAGTTTTGCAAGGATGGATGTATATACATTACAGTTTAGCAGTAGAAATTATACTTGAGATATTTTGCTTAGCAAGACATACAGCAGATGGTGACTGCTAATCTTATAATTGGGCCTGACTGAATATTCTTTGCAATTCAGCTTAAAGCTCAATGTGTTGTTTGTATGATATGGTTCATATTCAGCAATATGGGGGATAATACAAAACACTTCTAAAATTTAAATAGACTGTGTACTTAACAAAAGTTTTGTGAACAGTATATAAAACGGGAAATGCGGCTGTTGGCGCCATGTTTCCTGTGTGATGGCTTTGGATGTCGTTTGTTGCTGCTGAAAAAACTGTCCAGTGCAGTATTTGAGTATGTGCATTATGTAAAAAGGCTTGGAGATTTTCCACTACAAATCCACTACAAGGTTAAACAGTGTCGTTTTGGAGATTGTCTTGCACATTGATTCTATTTGGTGCACTGTTCAGTCTTCAGTGAAGTTGCATTTTTAGTTTTTTTTTAATTAAAACAAAAAATAATTACAGTTACAGCAGAGAAGTCAGTGACTTCAGTGGAGGCCTCCACAGATGAAACAGAGAAGCAGGAATCCATAAATACAGTGGAAGGTATGTGCTGGGGAATTTAAAAAAGAGAAAATTGTAGGGTTTGGTGTGTGTGTAGTGCATTCACTGAAACATTTGTTCTGAGAGGCTTTTCTTACTTAAGGCATTGCCATATCTTGAGGGTGTTGCAGCAGTTTGGTTCATTTGTTTTTGCCTGAGTATGAAATTGCATTTTGGCAGTTAATCCCTCACTGTTTTTTTCAGTATTGAAACTCCACTATTATCCCTATAACTGTTGTGCACCGTGTTCATAAATGTGGATATTGAAGATCTAATTCAAATAGTTGCACCTGCAGAAAAAAGAAAAACCTGTGTGTCATGTCATCTTGATGTCAGAGCTTCCAGAGTTGGATACCAAACTATAAAGGGCAAGGTTGTCCCATGTCTTTTCCCTCATCATTGTGTTTTCTGTTAAGGTTCACTTGTGTAGCATGTAATCAGTCTGATTTGATGTTGCTTATTTGTTATCCACCTGTGAATGCCAGATTTAAAGATACAGTTTGTTTATATAATCTATGAAGGCCTGTCTTTAACAAACTGTCTTCTTGAATATGTCATTACTACTTTGCATTGAATGGACATGGGGGGTCATTGACTGTGCATCATTGTTGATTGATGAGTGTATGTGTGTATGAAAACAGCCATACAGGTTAACAATAATTTTATTTTTTATTTTTGCTTGAGCAAAAAAAAAATATACAAAGCTCAGTCAGGTAAGTTCAACTAAACAGTTGGTTTTTTTTACACAGCAAGCTGTGATCTTCATCCCACATCAAATCTAAAAAACTGTGCATTAGGACAACACATATCAGTCTCTTATTAAAATAATGTCATTCCCAGTTCTTCCAGTGGTGTGCATTCGAGACTTGGAGAACCAAGTATCTGAGGAGGGAGGTAGTGTTGCTCTGCTCTGTGAGCTTTCTAAACCTGGACTCCAAGTACAGTGGAAGAAAGGAACTGAAGTCCTGACTTGTGGAGAAAAGTATCAGATGAGACAAAGAGGATTCAGATATGAGCTAGAGATTCTTGACTTGACACCTGGAGACACGGGAACTTATTCATGCTGCTCAGAGGACACACTAAGCTCTGCATCTGTTGTAGTAAATGGTACGATGACAACCATGTGTCTCCTGTCATCTTCCACTTCAACTCAACCTGTCATTCCATTTTTATCAACTCATTTCACCTCGCATTGTTTCATCATTTCCAATTCATCTTTTCATAGTTAATTCGTTCTTTCTTTTGTTCTTCAGCTCTCCCAGTTATTTTTACAAGAGAGCTGCAAAACCAGAAAATTGAGGAGGGATGCAGTGTTTCTCTACACTGTGAGCTTTCTAAACCCAATGTTCCTTTAGAATGGAGGAAAGGAGAACTCGGTCTTTGTCCTTGTGCCAAATATGACATTAAACAAAAAGGACACCTGGTTACGCTAGTTATCCATGACGTAGATCCAGAGGATTCTGGAAGTTACACATGTGACACTGGTGATCGTCAGAGCACTGCACAGCTCTCTGTGGAGGGTATGCTTAATGCAATCTGTTATTTGTAGTTTGAAGTACCTGATTTGCATTTTGCTTTGGCTTTATGAGACTGATTCAGTTTCTGGATTAAATCTCAAAATAACAGACTTGGACATTGACAGCGTGATTTCCTCTGATTTGCTTTGTTTTACTGTTACACAGCCATTTTATGTGGGTGGGAGACTAAATTATGGACCAAATTTATTTGTTTTCTAATTTTTTTTTAAACTATGCTCCTTTTTCAATTCCCTACAGCCAAACCTGTCCTTTTCAAAACCCAGCTGCAGAACATTGAAAAACAGGCAGGAGAGAGTGCCAGTTTTCGCTGTGAGACCACAAAGCCGGGAGCCAGTTTGGTCTGGAGGTGTGGTGACAGGGTACTGACAACCAGCAGCAAGTATCATCTAAAACAGGAAGGAAATGTAGTCGAACTCATCATTTATAAACTGCAGGGGGCTGACTCAGGAGAATATTCCTGTGATACAGGCTGCCAGAAGACTTCAGCTGTCCTCTCTGTGAAGGGTAGGATTTCTTTACTCAAGACTGTCCTTTTCATGCATCCTCTGGAGTCCCATCTTCACGTTCCTTTCCACTTTGTCTTATTGTCTTCTCAAAAAGCAACACTTAAGCATGAAGTGCACCGACCTTTCATCTTAAATCCTTTTTCAAGTCTTTTTAACTGCATTTTAACGTTCAGGAATTCCTTCTTCATTTGTGCACTCTACCTAACATATCACTGTTTTAAAAGGACCTCTTGCCTGTTGAGCTTGATCGCCAACCTCATCATTTGTGATTGTCTTTTATCTTCCTTCACCTATACCTTAACACAACAGACCCTTGTTCCTTTCACTCGGTGCTCAAAATAACAGCACTGCAGAAATCTTTTTAATTCTAACAATATCTGCACATCTTGAACTTCATGAGTTTCCGTGTGCTGCTGTTTATTTATCAAACAGAAGTCGAGGTTAACATACTGAAATATTTGGAGAGCTGTGTCGTATATGAGGGCGAAGATGTCTGCTTTGAGTGTCTTCTTTCTCGTGAAGAGACACCTCCAGTCCAGTGGAAGCTCCAGGATGTCCCGCTACAGAATAATGAAATGAACTTGATAAAAGCCGAAGATCGGGTGCACAGCCTCACACTTAGAGGTGTCACAAAAGCTGACTCTGGAACAATCACTTTCACTGTGGGAAACCACACTTCCACCGCTTCCCTGACAGTCAGAGGTAAGGGAGTCATTCAGTGTTTCATCTCTCGCGATGAGAATGGGTGTTTGCCATTTATTTTATACATTAACATCTGGACTTCTACAGCTTTTTTCTCTGTCATTTTTCTTGTGGGACACATTTCAGCTATTGAATTCAATTCAATTCATCTTTATTTGCATAGCGCCAATTCACAACAATGTCATCTCAGGGCACACAATCAGTTTGAGCCAATCTGATTGTCATACATTGATTCATACAAGCCAATTCATAACAAATAGCCTAGCTAAGG
>JBBBVU010000008.1:17683070-17699119 GCA_037177055.1 Atherinosoma microstoma
ATTTATGCCAGAGTGAAAGTTGCTCAATCAAGCTTTTCAAGTGTGATTTTTATAAATACAAAACATTCCTTTTTTTGTTGTGTACTCTGTCTTAGTTAGGTGACATTGCCTTGGTATTACAGTGTCTACTTTTTTTAACCGTCAAATTAACTGTAAAGCTTAGAAGTTAAATAAGAAAATAGAGACATCCTGCTAACTTTCACTTTCATGTTCAGCTAATCCAGCTGTGGTTTTAAGGTGTGATGCAGATTTTAGCACACATTTCATTAGATTGCAAAATGTTCTGTATCATTTTGTCATCGTGCATGCAACTAGCTAACTAACAAGATAATACATTCAGAGTTAGAAATAGTCAGCAAAGTCTACTGACCTTTAAAATATCTTTTCATTGAGGTCAAATATTATACCATACCAGGTGATATCAGTGTTGACATCTTCACCCAGTTGTTTAAACCATCTGTTGTTGCATGTGGTTGGAGGCAGGCTTCTTATCCCCATCCCCTCTGCTATGGCTACCTCTGCGAGTTGCTAATGCAAGTGATGCTGAGAGTCTAAAAATAATCTGCACATTATGGTGCTGTGTTTTGCTGTATTCCAGTCAGGTTTGGTTGATTTACTCAATTCATTCTGGCTGTTTTTATACTTGTGGGAGTGTTCCTTTAATCTGAATGCCTCAAAACACAAATTCTGTTTGACTGAAAATAAATGTTTTGATACATTTGGATTTGATACCAAACCTGACAGAAGACTGCTCCCTGTTCTAGTCATGCTTTGCTTTGTTCTATTAAAGAATAAGTGAATGAATGAATGAAAAAACTCTCATTTTCTTCACACAGACATCATTTCTTAACCACTTTTACACCCTTCATTTTATCAGTCCCACCAATTAAATTCTCATCCAATTATTAATTTGTTATTCAGACAGTTTACAGAATCATGAAGTGCTCCAGTGGATGAAATCTTGGCCCAAAACTACCAGTATGTATCCCAAGTGCATCAGCATCACAGTTACTATACATTTTTCCACTACATTTTTTTTTTTTAAATTAGATGACTTCATAAAAACTATTTTGCCTTGATGATTAAAACATATCTCACATTTAGGTGGATTCACATTCGTTTTCCTTGTTTTTTTCCATATAAGCGTGATAGTTAAAAACATTTTCATCATGTTGGTTCTTCTCTGTACATTGTATGAGTGTTCTTCCATCTTTTTTTAGATGGTTTTCAAAATGCTTTTGCAGTGACATATGAAGTTTCCCTGGCTTACAGCTACAATACATGCTCACTGACTGACATGTATGTGGACAGCTCCAAAAAAGCGCTATCTGGATCGCATGTTGCCACTAATGTTAAATGTACAAAAGCATAAGAATGAAATTATTGTTGCAGATTTTTTGTTTCTTGTTTTTTAATCCAAAAAACACCTAATGCCTTCAAGCAAAATTCTTAAATTATGGAACGAGGTGATTGTTACATTATCAGGTAAATACATGCTTTTGAAAAGTTTCTGCTTGGGATGTGAATTTAGCCGACTTGTGCTGCCTCAGCCAAACTAAATTAAGAAAACTGAAAGGGGATGGTTTTATCAACTGTTCCAAGAATTTAAGCAAAAATTTTATTTTTCATCGAGATATGTACAGTGTTACAAGTCCCTTTCTTATTTTAATTTGCCATTTTTTGTACTGTGTAACAGTGATGAAGCTTTTTAAACTTCAAAACAACAGATTACACAAACAGAAAATAGTCTGGGTCTTTGCATGAGTAACCTGTCCTCACTCTACATCTTTGCTGCCCCAGCTTCATTACGTGTACCAGGAGCTGACAGTGATGATGAGACCAAAACCCCTTCTGCATCACCTCATCACGGCCGCTCTCGTCCTCCCTCCCTAATTGCTGACTCCTCCTCAGAGTCTGATGAAGGGGATGCCAGAGGAGAGGTGAGACATATGAAACTGATAAGTTTAGATTGGTGGGCTCAATAATTTGTAGATCATAATCTGTGCATAAACTAAAGACTTAAACAAGGTTTACAAATAGTAAAAGCCTAAATGATTCATGGAGATGCTGGAAGAAAAAACATTAACCTGGATTGTGTCATTGAGTGAAATATTACCAACAGTATTCCATTTTTTTATGAAGACTACCTCTGTGGTTATTTGTGTGTTGACTCAATTCTATAGTTGATCTTAAGGTTGTGCATTGATGTTTGTTCATATTAACAACATATATTTAGGAATAAATTTAGGAACATTTTTTGCCCAGCACAACTGGTTTTTTGAAAACCCAAAAAATAAAGCTGGAATAAAATAATATGAATATTATGAAAACAAAAAATGTGGTACTAGAATGACCAATTTTAAAGTAGCTAACATTTCTTATGAATTTTCATTATGTCATCAATGCATTTTACCAAAACCGATGTGTGCAATCATTAATATTCATATCTTTTTAGATGTTTGACATCTATGTGGCAACAGCTGACTACAATCCCACTATTGCAAGCAAAGATTCCATCTCTCTGAAGGAGGGACAGTATGTTGAGGTTTTGGACTCAGCTCATCCACTCAAGTGGTTGGTTCGGACCAAACCTACCAAAATGACACCATCCCGTCAAGGCTGGGTATCACCTGCTTACCTGGACAAAAAACTAAAAGTATGTTTTAAGGCTGTAAAATCTGCAGGATGCACACATTTTAGAATGCAGCATTGTTTCTTGATGTCTGTTTAAAAATGCACATTGCAGCTTTCTGCTGATACGGGTGACGTACCAGAAACAAGCGTAGAGGAGGTGTCGGAGGGAGAGTACAAGAGGAAGTTATTGTAAGTAAAGCACATCTGTAGTCATAAAAAGATGTGCAAAAAAAGAAAGACTCACTGTAACAAATTATTATTTCATGCCTCTAGCCAACTGATCCAGGACATGATAAATGGAGAGTCAGAGTTTGTTAAAGAGGTAAATCTATTTACCTCTCGCCACCTGAAGCATGCTGACTGCCCTGATGCACCACCTGATGTCTCTGGCCAGAAGGAGGTCATTTTCAGGAACATCGATGATATCAAGTCCTTCCATAGCAAGTGAGCTCACGTCTTAATTACTAGTCATTTATGTCAGCTATTTTCATAAAGAAATTATGAATGTGTCAGTGTGTTCGCATAGTTCCTCAATGAAGACGTCATATTAGTGATTGGACTCTTCATTGTTATTTATCAGTTTCTTCCTATTTTGTTTTGTAGGGAATTCCTCCCAAAGTTGAATGAATGTGACACAGATGATGATGTAGCCATGTGCTTCCTGAGGAACAAAGAGGGCTTTGAGAAGTACCTCCAGTATCTTGTAGGCCAGAGTCAGGCTGAATCTGCTGTCAGTGACAAGACTGTCCACCATTTCTTTAAGGTAACACCAGAACTGTTACTGCTCTGTTATGGGCCAGAAAGTATGTTGCATTGAATTTTGTTATAAATGGCCCAATTTTCTATATTCATCTTATATACATACATTTTAGGTTTATATATCTGTAGGTAGTTGCTACTATGTAAATAAATAAACTTTTATGTGAGTGAACTGTTCACCATTAAACTACTTAAATTCTTATAATAATCTTTTTACAGGAGTACAGTGAGAAAGAGCAGGCCAATGCAGATCCTGCAGATCCCCCCGTACGCAGTATCAACGCCTATCTCCAACAGCCACAGGAGAGGATTCAGAAGTACAAAACAATCCTCAAGGTAACAGATATGATGGACAACAATCATGGGGTCTTGTTAAATCAGTTCTTTACATTACTAATGAAAACGTTTCTGACTCACAAGTTTAAAGCATCTGATTTTCGATTTGTTCACATTTCTGCTTTGACATCTTCAGGAGCTCATTCGAAACAAGGCAAGAAATGGTCAGAATTGCTGCCTGCTGGAAGAGGCATATGCAATGGTGTCTGCTCTCCCTCAGCGCTCTGAGAATACCCACCATGTCTCACTGATTGAGAACTATCCTGCTACCCTGGATGTTCTTGGAGAACCAGTTAGACAGGTAAAGTATTTATCATCAATAATTGTATAATGGAGTTGTGAGACACTTTGTAGGTTTTCTGTGTTTGATTCTGTATATCTTTTATTTTTCCTCCACCAGGGACCTTTCCAAATCTGGGAGGGAGCACCTGGAATTAGAACATCCTCTAGAGGTCACCACCGCCATGTCTTCCTCTTTAAGAACTACTGTATCATCTGCAAACCCAAGAGAGACAGTAACACTGACACACAGTCATATGTTTTTAAGAACATGATGAAGGTATTTTGTTATAATAACTTCTTTTTATTGACTGCTGTCTTCTATTTTACATTCAGCAGCCTGAATGATGTTTGTGTTTCTTCATTCCATTGCAGCTGAATAACATTGATGTAAATGAAACAGTGGAGGGAGACGACCATGCTTTTGAGATCTGGCATGAACGAGAGGACTCTGTGAGAAAATACACTTTACAGGCTCGAACTGTTACCATCAAGAACTCGTGGCTGAGAGACCTCCGAGAACTGCAGCAGCGATTCACCATGCCTGCATGGAGTGAGTGGGACAAATGCACTGTCAATCTTTTTTGTCCCTCTTCAACCTCACATTGTCAAACATTGTTTATATATTTGTTTTTAATCAGGTCCTCCTGATTTCGAAGAAATTTTGGCAAACTGCACAGCAGAGTTGGGCCAGACTGTTAAACTGGCCTGCAAAGCCACTGGAGTGCCCAAACCTGTGGTCACGTGGTATAAGGGTAAGATGTTTGCTCTGTGCTTTTTATTAAACTGCACAATCTTACAATATGCAGAAAAATGGGCCTAAGAATTACAGTTTTATTTATTCATTTTCATACTTGTTGGATGAAGATGGACGCCCAGTAGGGGCAGATCCTCATCACATCATTATTGAGGACCCTGATGGCTCCTGCACACTGATCCTGGATAATATGACTGCAGATGATTCTGGCCAGTACATGTGCTTTGCCACAAGCTCAGCTGGCAATGCCAGCACTCTTGGAAAAATCACAGTTCAAGGTAAGTAATGCGTGATAAAAATGTTCTACAGTTCAGTTATCACTCATGCACTCAGACTCACACCAGTTGCTGCAAAGCTGCTGTGGAAGTGGCTTGCCTGCTATTGGGAGCATCTTTGGGTCCAGTGCCAGTCCCAAGGAGTGTCTTTCTTATAGCAGACAACCATCTGAGCCATCCTTGATGCATTATTAAGTTAGCACATTTTTCTTATGATTAGCCTGTCTAATTCTTAAACATGTAAATTGTTTCTACATGTTTCTTGCAGTTCCACCTCGTTTTGTAAATAAGATGAAGAATGCTGTCTTTGTTGCTGGTGATGATGCGCAGTTCACCTGTGTAATACAAAGTGCCCCAAGCCCCAAGATAAGGTATGGCTGTTTTACTAACATTTGGTGCTGTTGCTTTTTTTTCCTGTCTTTGAAAAATCATTCTGATATTATATATATATATATATATTTGCTCTTTGGCTGTATGGATCTTTTCAAGGTGGTTTAAAGATGGCAGGCTGCTGACTGACCAGGAAAAGTATCAGACTTACAGTGAGGTCCGCAGTGGGGTTCTGGTTCTTGTTATAAAAAACCTGACAGAGAGAGACCTTGGACACTACGAGTGTGAGGTTTGTCAAGACTACCCTGTGCCATACCTGGCATTACATATGTTATGGACTATATCAGTTTGCAGCTAATATTCTTGTAAATTTTATCTGAAATTATTATAATTTTTCATATTAGTTTTACTCCAAACCCATAATAGAAATAATGATTTTTTTTTACTGATTTATTTAACATCAAAAATGGATCATATTTATTTATATTTCATTATGTAATTTGCAAAGGTATTCTGACCCTCATTCAGTACCGAACAGGCTGCTTTGGGAAAAATATCCTGGTGATGATAGATCTTATCATGCTTTGTTAAATTGAATGGGAAATGTCTGGAAACTGCCATCTTCAGATATCTCCACTGATATTCTGTGGAGTTAAAGTCTGGGCTTTAACATAGACCTGCACAGACAAACCAAACAGCATTTTATTTCTGTTTGCTTCACCTTTCTGAAAATTGAATCATTCCTTTAGTCACAGGTCACAGTAGTTTTTTTTTTATTTACTCTCTCCTATTTTTCCCTTATTTGCAACCAGTCATTCAGTCCCTGCTGATGGTGCCATAGCATTGCTGCTTCTATGTAACTTCTCTACCATATAAGCCTTTCTGATGGAGTACTGCTGAAATGGTTAACTGCCTATCCTTCTGTTGAACCCTCTATAAGGGATTTCTTAAAGTTTGTTCGAGCAGTAACCTCATGTGTGGTCACCCCACCCACTGATCATGTATTGGTTTGCTCAGTTTGACCTGACAAGCAACTTTATGAAAAGTCCTAATGTTTTCAAACTTATTCAGAACTTCTGAGGCCCCTGTACTCACAGAAACAAGAAATTGTTTAAGAATTGGCTTTTTCCCTCATCTATTTCTTTCTGTTTTATTGTCCACAGAGTTCCCTTGATTTCTTGGCTGATTTCATGATTTCATGTAGTGTGAAATCTGAAATGTATATGTCCAATCCTATCGTATTACCACAGGTAGACTACTGTCTGGTTCTTGATTTTTTTGCTGCCCCACAGTAAAGGGTCTGAATACTTTTGTAAATGAGTGATTTAAGTTTTTCTGTTTATTATTAAATTTTTCTTTTTTTCTCCCAAAGTTTTCATCTGTTTTCACTTTGCCACTGTAGGTCATTGAGGTGAAATTTGATTGTGGTAATTGTTTTTGCAACTTGGACTTGATAGATAGTTGATATCAATTAGCAGCAGAAAGTCATATTTAATAGTCTAAAAATATATCTCTGCCTTTCCCAGTTGTCTAACCGCCTGGGCAGTGCCAAGTGTGCTGCAGATTTAGTCCTCCCCTCTGCTGTGGCTCGCACTGGTGAGCAGGCCATCACTATTGAAGGTAAGGAAACTGACTTTATCCTTAAAAGCTTTTTTCTCAGAGTCTTTGCATAAAATTGGCACAAGTATAAATGAAAAAAGCCAATTTTGTTTGTTTATTTGATTTACTTTTCTCTTCATTCATTCATTTATTTATCATAAGGATGCGTAATAATTAATGCATTGCATACTGTATGCATTTTTGTGTATGCTTTTTTCTTTTTTTTTAATTATATTCTTTTTTTCTGTAGTTACTGAACAAGAGACTAAAATACCAAGAAAAACCATCATCATGTAAGTGTGATCCTAAATTATTCCCTACTCTGGTCCCATCCTCTGCAAAAACTAGATTAAATTTATCTTTGCATATTGTTAGTATCAACATTGTTAGTCTTTCAGGTTTTTGTTCTAGTGTTCATCTGCAGTTGTGGGGTTTGTGTAGCTGTGTGAGAACACTTATTAGTAGATTACATGAGCTAAAACTGAATTTGGAGCACTTTTCTATGTGTGGGGTTCTCTTTGCATTGTGTAGTATTTAAAGCCTGAATGCTAAGAGATTGTATCACGGAGATGATAAAAGGAGGGGCTGTTTCCATTAGGGTGCTGCCTTTAACTGACAACTTTATCACTGCAGCTTATCACAGGGCTCTGACATTTACATCCAAGACTTCAACTGAAGTCACTTGTATTTATATTTCCCACATCAAATATAACCACATAAATCAAATGTGTAAGAAAGTAAAGTAAATGTGTAAAGAAAGTAAAAAGAAAAAGTATCAGGCAGAACAACAGAAGAGAAATCATCTTCACAGTATGGATAGATATGGAATTTATCTCAAGAGATCTGCAGAACTTTCTAAAAGTGGAAATCTGCAGTATGAAAAATAAAAAATGCTTCATGTTGAGATCATAACTTTATAAACTATTTTCAGTGTACAGACCTGTATGTCTGTAACAGTCTGTACATAATGCATATTTTTTAGTTTTTGAAAAATCACTTTTGCCTTATTAGTTTCATTATTGAGTCACTTTGATTGGTGATTTATGAGTGGCAATCTAAGTGTTCCATCTTTGATCGTGTGTGTGAAATCTGCATCCAGTATAATATTTTTTATAGCTCTTTGTAGTACTAGTAATGACAGTAGTCCTCCATTTATTCCAGTGAGGAGACCATTACCACAGTGGTGAAGAACCCACGTATGAGGAGGCACAGATCCCCTGGTTTGACAGTTATTGGTGCTCACCGCTCTGAGACTTCCACCCCTGAGCCCCTAGCAACCAGGCAGAGGAGGATGCCTACCCCAAGAAAGACCACCATCCCAACCCTCTATGTTACTGAACCCGAGGGGGCTGAAGCCAGGGCAACGGAAAGCAGGCCCAGGTGGGTTGAAGTAGAGGAGGTCATCGAGTATAAGGTCAATAAGTCTCCCAGGCTGTCCAGGAGAAGAGGAATCTCACCTGCAGGGTCTGATCGAGCAGCCACTCCTTCAAGACCTAAGAGGTCTCCCATGGAAAACCCAAATGCCAACAATTCCAACAACAAGCTGGTGGAGCAAACACAGGCACAGCTGCAGGGAGAAATCAGCAGCCAGCCGCTGTCCTGGGAGGAAGAAGAGACTCATTCTGCCTCTGGTTCTACTTCTGGAGAACCACATGAGCTCTCATCTGTCCTCATGCTCTCTGGACAAGACAGTGATGACCTGGATGATCAAGAAACCGTTATCTTTGAACCCGATGAAGAAGATAATGAATGTAATCCATTCAGAAAGCAGGAGACCATGATCCTGAAACAAGGAGATCATATTGTGACCCTGGAGGATTTGGAGGACTACATCCCAGAGGAAGGAGAAACTTATGGCTCCTCCAACACCCACCATGCTGCTGATGAAAAGCCCTGTGAGATCTCCGTGCTCCAGAGGGAGATTGGCGGGTCCGCAGTGGGACAGCCAGTGCTTCTCAACGTGGGGCGACCTGACGTGGTGCCGAGACAGAGGAGCGGCTTCTTTGGTCGCTTCAAGGAGCATCTTTCCAGCAGCTTTTTTCCATCTGCCTTCCCACAGTCTGGTGAAGGTCGTCCCAGGACTGAGAGGCAAATCCCAATCCAAGTGAGCCACGCCAAGCTGGAGGTGAAGCCTTCATACTGTTCAGAAGTGCAAAGAGTGGAAGGCGGGCAGCAGAGCTTTAAAACCAAAGTGTCCACTCAGACCTACGGTTACACATCAGTTGGGAACCCTGTCACTCTTCAAATAAGAGATAACCATTATCAGAACCAGTAATTATTTTTAATTTGGTAATACAAACCCACTTAGTCTTAAATAGATACATTACTATTTACATCATTAAAATAAACAAGGTAACTCCTAACCTGAGGTACATGTGCTACAATTAACAAACCATTCCATTTTGAAGCAGCCAATCAGAAACGGTCTCATCCTCTGAGTTGTTTTACAGACAAATGGTTGGAGTCAACGTAGTCTTCAGACTAGATAGTTTGAAACTGTAAATTATAGGAATAATCATGTAACTTTAAGCAGAATTCGGTCTCATTCAGTTCTCTCAACAGCTGTGTGACATATGCAGTTATGAAGTTTGGCCAGAGAAAATCCCAAAGAATAATTTATGACGTTTATTGCTAATCAAAGTTATTGCCAGTTTCTGTTGCACATGTACCTTCATAAAATCATG
Source organism: Atherinosoma microstoma (assembly GCA_037177055.1). Classification (NCBI taxonomy): domain Eukaryota; kingdom Metazoa; phylum Chordata; class Actinopteri; order Atheriniformes; family Atherinidae; genus Atherinosoma; species Atherinosoma microstoma. The sequence goes on from JBBBVU010000008.1 coordinate 17,692,724, forward strand.
AACCTGCCCAAATTAACTGATCAAGGCATTATCCTTAGTAAAGAAATAACAAAACCCTTGCTGTATTTCTAAACAAATACTTATACAATAGTGTTATGTGTTATTTTTGATCAGCTTTACTTTTGTACTTTTGAGTGTTGAACTTCACAGCACCTCAGATTCTTTGAGCAGGAAATATTACCGTTAATAAGTTGTTGACTTCATGTGTCAGATTCTGTATTAGTCAGTGTAGTTTAAGGACTGATGTGTAATCAAATAGGTTTTCTATTGGTGTTTGAATGATTCCTCTAACACTTCTATAAGCAGATTATTTGGTAGATGAATTAATAAACTGCTTTATAACTACACCCTACATGAAGCAGATGTTCCCACCACAAACTAGATGATTTTTCTGAGCGTTATAGACATTTTGTTTGTTAATGCAATGCAGTTACCGGACGACTCACAGGCCGTCACTGGGATGCATTGTGAAGGTGGCAATTATTTAGACGAATGACTGCATGTATATGCTTTTCTAAGCAGACGTGTTTATCCAGAATAACCACCTCCTGTACAAGTACAAATGTGTGTGCAATGTACTGAAACCAGAATTTACTACCTTTGATATAGCTGTTAAAAGTGAGTAGAGTAACTTCCTCCTTAAAGATGTGTGGCATTTGTGTTGTTGAAAAGTGCCATTTACAAGGAGTATGTTATGTAATATTAAAACATTAACCGATCGTAATTGCTTGTACTTTACATGTGTAGTTTTGGACAAAACAAGGTTGAATACAAAGTATGGAATTAAATAAATCTACTGCAAAGATTCAATCTAACCTGTTTCTATTGTTTCCTTCTATAACACACAAATGACAGTCTTGTTTTGTAAGCTTTTTATTAAAGTTTCAATGCATACATATTACTATTAAACATTAAATGTACTTGAGAAATACACAATAGATTTCCACAAGAACTTTTCATAAGAGCTGGTTAAGTTATAAATGGCAAAATCAGAGGACTGCAGGCATTTAATATCAACTGCTATATTAAGGTGGACAACTTAAATAATAACTGGCAATAGCAGCACATTTCTGCACAAAGGACTGAATGTTACAAGGTGTCTGAATACAATATTTTCACTCCTTTTAACATTCAGAAAACTAAAAATCCTATGTGGAAAAACTATGTCAATGTACACAAATTGTGTGTATAATTTTTTTTCTACTTATAAAATGATATTTACTGTGTGCTTTATTTTAAGCAATACATAAACATGTAATCTAATCCTTTAAAGCTCTTTTTTGGGAGGAAACAGTCCACTGAATGTCATATTACTGTACAGGTGAAGCTGCAAAGTGAGTAGGTTAAACAATATAAAAGTTAAACAACTGTAAAATAGACAGTTTAATCATATGCTATACCCCACCCACATCCAAAAAAAAGCCATATTCCAAGTGAGGTTAATGGTTTTGTTCAAAGGAAAATTTCTACCTGAAGGAGGAATTTCATCTTTTGCACAGCAAAATCCAGAAAAACAAAAGTGAAATGTAAATGTAATTAGTATGGTTAGTATGTTACCTGATATTTTACAAACGTCTTTAAAAAAAGGATTTACCATCGCTGTAATGATTATATTGTTTAGAAAGTACAGCTAACTTGCATGTACCCCCTGCAAGATAAAGAGCCAACAGATTTTCCAAAGATGAGTTTCGGTTTCAAACTCACAGTCAGCAATACATCTCAGTTTTTGAATAATGAAGTTCACCATCCAAGCAGATAGAAAGAAAAAAGAAGAAAAAAAAGAACCACAAGGTGTGTGCATTTTTTTTTATACCCTTGAAAGACCAGTTTGTCCACATGATGGAATGAGTCGTTTTACTGTCCCTTTGTACTACTATGGGGGAGGTGAGCGAAGGTCTGTCTGCAGTGAACTCTGTCCAACAGAGTTTCCAGCACAGCACACCAGTCTAACTTCAAGTAAGATTTAGAGGAGTATCTTCTCTTAATACATGTCAAAATAAAAAGATCTAAAAACAATTTCTACAAGTTAGAAAAAAAGAAGTCTCACTTCAGTAATAACTACTTCTACACAGAGTAAAACCTTCAAATTTGTTGACACAATAATGTATGTTTTCTGAGCTTCCCTGACCACCATCTGAAGGAATGTACATGTTTGGAATGGAGGTCGTTTGTTTTGTGGAGTGGCTGGACGGGGTTAAAAGTTTCCAGGATGTTGCTGCCTTCTACGAAGACACGTTGAGCTTCTTCACCTTGTTAATTTCCTACAAAGAGAAAATAAGAAATGAATATTCTATGAGGTCCCACATACAAGTATGACCAGAAAACACAGATAAAAGTAAAGCCTCCACAACTTCTAAAAACCACTGTTGCTGCAAGTTGAAAATTAAATGGATGACAAAGGCATGATGAAATCTAGAGCGATAGGAAAGTAATTAGGACTCAGACCCTTCCTAGAGTGTGTGGTCACATCACACCATCAAACTAAGAACTTTAAGGGTATATAAGCCTCATTATCAGGTGTTATATGGTTCATGTTGTGTGTCACTGTAATCATTTCATGCGGAGGCCTCATACCTGTACCATTTCATCTTCTATATGTAACTTTAACAAATATTTTCCATAAGTCTGATTATTCTCAGAAAATTTGCTGATCCTAAAGGTATTAATAGACACCAACTATCTCCACTGCACCTGTGATAATTATCTCTGCTTATTTGGCAGTCGACACCTTCCAAGTGACGTAAGCTACGGCTTGTTTGAACATGCCTTCATCAAAGCTGTGAATGGAAACAGAGTAGCACTGAGACCGTTCATTATATCCTCTTTCATTTTTCGCCCTGCTTTGACATCTGTTGGTTAAGGCTTTTGATTCACAAACCACAGCACCTGTCTTACATCTTTCTTCCCCTCATCTCCTTGGATCCTAAAGAGCACCTGTTTTTTGACACTTGCATTTAAAGAAGTAGCATTCTCTTCTAAAACATATGCTTCTTGTGTTTTTGGTCATTATGAAGCTAGTTAAGCTAATGTTAGGCTGCAGTTTTGCTTGAAAATAAAACAACTCCATCCCAAGTGGGTCATGACCAAAGCAAAGCGAACCTATCATGTAACATATCCCTATCTGGATAAGAAAAAATAAACCTACACAAGTGAGGAAAAGATTTTCAGCATTTGCATATATGAAAATATTTGTTCACAGCACACACAAGTGTTGAAACGTTTATGCTTCATGAGTTATTATCTCATGTATAACAACTGCTCGGCAAAGCTAACTCACCTCAAGAAGAGATTGTTTTAATTTCCCATACGCATCCTCCAAATTATTATTGACAATTATGACATCAAACACACCGGCTTCTTTGCCTAGAGGGAGACAAAATCATGCTATGTTATACTTTTAATACCTTTTCAATTTCCAGCTTTGAACTGATGACAGCGAACCGACAACTACTTACTAAACTCCATGTCCACCTTGGCTGCACGTAAACGCTTTTGGAGGCTTTCTTCCGACTCAGTCTTTCTCTCTCTTAAACGTTTTTCCTGAAACGATAAAACCAGACACCACTCAGACATATTATCAGAATTATCAACAGGGCCCGCTTACAAAACTCTCGCTTGGTGGACGTGATGACAGACATTTTCCTCTACGCTCACCAGAACTTCCATAGATGGCGGCTGGATAGAGATGTATATGGGGTTGAGGTCTGTTCTTTTGATGTTCTTCACACCCTGCATGTCGATATCAAGTATACAGATGAGGTTCTTGGCTTGGACGGCTTGCACAGCGGCTTTGCTTGTCCCGTACAAGTTTCCAGAAAACTCTGCATTCTCGATGAAATCGCCTTTGTCGATGCTTGCCTGCATCGCTTCCCGTGTAACATAATGGTAGTCTGAAAGTTTAAAAAATGACAGTATTCATATCAGGATGAGATCAGGCGGTGACCAAAAAGGGGAAGTTGTGTGATGTACCTCTGCCATTTTCTTCTCCAGGTCGAGGATTTCTTGTTGTATCTGTGAGAAGCAAAATTTTTATTATTTCATTTAAATCTAGAGCTGCACCAATTTGTTGATCTATTAATCGCAGACAGAAAATTGCATCATTGTGGATACGTTATGCATTGGATCAGTAGATAAATTATCTTGTGCAGAAACCTTGAGCCACCCCTCATTTATTATACATTTCCAGGAAAACAGGACATTTGCAAAGCAATTTACTGAAGCATGTGCAAACGTACAACAAGCTTGAAAGTCAATATTTGGTTTGACCAGCTTAGTTCTTCCACACAGCTCGACTCTTAGATAAGCTTTCTTGTCATTTCTTTAAGGAGTCTCAGGAAAAGTTCTCCAGACTTCTTGAAGGACATTTGAAACATCTATTTTGGATGTCGGCAGCTTTTTTTTTCCTGATCTCTCACTTCAATAGTGAGGTCCAAGTGCTGGGGAAGATTCATCACTCCCATTAGACCTGTTGACACTCATTTTCAGTCCGTTTTTTTTATCATTTGGCTTACTACAGTTTTTTCCCCTACTGCTTAAGGACATGACATTCAGATACTGTTTAGCTGCTGTAGATTGTTTTTTCAGCCTGCCACTTGTTCTTTTGTCCTCCTCTTATCCAGTTTCCTCATACAGGACATTTGAACCGTTTGCTCTTTGATACAAAAATGCTATTTGTCTGTCAAATTGTGTTATCTTGAGTATTTTTCATAAATGCAACTAAAGAAATGGGAACCAATTATGTGTCTTTGTAAAAGTCTACTCATAACAAAGATAATAAACCTGATACTTTAAATTGGCTTTTTTTTTGCCAATTAGCCTGTTATGTGCTGAAATGAGTTAGGTGCCTTTATTCTTAAATGGCTCGTAGGTATGTATTAAATGGCTTGACAGAAACCCACATTCGTTTGAAAGTTGTCAAGTGCAATGGCTACCACATGGCTACCCTGAAAACATGTGGAAAAACACTAAAAATCTTAAATAGACCTTCAGAAAGACTGAGGACGAATTGCTCCAGAACACTGATTACAAGTGGCTCGAGATTTTTTGCACAGAGCTAAATATATATCTTAAAAAACGTTTAAATGTTGTTTTAAAGATAATTTTAACATTTTACAGATTAACTGCTTCATCCGGGCAAAATAGAAATCTTTAAAAAGAAGGATTAAATCTGAAGATCGATGTCAAGAACACACTGACAACAGTGGTCATAATTATAAATATATATTAGGACAGTGTGGTACACTCACGAGACACGCTGAAGCCAAAGACACTGTTGTGTTCCTCCAGAAGCCTCTTCAGCAGGGTGCTCTTTCCTGCCCCTGACGGACCACTAAATACCACAGGCCTGGGTCCAGCCATAGCTGAAAGAGAAATGGAGAAATACTGCAGTTCACTATAGGAAACAAGTGGATGAGGCGCATCACCGCTGGAATCTTCCATGAGTCACCACAGAAGCAAAAATAGAGTTAGCACAAACATGAATATAAGAAAGATGGTCATTTAACAGCAGAAACAAGAAATGGTCCAGACGGAGCTGAAACCAGCAGCACAAGAGCAGGAGGGAGTAAACTGCAAGCCGCAAAGTTACCATGGAGCTGTTGAGGAACAAATTAAGTCACTATATTACACAGTCCTGCTCTGCTTGTGGTAGCAGAAAGGAGCGGAACTACCGGAAGCTAAAAAGAAAAAACTTTTCAAAAAAGTACACAATTCAAGTACACAAAATACAATTTCAAGTAAAATATAGCTTACAACTCACCAACGCTGAATAACACAACTATAAATACTTGAAAAGTTATTTAGCTAAGAATGAAAAACTATCTTTTCTAATGGTGCTATCAACATCTATTTTCCTCGCAAAGACTTTAACTAGGCTCCTCAAGTAAAACGGTAAGTAATAATACTGGTTTTGCTGCTCCTCACCCTTCTACAAAACACACCGAGCTCAGACGCACAAAGCAAACAGGGAAGGTATGAATGTGTGCCAAGAGGCTGGACTGTATTTGAAAGCAGTTTGTCTGGGAGTGGTGAGAGGAAGAGGGCAGGGCTACTTCTACTCTCTAGTCACAGGGAGGTTGTTTTTTTTTTTTGGCAACACCTACTCTTATCAAAACTATGATACTAAAACTAAGATACTAAAAAAGCTACAGCTAAGAATGAAAGTAGTCCATGATTGTTGCTAAAACATCTTACTTCTTAAACATGTTTGGGTATCAGATGAGTTGGCAAGTCCAAGAATGCCTAACATTAATTCATCCACACCACATATATTGTGAGATGAAGCAAAGATGAAACAAATTACATAGAAAGTGTATATGAAGTGTCCTCAAGCAAGTCACTGGATCTCACTTTGTTTCTATCACATTCATCGGTGAATGTATAAATGATAGAGAATAT
>JBBBVU010000008.1:17700574-17714384 GCA_037177055.1 Atherinosoma microstoma
TATATATATATATCAATTGTATTTCATGATGTATACAGGTGTAGTGTAAAAAGTAAATGTTAGTAGGTTTTAATATCATTAGGTAATTATGGGTGGTATATCATTGTCTGTCAAATGCCATAGCGACCATCAGTAAGAAACTCGCATCCCAGCGATCAAACTGCAAGTTACACTGCTTGAATTCAACACCATCTTTTCCTGCAGCACAAAGAATCCGACTCCAGAAATGAATGGCAGCCTTGAAACCGTGATACAGCAAACGTTTATAATATAGTGGAGAACGGAGAAAACAAACATCCTCATTCCTACCTGAAAATAGTCTGGCAAACTGTCTCATGTACATCAGAAGTGAGGTTAATCCAATCCTTTTAGACCGTCTCCGGGGGATTTTCTCCCTCCACTGCTCTGCGCTTTTGCTGTGAGAGCCATTAGAGAAAACTGTCCTGCCTACGTCATCACTGCGGGCCAAAACAACGACACGTTACGTTCAAGACCGTATATTCAAGACTGTCGAAAATGCGCGCGACAATACACCGACAGAGGAAGTATTAGCATTAGCCCTACGATAGAATAGTCAACTAAACAACGACATATTTATCATTTTAATATAATTGACTGATAGCAACAGCATCTTTCTTCCTGGTGATATATACGCTCACACGATGAGACACTAATACCAATATTTTAAGCCGTATTGTAACTTCAGCTACACGAGATAAGCAAGCTTGAACTCATCACTCTTTTACCCAACCACTTCTCTTACGCTTTGTGGGTATTTCTATAAATAACTGGAAAATTTGGCGTCACTTTCCAAAGTAAATAGCACTACCAGGAAGCACGTTGCTTTCGTCAACACTGGGAAGTTAAACTTGCCGCAGAACTCCCCGGATGAACGTGTGCCCAAGGCCTGACCAATCACGCAGCTCGCGTGGCTAAAGCTAGCCGCATGCGCTAACAGTGCTTCGATTTACTCTTATCTACGAATTAACTAAGAACAATGTTTGGTTCTTCAAGATCTGGGGGCGTACGAGGGGGCCAAGACCAGTTCAACTGGAATGACGTGAAAGTCGATAAACACAGAGAAAATTATCTCGGTAAGTGAAAGCACTTGCAGTCATGTCCGCTATCAGAGCTAACCAGAGAGTGAACAACCAAGCAGCAAAACAAGATACTCCAAACTGTTGTCTAATACAAACTTCGATCAATGCACCTGCTCCATACCTTTTGATGTGAAGTTCCTCATTACACAAAGTTTGGACGGTTTTATTGGGTTAATAGTACTGTTTTCCACCCTTCACACAGCTGGTTCCCACTTTCATTGCCTCTTCTGAACAGACACGCGTAGCCTCTCCGCTGTCCGAGCCCTCACCCCTGCCAGCAAGTCAGCCAAACAAGAGCGAAAGCTACGTAGCAGCCAGTAGAGATGTGACATAAAAGGCTAAAAGTAACATTACACAACTTGCTAGGCGAGTTATATTTTGGGGAATCATTTGAGTAACATGTGTTGTGAATAACATTGTAGATCAGAGAACCAGTTGTACTGTAGATCCTGTCAGCAGTAAAGTTAAGATTTGAAGATTGATCGTCACGTGACTCAGAAGAGAAAATGCTACCCCAAATCTTCCTGTTACATATAATTTTCAAAGCTGAATAACAATTGAATATATTTTTGTTTAGGAATCCAAATTAGGTATTGTCTTAATCAATTTGTAGTCATTTGCATACGTTTCCGGAGAAGAAATTTGGACACTGGATTAAGCCATACTGACCCTATTAAGATAAGATAAGACTTTATCTGTATCACAGTGGGGGAATTCAAGTGTCTGAAGTGTCTGTATTGATTTATTTTGTTTGCACAAATGTTTCTGTAGAACAAATTGACCAATTAAAAAAACATCACCAGTCGGAGCAAATAAAATACCTGCAATCCTATGAAATAAATTGTGATTGATAGCAACATATCAAAATGTAAATAAGAATAAAAACTGTATAGTGAGTGTTTGTCATTCAAGTGCAGATTTCTGTTTTTGTAGCATTTCACAAACATTCATTTTCTCTCCCAGAAAACTGCTAATACAGATTTGGATTTGGAAACACCATACTTTTTTTAAATTGGGATCCCTGCTGTTACAGAGTGAAAACTTTTAACCTATTGATTTATTATTATTTTTTATTTACACAGGGACAAATGCATAAAACATTACTTTCTAAAATTCTATAAAGTAAATGCCATGTATAGATGTTTCTAGCCAAGGTTGATATGCAACCCCTGTCCCTGGTTAGACTTCCAAAATGAAAACGGACAAAACAGTATTTTGAACTAGAAACATTTGAGTTAAAAGAAATACTTAAACTATTAAAAAGGCTTGAGATCAGTGTTTACAATAAAATGTAAGATATCAATTGCAGGAAGCAGCACAAATATAGGGATGGGAAAATAACAAAAAGTAAAGTTTAATGTGTGTGTATTTTACCTCAGATCTTTACTGATAGATCTAATTGATTTTTGCAGACACGGGTTGTTATGGGCTGGTGGTTTCAACAAAATCGGAAAACTTGTACTCTAGACAAAGCCATAAGGTTCAGACTGTGACAGAGTCTTACTGTGAACTCATTTGATTTTTGTTGCCTTATCTCGTGCGCAAGTCATTAAAATTGAGCTATGTACATGCCAGTTAAAAGCTACAAAGAAGCACAATGTTTTTTCTGTGTTTCTTCTTATACAGCATTAGGGTGGACAGGTTTTAATTTCAGTAAAAATGAGCAGTATTTTTTGAAAATAACATTCAGGAAGAAAAATTTAAAGATGTATATATTTTCTTGGAGGAAAAAATCTAGTCAAACTGTACTGGATCTTTTACCCTCTGAGCCTACTCTGTTTCTTTACCGGCACATTTTTCTCTGTGTTGTTTCCAGGAAACTCTTTGATGGCACCAGTAGGACGATGGCAGAAAGGCAAAGATCTAACATGGTATGCAAGAGACAAAAAAGGCGGCGCAGCTTTTACAAAAGATGATGAACTTGCTGCTGTCAAGGCAGCAGAAGAAGAGGCAATGATGGCTGCCCTGTATGTATAACCTCCCATACAGGTATTTTCTGTGACATTACAAGTTTAAGGCATCAAATTAATCTCTTTACCTTCACCATTCTCAATCTAGAGGGCACAAGAATATAAAGAGACAGCCAACTGGTCTGACCAAAGAGGTATGTGACTTAGCTGGTGAATATCTTTGAAAAATCACTCACTGCTAAATTAGCAGAATCATTTGACTTTTTTTATTTATTTGCCAGGACCTTGTAGAGGTTTGCAGGAGGGAAGGAGCTGATGGTGAAGAGAGGAATGTGGATCGTATATCAGGCTTGGGCAGCTCCAGGTTATAAACTTCTTATTGTCATAATTAAACCAATATGTTGTAAATATTCTCAACTTTGGCACAAAACAACCTAAAGCATCAGATTAAAATGAAATCAGCAAAGACGGATATCTGAGCCTGAACTCCTACAAATGCATAGTGTATACTGTAAATGCAAATAATTTACTAATGAAAATATTTATAGAAATCATTGTAAAATATCTCGATCTCGATAGGCAACATGTTCACACTGACATGAATTACGATATATTCATCTAAATTTAGTAAGGCAATCATGTCTGGTACCCCTGAATGCTGGTTCAGGGGTACCAGACATGATTTTGAAATGTGTCATTCATTCATAAATGTGGCATTTCAGAAATAAGAATATCCATCTATTTAAGAATTTCAGTTCACTAAGGACCTTAGGTTGATTGTTGGGGTAATCCTGTTTCAGGGTAAACAACATGTGATAATTCATGTGAAAGTGGAATCTGTCATTTGGATATTGAGAAAAAAGGGCTGCTAATCTTAATGCACAATGATTAAGTGTTTCTTTTTAATGTTTCCATCTGAAGTGCGGGGTCACGAAAGATGATTCTGTCCCAGCAAGAAAAAGAGGTGGCTAAGATGGGTCTGCCAGTTTTTACTGTAAGTTTTTTGCCTTTTCAGTTGTTAGATATTGCAGATCTAAAATAATGCCCAAAGCATATATTGAAGGGGTGATGGGCGGAGCCACCAGCTGCTTGGCTCCCTGAAGGGCCCACCCATTTTGACAAGCTAGTCTCAGAAGAGGGAAAATAAGGGGCAAATAAGGGGTGGAGGGGAAGCTGTAGCGCTCTAGTTAAGGCAAATTTTTTTTCAAACCATGGCTCTGACAATTCATTTAGATATCAAAGAATTGTTTCAGATTGGGAATAAAGTGCATAAATGTCTCATTTTAATGTAAATATTAAAGATTCACTTTCTGTTCAGCACCACAAGACAGAGGGTCATCCAGACACGCCTGCAGCAGCAACATCTGAGAGCGTTGAAAAACAAGAGCTGGAACAAAGGTGAACATGCATGACCTTAGTTACATCCTGAATGATGCTTCAAACATTCACCTGAGATGATACTTTTCCTCTGCTGACTTCTAACCTTTGCTACTTTACATTTATCTCTCTAGGCACGAGAGCAAAAAGAAAAAGAAAGAGAAAAAGAGCAAAAAGGAGAAAAAGAAGAAAGAAAAAAAGAAGAAAAGGAAAAGACGGGATTCATCCTCCTCTGAGTCAGATGACGATAGAAAGAGGTTGGCTTGATCATTAAACTTAAACCCTTTTTTTTTTAAAAAAACATTTACACAAACTTATTGAAGTGGTTGTTACATGGAGAAAATGGGCTTGAAACCAAAGCTTTTTGTTGTGATTTTTGTTTTGACATCCAAATTAGAGGAAGTGTTGAGGAAGTGAGAGCTTTCATATCCACAACTGAATTTTCAATGAACCAAACAAATAGTTTTGGGTCATTATTTTATGACTTCTTCATCAGTTAAACATAAAAGATTTGTTGTCGGTTCCAGCTGTAGTGTCTGTAAGCAGAACATGATGCTGTGAAGTTGAATTATATCAACAAGTCATCAGTAGCAGGAACATTAGGAGTAGCCACAGTTTTCTACTTTAGTCTGGAAAAAAGGCACACTAAATTTGGCAGCATAAAAAGGTCTGGATGAAAATGAAAACAACAGCAGTGGATGATTAGATGAGGAATAAAAATCCCTTCACATACAGTCGTGAACAAAATTATTCATACTCTTCCATTAAAGAAAAGGGGGGGAGAAATCATGCTTATCATGTACTAGAAAGAAAAGAAAAAAGTTAGGAAAAGGAATCGGATGGCTTGACTCATACAGCATCACCTATTAGAAAAACAGTAGCATGCAGATGTCTGGCTTCCAGTAAGAAAAGATCTGTGTTCAAAGCTGACGTGACAAATGGCAGAAGAAGAATCACAGTGGCATCTAGTCAGCAATAGGTCACACAGATTCAAACAGTATGTCAACACTAGAGGGCGCTGAGACACTATTCTACACACAAAATCCATTTCAGCTTGAGGTACATAAATAGATAATTTAGGATTTATCCTGTGTATATGCGAGGCAGGGAAGAAGTGGAGACAGACTGAATAATGTTATTAATGTTTTTAGGGATTTTTAAAGGTTGGAAGAGTACAATTTATGTTAAGTATATGGTACACTTGGAATACAGTATGGTGGTTACATACACGTGTATTCATGTGAGGTGTTGAAACAAAACTTTGTCCACACAGTAGTTACATGCACGTACAGCTACCTGACTGTTAACATTTTCTGCGGATGTCACCATAAAGTTCATGGCGGGAGCTTCTCTCATTAGAGCCCCACCGCTCCCCACTCATTGACTGTTTCCTTTTACTTTTCAGACACAGAAAGGACCACCATCATCATAATCCATCATACCATAGTCAGAGTGGAGCCAGACCCCATGACAGGCATTCAAGGGGGGGAGCAAAGGCCGAGCGACAGCCTTCCCACCCCCATCAACGACAGCAAAGGCATGATACAGACTCCTCTGATGGGGGGTCTCCTGCTCGTAGTAACCCTGCCATCCACAAGAAGGCCCCTGCTGGTGCCACACAAAGCCACAGGCGGCGCCACGACACAGATTCGGACGACTAATGTCCTGCCCCCTCACCCCCCCCTCCATCAATTCAGAGCTGCATAATGTGGACAGAGCACTCTACCGCAGCCTGACCAGCCATGAGGGCCTCAAGTGCCCTGGACAGCCAGGGGGATTGTGGCTGGAGAGAAGGCAGTGGGACAGATTTTAGGCTCATGTTTCCGCTAATTCGCTCAATAAGTTGGTCATTTGATAGTAACACTGCTGTATATCGTGTTGTTTTGGGTTTTCTGTGACCAGTGTAGTTTTATGATTCAATCTAAAATTGTCCCATTCTCTGTATTGTCATCATGTGATTTTGTTTGATCAAATTGATGTCAAAGATAAAGTATTTTGTAGAGTTAATGGATTGATTATATTCTCATATGCCTGTCCCTGTTGGCTGTTATTGATCTGACAAGGTCCTGTTAAACTAAAAGACCTTGTCAGGAAAAACATGCTTTCTGTATGCCCCAAGATTTTTACTGGAAGTGACACATTTGATGCCAAGTGATGCATATTTTTTATCATCATGTGACATAACTGTATACCTTCAATTAGCTATGTGTACAGTTCCCAATTTTCCATTGTAGAAAGAAAACACCACATTGTATTTGAATAGAGTTGAACTGTTTTTTTGGTTTTTGTTGAAAAACAACCCAAAGATACTGCTTGATGTCTTTTTCCATCTTCATCTCACTGTATCCCTTTCATTTCTCACCACCTCAGGTCTTTTTCTTTTCTCAGTCATGCCAACTCTCCTTAATCCTTCATCAGTCTAGGTTCAGTTCCCTGACTGCTGCGATACCGTTGGAATGCTCTCCACTGGTCGTAATAGAGTGCAGTGTTTGCATTTGCCTTGAATTGGTCTGAAAGAAGGGATTCTGCAGGCTGGCACCTGGGGGGTACACTTAAAAAAAGAGCAAAGCATTCATAAAGAAGAGTGCAAAAAACCAGACTGGTTCTTTTTATATGGCCAAGGACTATTAGACCGCCACACACAAACCAAGCTGATGAAGCAGCAGGAGTGGAGGTCAGACAAAGCCACCCTATGAGGAGGCCAAGACTCAAACTACCTAGTCTTCAACCACTACCATGTTTTATAGGCTTGGTTGCATTAACCATAGCACCCTAATCAACCTATAGGAATGCTGTCCTTACTCAAAGTGAAGCAGGGTGTGCTCTTCACATAACTGCTTTAGCCTCTACACTGGGTGGTTTCACCATTTTTTATGGTATCATTCTTCCTGGGTCATTTAGTGAATGTGGAGTTGCACTTATTAGGGTCATTTCTTTATTTCCATAAATATAATCACTACTCTTAAGTTTAAACATGTTTTTTATTTACCACAAAAAATTCTATCCAAATTCCTGTTAGGTTTGATTAGGCAGCCATTACATAAATAGATTTTAGATGACTTTGAAAAGTAAAAAAGTGAAGGGGACAATTATCATTTACCTTGCTAAAATCATTTGGAATGCAGAATGGACACAAAAACCAGTTTTCAAAGCATTTTGTATCCAATCACTTTAATTGCAGTGCCCCCCCCCCAAAAAAAAAAAAAAAAAATCAAAAGCTTTACACATAACACCAACAAACTTAAAAGATTGATGCAACATACAGGCAACTATTAATCAAAATATTCAAATGCATCAGCAACAAGTAACACCCACATCCATTAGAAATAAATCCTGGAAAAATAGAGGCAATGTCTGGAAAAAAGGCATTTGTATGGCCTCATGCTAACACCATATATGATGGCACTTAAAGATGCAGTGGATTTTGGTATTGCTATCAAAATGCCATTTCCCACAGAGTTGAATAAAATTAGAATTTGCTTAGAGCCTTTAGCAAAAACAATAGACAGCTCCTAACAATTGCCTCTCAGTACACAGAAAAAAATGAGACAGTGTAAAGCTACAGATGCAAGTACTCACTGGGGTTATGGCTCCTCTGCTACCTAATGATGTAAAAACCCAGAGGAGATGCATGCCCTTAAAGACCAACAGACCACACCATGCAGTATTGCAAAGGCAACACATGATCAACCTGAGACTTGAAAATACAAAAAAAAATCCAATTCACTGCCCTCCCAACTGCAGTAGACCAGGCAGGTGTGTGATCACTGCAGCATAATAATTCATGGCAACACATTAAAAGGAAGGCTGGTGAAGTGTTCACAGACAGGAGTAATGTCAGCACAATTAAGCCCAGTGCACTAAATGGACATTTTAGGGTTGTTACATGTAATTAACGGTCAGTCACCATAGTAGCTGCTAGTAGTGCATCAGTGTATAATTCAGTTTTTTTTTTTTTTTAAAGAAAAGCCCCACAAAGATCACTCTCTACGGTCTATGACCAGAAAAGTCATTGGATTGCATTGAGGTTCCTGGGGCTGAAACGTGCTGGTAAATTCCATTCATCCCTTTTATTTACTTAATGCACACATGGCTGCCTGACAGCCAGGAAGAGAATAACTATGACAGATAAATAAACTGCCCAATTACCAAATGTATTTACAGTTACATCAAATAAGAAAAGCTTTACAATTATAGATCACCCCAACTACTGGCCTGTGTATGTGTGATCAAAGCTAAGGTGAGGGCAGCTTCCAGTATGGGGTAAATCAGTTTACCTTAAGTGTAAGAGCAAAGTTTGGGTGCAAGAGATTAGTTTTTGAAATGCTCCGATTATTAATGGTTTTTGAGCTGATTAGACAACCAATCAAGTCCTTCATAGAGACCATCTCCAGTGGTGGCACAGGTTGCTTGGATGTACCAGTTTCTGTTACGCAGGGAGTGAAGATTCATCTTGTCTGTGAGTTCTGCAGCATTCATAGCATTTGGAAGGTCCTACAAATGAGAAGAAATAATTAGAAACCTAAATGTAGACACAGGAGGCTAAAATAAAAAAAATAGATAAACTTGCATACACTGGTTTTTAAATCCATTCACTTTTTAAGATTTGAATTACTCACTTGTTTGTTGGCAAACACTAATAGCACAGCATCACGCAGCTCGTCCTCTGCCAACATTCTCAAGAGCTCTTCACGGGCCTCGGCACATCGCTCTCGGTCATTGCTGTCCACAACAAAGATAAGACCTGGAGCAAGTGACAAAAAAATGAATCAATAAATAAAACCTGAATATCAAATGCACATATTGGAAATAAGATGCATTAGAAACGTCCAAAGGATTGATTTACTTTCATTGAAATGTAAAAAAAAAGTTACCTTGTGTGTTCTGGAAGTAGTGACGCCACAGCGGTCGGATTTTGTCCTGACCACCGACATCCCATACTGTGAAACTGATGTTCTTGTACTCTACCGTCTCTACATTAAAACCTGAGGGGAAAACAACACCGCCACTGAATATACTTGAAATTCTAAGTAATATAGTTTAACAAAGGTGATGTATAAAAAAATAAATTAAAAAAACTCACCTATTGTGGGGATGGTAGTCACAATCTCTCCAAGTTTAAGCTTGTACAAAATGGTTGTCTTTCCTGCAGCATCCAGACCCACCATTAGTATCCTCATCTCCTTCTTCCCAAACATTTTAAAGAGCCCAGCAAACATATTCCCCATGATGGCTGGTGATGGAACCTTCTTTTGACAAGAAAAGTAGAATAAACCTCAAAAACCTATGGAGAAACAAAAAAAGTTGTTTTTCATCAGGACTGAAATGTCTTGCTGACATGAGTGGAGCTATAATGACTAAACAATTAGTTCATGGACCAAAAAAAATAAAAAATAAAATAAAAGTATGATAATCCAAGTATTTTTTAAAGAATATGCCAAATGGGACTGTCCTATCTAATCGATTACTTGCTGCTCGTCCTTATTTTAAACATAACACATACACAAAAAGTCCATCCATCCATTTGGATACTTCCTTAAAGAAACTCAGGGTTGCAGATATGCTGGAGCCTGTACCAGCCACTATCAGACAAGAGGCAGGGTACATCCAGGACAGGTTGCCACTTGTCACTTGCTAGCTAGGTATTTTATCTCTACAGATCTTCTATATCCTTGAAAAATATCTAACATCCACGTAATATCATGCATCAATACCACCTAACTTTAGTGTCCTCATCTGTAATCCATAAGAAACTATCAGCTGGATGGACTTTACTAACTAAAATCATTACCTAAGAGATAACTGTATCTGCAATGAAAGATTAGCCTCAGTCAAAACTTTGACAAAGTTAAAGTCAAAGCCCACAGTGATTTTCTTCAAGACTAGAATGTACTAGTGTTTAAAATACAAATTTCAAATTTTACCTTTTTATTCCCTTTGTTTTACATATTCCCCTGTTCAATGTAAGTGCACTGCAGACAATGCTGACACTAATGAACTGCAATGCTCTACTGAGCTCATTTAGTTCTAGTTTACCATTACTATTAGCCTGCTGTAGTTTAAGAAATGGGAAGCACACACACACACACACCATAAAGGCCTTTGTCTGCATTGTTCTATATGTGTCCGCCTTGATCAACAGCTTTATTCTTATCAAACCATTAAACAGACAAATGAGTTATCCAGCTAAATGATATAAAACGTAGACGAGAGCAACCTAGCTGAGGGGTAGCTTAAATCATGGGCTCACACGGGCATAACATCGACGCAGTGCTGAACAATGAACCTTTTACAAAATATCTATACCTTTAAACATGGCTTGTCGCGACATATACAATATTTTCAGTGATTTCGCAATTGAAAATGTAAGGTGGCTGATGGTCTGGAGCACTATAACTGCTTACAAGGTTGCAGTGCTGAAAGTTGCTCAACTACGTAAACAAACCTACGTTAGCTTGATATTTTGCAATGCTACTAATCATACGACTAAGTCAGTTTTTGAAACATTTGAACAAATGTTTGACCCTTATAACATCAATCAAGATGTTTCATGAAAATTAGATAAGACGGGCGTGTGGACACGAACAGGAATGAAATGAAATACCAGGGAAGGATAGCTTCGCCAGTACAGACAGATTGGCTAACCGCTAAGTATGAGCAACAAATCACTCCATTTCTCTCTTTATGTAACTGCGTACACGAATACAAAAGCAAATTTGCTGGTAAAAACAAATAGCTTTGTGTTCAACTATAATAAATTGCAGTGGTTTTCAAAAATGACCATTTACTCCGTTAAAGTTCCCCACTTACTCGGTCGGTGTTTCTCTCCCTCAAGGCGTTTCCTTCTACACAGGAAAATGGCGACAAATTTGACACGTCAGAGATTCCAGTATAACTTCCGCGATCACAGACCTTGATGAGTCGCCTCCAGTGGTTGAAGGAAGAATTACATTCTCTACCGGTATTCATGGTATTAATATTTTCATTCTTTCCTAGTATAACATAAGTCTTATCGGCTCTTTATAATTTGTTTTTGAAAAATAAAAAGAAGACTCCCTTTAGTGTTTTTAGTTAAAAAAAATAAATAAAAAATGTAATCAACAATGGCAACCTTTACCACACATAACTCATTTTATTTGAATGGGGCATAAGCAAATAGCCTAAAGTTACTGTGACTAAAAAAGAACAAGACATACAGATAAAAAGAACAAGACATACAAATAAAAAGAACAAGACATTTGAATAAATCCTTCCTCTTTACAAATCATGTAAATCTGAATTCATTGGGATATTAGAAAATTTGTAAATGTGTTGAGTATTCACTGAATGTTTAACAATTTTGCAACTTGTCTGGTGATAGATGAAAGGCAAAACATCTCAGATTTTCCCAGATTTCCAAGAAAGTCAAGACATGGATTGGGATCAAATCCACGCTTCATGAGTAAAAAAAACAAAAAAAAAACAACACGACAAGAGTTACAACAGTGCTAATTTTGAATTGGATGTATTTAGATTTTTTTAGGGCTTAGATAGTATAAGTAAAAGTCTGGTGGAACTGTAATGAATAGCCTCTGTAAGAAGCAAAGCTCAATAAAATGATTGGGTGTAGAACCACCATCCTAGAGTCTTTCGGAAGTAAAGATGGAGATTTTTTTCATCTTTCCTTCTAAAATTGCCGACATTTTTCTTTCAAGACAATGCCAGTTGGTTCTCAAACATCCACAGATTGCTTTTAACACAAAAAATGCTGGCCAACACACCTCCAAACATGTTCCTCTCCCATTTTTCCTTTTCAACTAAACTGATTCAAATGCAATAGCAGTTCTGTATATGTTTACATCTCACACACTGTTCTAACATTTTAAGCCTGATGGTGTGTAGACCATCATTCTGAACATTTGGATTAATTAAGATCTGTTAAAGTTTTCTGTTTTCAAACTTAGCAACTTCCACATTCTTTTAATCTACAACCAGAACTTAAGAGAAAAGTCTAGCTATGTTTTTGTTTGGACATTGGAATTTTAACCAGGGTCAACTATGCCTGCTAACCCCAGCAGAGGGGGCAGCAGGAGGAGAGAAGACCAGAGAACAGCTGGAGGGAATGAAGGATGAAGGACCACACAGTGAAGGTTCATAATGCCACTCTGCTAACATAATTTTTGGTTTTACCCCACTGAATGCTGGAGAGATCACATTCGGTATATTTTGTTGCTGTCATTAAAATGAGTGGAAGGTAATTATTATAGCTATTATCAATTTCCTTGTGGATTCACACATTTGTCTTATTCGGTAAAGTTATACTGTCTTTTGAATTAAATTTTACATTTTTCATGAGAAATTATTTAATATTTTCAATCACTGCTGCATTTAGAAAAAAACTTTCTTTAAATACATATTAATCTCTATTTTTTCCATTTAGAAATACTGTCTTTATCCAAACAGAGCATATTGTGAAAAGTTGTAGTATAAACTATATGTGCGCTTTGGAAAAGATGCTGCTGAGTGTCATGATTCAAAGGTTGCATTGTATTAAAAACACAAAAGCTCACATGTCAGTTTGGTTAGCTGTTATAGTTTACATTATCTTATCTGATATAGAGTTATGTGCTGCAATATGTGTACATTGAGAAATTTTGTTGTTCCAGCTTTAATACAAAGTAATATTTTCCATTTGCTCTATTATGATCACAGCCTTAATGTGCTGACTTTCAGCTTTAGGTTATTCACATTCAAACTTTAGAAATGACAGTTCACTGAAACATGATTATACAACAATAAGTAAAATTGAATTTAAAATAGTTTATTCATGACACTTAAAACATCTTTGCAAGCAATTACTGCTTTGAACATATGGATATCACCGAAGGATGTGTTTCCTCCTGTCAAATCCTTTATGTTTGTCTGCGGGTCTCTCTGTCCTTAGTTTTGCCTTCAGCAGTGAAAGGCCACTTCATCACATTGAGATGTGCCATTGCAGACAATTTGACTCTTTCACTTTCAAAACATCTACTTTTGAAGGTGAAACGTATCTGTTCTGGAGCATCTGTGCTGGTGCATGTCCAGTAAACTTTACTATGTACAGACAACAAAGAGCAATACACTTTAGAATTCACCATACAGCTTTGTCACCATGCAGCTTTTTCCATATTTCTAAATGGAAAAATAGAGATTAATATGTATTTAAAGAAAGTTTTTTTTCCTAAATGCAGCAGTGACTGAAAATATTAAATAATTTCTCATGAAAAATGTAAAATTCTATTCAAAAGACAATTCCTGCCACACTTGCAATCATCTGCTAATTGCTGGGATAGGCTCCCGCCCCCTGCGACCCTGACTTGGAATAAACGGTATAGATGATGGATGGATGGATGGATGGATGGATGGATGGATGGATGGATGGATGGATGGATGGATGGATGGATG
>JBBBVU010000008.1:17717433-17730781 GCA_037177055.1 Atherinosoma microstoma
GAAAAATCGGAGCCCTCAGTCTTGTCTTTGCTCAGAGTCGGCATACAGCTGCAGGTGATGAGTTGCATCAAAACAAATAAATGAAATATCTCAAATTCATGTTCTCTAACTACAATATCTCCTAGTACATGCCTCAGTTGGTCCACATATCTTGACCCTTTTCTGAAAAATTATAGTTTCAGGTCAAAATGAATATTTTCTAAAAGTACCTGCTGTAAACTGTGATTCTGTCCTTCTCAGATCAAGATGTTGATTTCAAATAAGAAATATAAAGCAGAAATAAAACCAAATGATCCTTGTACCAAAGTTCTTTAGCTTGACGTCCCATTTGAGGATTTCAGTTTAAAATTGCTTATCACGTTTCAATGCATTTTCACGTACCCTGTAGTGAGGCAAAGGTACAGTATAAATCCTGGAGATAATGCTAAATCCATCGTACTCCACAAGCAAACCCAGCGGTAATATCCATTTAAGCGGCTCCTGATCTTCCTCCTTTTCGGCTTCATATCTCACTAGATACTGACAGTTGTGATGTGTGGATAGACGACTAGAGATAGGACAGTAGGGAGGTGTATATATCACGCACACCCCCTCTCTATTAGCACACACACAAACACACAAACTCAAATTTTTATGGCACCGCTGGGGTACACGCCTAACAACTTTCTCCCACGCATACGCAAATACGCACGCGCACATGTACACAGGGTTCTTTTTCTTTCTTGGGTTAAATATTTAAAAAAAATCCCCTCTTTATTCATTTTAAATGTGTCCCCAGAACTCTTATGCCCACCTGGGGGCCATGGCCTCATGGGGGACAGCTACAGTAGAGGTTTAGAGAACTCTGTCAAACCAGTGGCGCCTGATTGGAAGAAAATATACTTTTGTACATTTAAAAAATGGGAATATGAGCTACGTAATCTCCTATGAGGCATTACCAACATTTCTGAAACAGGTCTGTTGAAATCAAAGTATATTTATGGTTTATAAACTGAGAGCAAATTTATGAATGGAAGAGGGCTGCCAAGGGGCAAAGCAGGCTTTGCAGTAGGAAGTGGGAAAGGTCTCAGTAGGGGCCTGACTCCCCTCTGAGACAAGGCCCAGCAAGGATAAAAACGCTCAGTAAGGGGCTTGGGAACACTGGTGTGTAAGCGTGTGTATGTGTGTGTGAAACAGCAACATAGAGAAAGAGTGCGTGTCTATGCATATGTTTTTATGCATTGGAAATATGTTGTCTGCAGTTTCAAATGCCTACACATTATGTTGACAACTTACTTTAGAAGTGGGAATTGTGTTTTGAGGTTTTCTGCAATCATAATTATTGTGATAATAGATGCAAATTATGAAATGGCTCTGGGGGAACCAATAGACCACTATGCGAGTCATACAAAGGAGCTGGTTTGGGCTAAGCAAGGCTGGAACTTGGATGGACAGGCATGGGATGCCTCCCTCTGCGTCTCATGTACTGGATTATAGGGCGGGCCAAATCCCAAAGGTGGTGTGAAGCAGAAAACAAACCAAACATTATTACAGCAACCTGCATCGTTGCCATGAGAGGGTCCATGCTGGCTTCTTCCATTGGCAACAAGTGCCACTGGGCACCCTACCCCACGCCTCTCACAGTAGGGGGCGCTATAGAAAAAGACAGACAGGGGCAAAAGGATAAATGTGCACCAGTGTCGCCTGCCAGTCACTTTTGTATGGCGATTGTCGGCGCCCTGAAAAGGTCGCTAAGGGGATTTACATAACATTTTGCACTCCGCCCTGGGTACGTACGGAAATGACCAATTCTGTACGACTACATGTAGATTGTGTAGTCTTTTAACAGCACAGAATATGGATACAGAATGAAAGACGTAATTTCATTGACTGGTATTTAACAATATGAAAGTTAAATGGAAGATTTGGTTTGCAAAAAAATCTGATTTGACCAAGAACCTTCATGTACAATATAGATTTCTTCAACTCCTTTTGACACAAATGATTCCTTTGCTGCTAATCAATTTTACTCTAAGGCAGTGTTGGCGCTTCGATGTAATGCAGATAGTGTTTTTCATTTGTGACTCTTTTTATTAATCTAATCACACTTGGAACAGTATATGTGGGAGCCACTGGTGTTGATTGGAGATGTTCTGGAACATCCGTGACAGATGGTTGAGACAAGCTCCTCAAAGACGTACTTCCTCAGAATGAACATTGGGCCCTCTGGTATGGGAGGGGCAGTGTATTAGGAGTGGGAATCGTCTGCTTAAAAGATGTGGATATACTGGCAAGGTGTATGGGTACACATGGAACACAACGTCCGTGCCAGGGAACTGGATTTCCTGAAAGATGACTTGATTGGACGTGCGGTTACCATAGTCCATTTCTCGACAAGTTCTAAGCACCCTCCCATGACCTGGATTGAACAGGATATTTCATCATCACCTATGAACTAAAAGAGCTTTTTCATTGGTGTATTATCTGAAGCTACATGTGCTGCGCTCTCTTTGAAACGTGCATCAGACATCCACATGAGTTGTGATAATGAGCCATTTAGAGATGAAACAATAGCGAGGATAAAGGTATGTCTTTGAAAGACTTCCTTGTCTCTCCCAGTGGGTTGGTTTGAAGTTGATTCATGTTTGCTGTGTATACAGGTTTTTAAGGTTTGGCCCACCCTTGTTCCCTGTTTTAATCCAACTATATCCCATTGGAGAAGGCATCAAAGATTAAAGTGTGAACTTGTTGCACTCATGGCCAGATGACTAGTTGGAAAGTTAAAACTAAAACATGTAGCATCATTGAATTATCTACATTCAGTTTTGGAATTAAGGGTTTTTTCAGTTCTTGAAATTTGCGGGACAGTTTAATCTTATATCTCTTCAAGATTCAAGCTTCCAAAAACATCAACAGATTTATTGTAGCCTATGTGGCCCTGCAAGGCCCTTTGGAGAAGCCCCATGGTGACAAGCCATGGATGCTACCAAGTTTGTCAAAGCTGTGTTTTTTATTGCTACTGACAACTGATTTACCTCAGCAAGAAAATCCTTAAATAACTGAAAAGTTAATTTGGTGTCCCTTTAAACATTGCATTCAAGCATGGACACCACAATGAAAGATCATATTACACACTATACTTCCTCTTTCAACACTGCATTTACTTATTTATACTTCCTTAAAAGTAATAAGACAAGCTTGAAAAGCACATATATTTTCTTCATAAATAAGCACTGATATAAATGCACCATTACTCTGGTTGTTGTTTTCATGAAAAACTGCTTTCATCTTTGTGTGTGTGTGTGCCTCATCTGATGGCGCACCTGTCTGCCTTGAGGCTGGAAAGATACAGCCTCTCATTTCTGGCTGGCATTTGTGTGGTAATGCATTAGAGGGCTTGTCATTGTACTTTACTGAAGAACTCTGACAACCTATTTGACACTCTCGACAAGGTCAGAGGTGTCAACCTGCTCAGACTGACAGGGAGATGGACACACAAGGGCATGGGCGAATTAGGTTGCTGTCTGAGTCAATTGCAGGCTGTAACCTCAGGACATTTTACTGCTCCGCCAAGTC
Source organism: Atherinosoma microstoma (assembly GCA_037177055.1). NCBI lineage: Eukaryota > Metazoa > Chordata > Actinopteri > Atheriniformes > Atherinidae > Atherinosoma > Atherinosoma microstoma. The sequence goes on from JBBBVU010000008.1 coordinate 17,720,989, forward strand.
CGGATACAGTCACACTTGATGCATAGGCAGAGAGTAAGATTAAAGTGGATAACTTTTTGACATTAAAACTGAAATTTGTTTTAGTGTGCTTTGAGTGTTTTGGTTATCAGTATCTGAGAAGATTTTATCAAAAGCAGCACATCACATCTCTCAAATGCAAAAATGTCAAGATACAACAAACAGCAACTATCCAAAGAGATAATTATCAGCTGCTAAGAAAGTGATTCTAAATATTGAGTTCACTTGCAAAGATGTGGCAAAACATTGGGTTTTAAGAGCCACAAAATGGCAAACAATTTAGCAGAATCTGCACAGAATGGAAATAATGGCACAATGCATTCTAAAGTCTCAAATCCTTGTTAAGACCCTCCATCTTTCAAACTAAACTGGATCACACCAAGAATCTTCTATCCCTTTATCCTGTTTAGATCCTCTAATCCCTCAGCCGTTTTCCATTCTTTCTCTTTTTCTCATTTCAAATGGCAACTGTTTGGTTGTCCGGCATTGGAACGTTGAGAATTTGTCCTCTCAGTGAAAAGAAAGTAACTATATTGAAGAAAGGAAGAACAGCTTGACAGAGCCAGGAATGCTACGGATCTCTTTAAGTCCCATAATGAGATGTTTTCTCTACTTGGAGCTTGTATTGACATGGAGACTAATTTTTTCCACAAAGTAATAGAATGAGAGTAATGCATAGGGGTGGGAAAGACAACATGAGGTGATTTAAGTAGAGTAGCCAAAAAGCTCTGCCCCTCACTTTGTCGGGGATGTGAAATAATATCATTTCTCTAGAGAACTCAAAATCGTTACAACAACATCTACATGCATCTTGAGGGCAAATGTTGAATTTATTGACTTCAAATTTTAAAAGATTGGTGTCAAGAAAACAAATCTGAAACAGAAACATTGTTATATATCCAATAAATGGCAAAACATCTTAAAAGTGATAAGAGGTATATGAAACTTTCTGGAGGTTCGAGACCTTCCAATTAGGGACTAATGTCATCTATATTAACCCCTCACCCCCTCCCTCACTTGCCTTTATTGAGGGAAGGACGAGGGGGTTAGGGTTGCCTCAATAAAAACAGCACTAAAAAGCAATTACAGTGCTGTGAAGAATGGGACTTGTCAGTAATTTGCTGTCTAAAACCGAGGAGATTGCAGGTCTGGGGCCGACAGGAATTCTGAGCCTGCAGTGCAGTGTGGGAAAAGCAGTGGGAAGGCAAGCACCACCCTTTGTGAGGTAATTACTGGAACTACCAGAGGCCAGCAGCAGTCCCTGCTAATGATAACCCCTCTCCTCTCCCCTGCTAGTCACCTTGTAATTCATACATGCCATTTCACTTACTCTGAACATGTCCACAATGATACAGATTGATGTGGACTTAATGAACATTATCTTAAATAAATTGATTAAGGAAAATCATGCAATTAATATACAACTTACAGAATTAATCAAATAATGTGCTCCCATACATTTGGTAGTTGAGCTACTGCAAAGAAAGATGCAAAGAATGCAAACAGAGAATGGAAATACATGACATCAGTGAGAATTAATTGTTTTGAATTAATGCATGAACATGCAGCTGGTTACTAACTATGTTAGTACTTGAAATTGGGGAGTTTCAGTTAACCGTGTTGGTCTTTTTCTGAAAACAACACAAACAAAAACCAGCTAAATATGCTTATATTCTTGGAGAAATTTGAAGCACAACACTTGCCATTAAAAGATTTGCTTGCTACTAGAATTATTAGTGGTATAACTGCTGCCTGACTGAAAATGTTATTTATAATTTCAATATTTACAACCAAATTTCCAAAAGTTAGATGAAAATATGATGTAATTCTTTCTTTCTTTCTTTTTTTTTAATTCTTAATTTGATCATTTATAACCTTATACTCATTTAAAAATATACAGATCAGGTAAGTAAAACAACTAAAACAGAATCACAGCTGATGTCTGTCTGAGTTGATAGACTAATGGGTCAAAATGTGAACATTTGAAGTTTAAAAAAAGCAAGTATCTGATGGCTAACTTGCCTAAATACAGTTTAAACGATTTTCACATCACTTTATTCAGTTTTGCATTTTACACTTTGTCCCAAACAGTGTTGTTTATTTTTCTCATTTATTTTTCAATTAAACATTAAAACTGTTGGCATCCACAGTGAAATCACCTCTTTGTTAGGAAATGATAAGATTTAGAGATACCTATTCAACAAACACCACATTGAGAGAGAACTGTTACAATAGAAAGAAGTTAATTCTATCAATGACAATATATATGGATGGCAGTTTGATATGAAGTTAATATTTTGGATACCTTGTTACATTCATTATCTAAATGTTTTTCAGGGGTTGAATATACTTTAATTGACTGATTTTCAGTCTGGAAATAACTTCTCCTGCTTTGAAAAGGCAAGCAGGTAGTTTCAGTCTGTTGATTTGGTTCAGGTATGAAAAAGGGTCCTACAAAGCACACTCTTCAATGGCTGTAAAAAGACTGAGAGGAACTGAGAGGCAACTGAAAATGAAATGTAGGATTACCGCTTCTTTTACAGGACTACCTTACAACTGTCAAATGAAACAAAGTAAAGCAGTATTCAGATTGCCACAAATGAAGATTAAACTCTGATGCTGACAACTCCCCAGGCAAGAAATGTTGAAATGCTGGAGATGCATGCATGCTCAACCTTCCCGCTGGACCGCTTTGAGCTACAGAGAGGTGAAAGGGTGACTAATGAGTGATCACGTCTGCCTCCTCCTCCACATCTCCAACCCCAGCCCACATTAATCTGGAGGATGACCCCTTGTCAACCTTCCAGGCTCGGCACCCCATTGCCATCACCACCACTACCAGACCACATCTTAGACCCAGCATACCTGAATGCATGGGGCTCCCCTTCCAAACTACATTGAAGACTCAGTCCTGCTTTCAAATGCACTCACACACACCTGTAGAGTGTGTAGTGCATTAGTATGCTTCCCATATCCCCCCCCATTCCTTGTTATCTCCCCTGCTTGACTAATGTTCTTTTGTAAGTACAGAGGTGGCAAAACTCCTTTGTTGGCCTCAACAATACAAACAGGCACTTCAAAAGGGGATAAGGCTGTCTTACAGGTGTCACATCTCTACTCATGATGGTTGTGCTCTTTAGAAATCTTTCAGATAACCCATGATCCTCATTGAAGGCAGGGGACGTACTCAACACATTCCACACTGTAAAAGAGAATATGTCCTGGTCTGATTGCAACAGTAATTTGAATATTTAAACACTGATGCAAAGCGAGAAAGATATGATAAGTAGATTTTTTCGTAAGTTATCACTTTCAAGGTATATGTAAAAAAAAGTAGCATTTTAAAATACATATATCTATTTCTGTATATATATGTTTTAATTCTGCATTTGGATGCAGTGGTTTGTTCAATGTGTTAAAGAGATGCATTGAATCCGAAGGGAGTGTTCTGACTCCAGACAGAGGAACACACAGACATCAAAAGACTGGCTTCAAAGTCAGTTACATAATGAAGTGCCCACACACTGCTCTCTGTAGTTCAGTTTTGTCCTGACACCTTTGGAGTATATGACCTACAAAGAAGAGCTTTGAGAATTACATCCTTTAAAGCTACAGCCAGGCTAAAATTTATTTTTGATCGTCGCAGCAGCTGAATTTCTCTGATAGATCTTTTTGTTTGGTTTAAATTCGGCCTTTCAACTTTTTTCCAGACTTATTTAGCATACTGGTTACAGGCTGTAACCAGTATGTTACTTCTGTGAGATTATTTGCATTGCGTCATGTGAGTGTGGGCCTTTGCATCACTCGACTGTATATAAATCGCTGTCCCACCACAATATAGCTTTATTGAAATGCATGTGAGGGTCTCTAGTGAATGTCAGGGTGAAACTCAGGACATGAAATGAAAAGGGGACTAATTGCAATTAGGTCCATTGTCTCCCATTTATATGGTTATTGGGTGGTGCCATTTTGCAGTCTGGTCGTGTCAAAGTTCTCACAGTCAGGATGCCACCTCTCTCACTGGAGAGGTAGCCTCCTCTGGCAACTATCTGCTAACAATGCTCATCTCACTTGGGTGACAAAGCTGCAACAGGAGGGTCTGGTCGAAGGGAAGGGCCCATTTCCTTCAGCTAAAGCACAGCGTTGCTGCAGGGCTGGAGTTTCTGTCCATCCTGTGACCTGTTTCATGTTTTGTACTTGTTTTCACCCATTCAGATGGTGTGAAAAATGTCAAAGGTCAAGGTGTGGAATGAGCTGCTGCAACACTTCCAGTCACTAAACTTAACCTGAACCTGGCTGGTTCCCAGCAGTTAATACACAACAGTAGTTTTCAATGTATCTTTATTTGTCTCCCATCATGAGTTTTAAATATCAGGGTTTTTATGAATGTCCGGGAGAATAGGTGCACCCATGTAATGAGTATCACTCATAGGATAAACTGTGGCAAACAGCTTTAAATATAGTTTGATGTGGGGGTGGGCAGACTAATGAATCCACATGAATGAAAACGGAAGGGTATCACTTTATGCAGTGCTTCCACACTGGAGGGAGTGTGTATCAATCTTTCTAAGTAATAATGGGGTTAGATAGCAGTGAGACCTGGCCTCTGGTGGTGACATTGTTGCAGAGCTCAAAGACTATCAGAGGTCTGGAGGCTGAGCCAGAGCACTGGTGGGCTCTATTCACACCCAGCCCCTAATCTATTATGAAGTTGGGAATTTCTCTTCAACAAAGCTCCATCTTTTTCTAAACTCTAATCACTAGGATCTTTTTTTTCTGTTATTATTATTTTTTTCTAAAAAAGCACAGCTGGCCTCAGGAGTCTCTCAAAGGAATGAAATTATTAGTCCAGCTGACAAAACCAAAGCCCATGTTGGTGCATTGTGACATATATCTAAGGATTGACATGACTGACAAATGATCTATATGCCAAAGTTTTTATTCTGTGTTAAAGAAAATTGAATTATATGGAGAAAGTCTCATTCAACAGAGGTGCAATTTCTTACATAATCAAAATGTTAGGAAGCTGTATTGTTATGTCAGAGATCTGCCATAAAAAACTACATTTATATTTCGATTTAACTTTGATATTCATTTGAAACATTATTCTTGTCCCAGTATGCATGCACTGGACGGAAATTGAGTTATTCACCAGCGTATGTCTGACTTTGCAACGCTATGGATTGTGTGAAAAAAACAAACATTCAAGACATTCTGCTGCTTCTATCTTTCGCTGCGGGAGATTGTTGTATATATCCAGTACCAAATTCACTGCACAGATGTTGTCTTTACTCAAATGGGGATTTTGTCAGATGAGGCTGCCATTATAAACCAGGATTTTATTAGAATAAAACTCATTGTCCGGTCTGAAAATGCTTTGCATGTCAGCATGCTGAGTTTTAACAGGTTGCTTTTCAATCACACTTTATGATGTGTAAGCCATCTTGAAAAAGCAACAAAAAATATGTGAATGAGAGCAGCCTTGTTGAGAGTTTTTCTGTAGTAATAAAAAACATAAAGATGAAAAAAGATACAGACATATGGGATTTTGGAGCATGTGTGGATGCCCGAGGCACATTTGCATATAGGTAAACATATACATGCAGGAATTAATCAAGCTCTAACCACATTTTGTGGGTCTGCTAGTCCAGTTTTAGGAGCTTTGATATTATATGATTTTGTTTGGACTGGTAAAATGGTGTTTATATGAAGTCTTACAACCCTGAGTGCAGCACTCTCAGCAAAAGAAACAGAATAATTTTTACACCGAATACCTACTTAACACTTTCCCATAGCATTTTCTTAGTTAAGAAAAGGTAGATATTAGCTTGATTTATATTTTTTAACCATTGGCAAAGGGGCAAAATTAAGCATCCAATAAAATGCTTTGTTCAAGTTTCAAATGTCAGCTGAGCTTGGTATCTATTCAGTCAGTTGGTGCGGACCAACCAAGCAGCCTACTTTACTTCTGTTCTTACAAGAAATACAGAGACAAACAGTACCATGGCTGTCATTTTATGGGGAATTAAATGACCTTTTGAGCATTAAAACATAAATATTTGTGCACCATGATAAAATTGACCTAAAAAATTAATACACACCACATGGAGCCTTAAAGATGCATAACGTAACTTTTTAACTTTAAAACTCCACATTCCGGACAGGTTTGATGGCACAGTGACTTCTATTATGTACATTTTTGGAGCCGTCACTTCCAAGAAGCGTTCCGAGGCTGAGAAACAGCATTTTACAACTTTCTCATTCGGGACGTGAGGTTGCTGCCAAGTTATGCTAGCGTCACATGCTAGCAAGTGGATATAAACACACCGGCTGTTTGAACCAGCCTTTGCAGCTATGACAAACTCTTCAGGAAAGGCTTTCCACAAGGTTTAGGAGTGTGTTTATTTTTTTGTGAAGTAAGACACTGATGTTGAACAAGAAGACAATGCCTGTGGTCTGCACGCTAATGAATCCCAAAGGAGTTTTATCAGGTTGAGGTGAGGACTCTGTACAGGCCACTCAGTTTCCTGCACACCATGTCCTTATGCACCTTGCTTGGAATACTGGAATTCAATGACTTATTTTTGCCAATAAAGTGTAGTTTATATATATGTGTTCAGTGAGAGGCTTCTTCATGTCCACTTTAACACACAACAGTTCAGGAGGTCATTCCTGATCGTGGCAATAGTCCTACACAACAAGAACTTGACTGTTTTGTTAATAATTATCCACTATAAAAAACTATAACATTTAAAAATGATAAATGAAATATACTTCATTACCACATTACCATTATACTTCATTGTAGAAGTGGCAGTTAGATTGTATGCTATATAGCAGGGGACAAAGTTAGACAATGAGGTGCATATACTGAAGATGTATTAAGTATGGCTACTTCAGTTGAGTCCAATGCAGCCAAGAAAGTATTGAAATACTTTTTTGTTAGTGGTTAAAAACCACAACATGTGATAATGACTTATGACGCATTTGGTATATTTTAATTTTGAACACACTTCTTATATTTGGTCTTGTACTCAGTTTCCAAATGTTTTTCTTCCAACCTGATCTCAGAAAACTTGAATGCTCATGGTTAGAAATTGAATCTCAGGAGGATTGTCAACCCTGTTGGTCTTGTCATTACTCATCACCTACTTGCTTATTTACCCCCAAATTCAAAATCAAAACAAATGGCGTTAAAAATTCAGTCATTTAAGGTTGTTTTATTCTGATGTTACAGAGTTAACTTTTAGAAATCTATGACAGAAAGTAGGTCAAACATTACCTGTATGTAGTCAGTGAAAAACAAAAAACAAAAACATAACAGAGATGAGGTAAAAAGGCTACAGTGTTACAAGTCACAACACTGCTTCAAATCGAATTTATGCAAATATATACTTTTACTCACTAATATGTACATGTCATGAAATAAATAATCATAAAAAAACATCCAGTTTTAGAAATTCATAAAAATGCAACAACTAGTTTGTACAAAACTTTGGATTTAAGACATAAAAAAAATTAGAGCACAACCACATGGTCCGTAAGCAGTCACTCACATTTAAAGTCAACAATAATGAAGCAAGATAACAGATCTTTTACTGATTGGTAGTTTCGGTGCGCAGTTTATTAAAGATGACAGAATTGGTTATGGATGTTTATTAATATTCTCAGTCATGTTGTAATATTATCAGGTGGACAACGGAAGGCTATACATGCCTGAGACACACAGCAGCATCACACTGGCTGTAAACACAAACTTGAGAGAAATATTACATCATTTAACAGTGGAGGCTAACCATGAAATGGTATGCACATTTTTCATAAAGATTGCGTGTCTGTCTACATTTTCAGTAGTTTTCCCCAAATAAATAAATATCATCTTGTATTTATTGTCATATTAAGGGAGAATATGGAAAATATTTGCCTTACAGTGGTCATGAGGTGCAAAATACAACAGAATTGGACAAAATGCAAAAACAGCTCATGAAAAACAGAATGATAAAACAGAAAACATGACATTTAACTTAAAAAAAAAAAAAACTGAATTTTAGACGTCAAACACATTTGACTAAAGATTTCAACAAAACAACAATAACAAAACACACACACAACAAAACTAATAACACAAAATTTACAAAACAAAAAACTTCAGAAAAATTGAATTTAAACAAGAAAACACGTTGATACTGAACGAAAAACATTTTAGACAACTCAAAATCTGACAAACTCAACAAAACCAACACTTCAAAAATGAACGACAAACATTTCTTAAGACTCAAGAACAAAACTAAAACTCATGAAAAACAACAGAAGCAAGAAACTGAAACAGAAAACATACAAACATACAACATTTCACAAAGCATAACAAAAACTTGTGTTATTTGAAATGTCAAACAGGATTAAAGGTTGCTGCATTTTTCTGATTTGTTGATGTGTTTCCTGTTTTGTTGTCATCCTAATTTGTCCAGTGATGTTGTGTTTTGTCCCCTCTGGGCTACTATATTGCCCTCATGTAGAGCACAACTGCATGATTATTTTTATTTTTTTAAAGTGAAAAACAAAGAGAAGAAATTATTTAACTCTATTTGGTCTATTTGGTTAAATGGGAATCACTTTATCCAAGAATTAGTCAAACTTCGCATTTTTTTTTTTTTTTTTTACCAAACTACATTTTACAGATTTCTTTCACAGAAAGAATCAATACAGGCAAATAATATACATATAACACAGGATCTAAACATACACACATGCAGATATTATCTTAGCAGCATTTAGATAAGGGAAGTATTGATAGTTTCAGTCATGCTGCTCTCTGTTTAGTTGGAGACACAAGAAGCCACAGCTAAGAATCATTACATACACAGGTTTTCATCCTCATTTTATGACAAATGATTCTGCAATATATAGAGCTTATAAGATACAACCTTATGGGTTGTCTGTCTTTCTGTTTTTGTCTTGTCTTAGCAGGGTTTACACCTCTATTTCATCAAATATTTGAGTAACATCATATGTGTCTTAAGCCCCTTTCAGACATGCCTTGAAAAGCGGTAATGTTGCAGACTTTGTCTTTTAAACCGGTTGCATTCAGATGAACGTTCCGCTCTTTTACCTCAGAGCTGTAGCGGACATTTACCGGCTAGCCCTCATGTCATAAGAGCGGAAATGTCGCGGCATGCTGTTTCGCCTGAACGCACAAGAAATGTTCCGGACAAGTCGCAACATAAAGACGCCCTACCCTGTTTCGACAACCGACTTATCCGGAACATTTCCCCATGTGTGAATGTAGCTGCGACGTTAAAAGTCAGCGAGGAAACGACATGTTTGAAAAGACAACTCCGGTTAATGGACTTTACTGCACATATTCCGCAATGCAAGTCTGAAAGCTGTCTTACATATATAAAAATATAGCTAAAAAAAAAACCCTTTTCTAAACAAGAGTTTTCCCCACATCGAGTCATATGACACACTTCTAATACTGGTAAAAACAAGGAGAGCATGCTTCATATTTCTCAGCAGGACACTAGTGCTGACGTACCAGACTTAGTTACAGCTCTTTGACCATGAGATGCTGTTTTCCATTTCTCATCTTTGGTCATAAATCTTGATGTTGTTCAAAGTGTAGTTGCCCTTAATGAAAAGCTTTAGATGTTTTTATGGATTTGTGTGTGTGTGTGTGTGTGTGTGTGTGTGTGTGTGTGTGTGTGTGTGTGTGGGGGGGGGGTTGACTGTGTCTATTCTCGGTTTTTCTGGTTTTCCGCACGTGTTGCTCATGTCA
>JBBBVU010000008.1:17746341-17758841 GCA_037177055.1 Atherinosoma microstoma
GAATAGAATAGAATAGAATAGAATAGAATAGAATAGAATAGAATAGAATAGAATAGAATAGAATAGAATGGAATAGATCTTTATTGTCCACCGAATAAATTTTCTTCGGCTCACCTTCACACAGACACACACCTCACTGTACTACATGGGTGCAATAAAAGATACACACACACACACACAAAAGATCATAGAAATACAACAAATATATAAAAACAAAACCGGTAGAAAAATAGTTGCATTAAGTTTAACAAGCATAGACATTTTAAGTTAATTTGCATTTCCCTAAAGTATATTCAAGTTTTTGCCACATTCTTTTTAGTGTTGCTACTTTTACTTAAAGAGAAAGCCTCAACTCTTCTTTTACCATCACTCAGATCCATTTAAGTTATTACACTTTTTTTTCATCATTCTTTGATTAAACTTGTAATTTGGACTAACAGTTCTAGTAATTCGCTTAGTTATTCTCTTTTATACATAAATAGTTTTTAATATGTAAATCACTTTGTGTTGCTTTGACATGGAAAGCCCTTTATAAATAAAATTTGATTTGAAAATCAATCTAATATCAATAATGTGAGGATAAAACTACTAAACATAAAAGAGTTGCTGTTGCTACTGAAAACAATTGGTTATTATTGTAAGTCCATATGATTAATGGGCACTATTAATCAGCATAACATCATCATAATGTACATATTTGCTTGGTTGCCATTACATGACCAAACTTCCATGCAAACAGTTAAATAAGTTGGAGGGTCCCTGCAGCTGTTGATGGGAAAGTCTGGAAGAGAGCGCAGCCATGAACTGAATGGGTTTTCCTCCCAGCAGCTGTCAGCACTGGTAGAGAAGCCAAGTCACTGAGGGTGTAAAATACATGAGAAAAATGAAATGCCTAAGCTATAGTACCTGACTGATTTAAAAAAGCTGCCACAAAATGGAAATCAGATAGTTCCAGACAATACAAGTCGAAACAAAGTTCTATACATGTATTGTCATTTTGGCATATTTAATCACACAATCAAAAAGTTTTGAAAAAGAATTATCTAAAAACAAACTAAACTATCCCCACCAAGTTTTGTGCAGCCCATCTCTTCAGCCTCTCACGTCCAAGCAAACAGAAGGACATCAGTGCTCCTCTGTATGCCCACGGTGACCTCACTGTGATGGTGATGTCATTTAGTTCAAGCCGAGTCATGCCGAGAAGTGCGTCTTGTTATTGCTCTGCATCACAGGGCTCAGACAGACTCCCTCCCTTTGACATGAAACAGCCACACTAACATCATGTGCTACACAAATATTGAACTAATCACATTTTCATTACTTCACTCATTTCTCCATGAATATTTTCCTCATGCACCGTGAAGCTGTTAAAGCCCCTTTTGTGTATTCAAATGCCTTGATTAGATGTGAAACAGAATACACAATGACAGGCTTTACTAAGCTTTACAGTTCAAAATTTGTGATGTGTACACTTGTGACAGTGCCACTAGATGTCAGCATTGCAGTGAAGTATCATTTGATTGATTGTAACAACAAAGCTTCTCACTAAATAAATAAAAAAAAGGGCCTTTTACCCACAGAGAAAATGAGGAAATGTTTTAATTTAAGCAAAAAAATTAAGGAATAAATGCATCAGGACAGCAACTAAAGCCCATTTAAAAGTAAAAAAAAAAGAAAGAGAGAATATGACCAAAATGTTATCATCAACACTGGGTGCTCAAGGAAAATGACATTAGTTGTGCATTGAGACAACTTACATTGATCTGCTGTCTCATGATCAGTTTTTCTGTGTTGTAACCTCAAATGGTAAGTGATCATTTCAAATAATCAAAACGTTTGGTGAGAGATCTGTGCCACGATAAGTTAAGCTGAAGTCTGTCAGATCACACCTGGAATTAACTCATCACTCTTCCTCATAGCCATGCTACTCCAGCATCCTCCATACTTGGGAAAACAAAGGCTCTGCCTCTGCTTTGACTTTATCTTCAGGATGGGCACTACCACAGGCGTTGACATCCCTATCTCCTCTGCTTTGTAATACACAGCGTAAAAATGTTTCTGACAAGGGGAATCGTGGTGGACAGTTTCAAATCTTGCCACCATGAAAGTTACTGATGTGATATTTATTCGGGCTTGACCCTAAAACACACCTAGAATTTGTCATGTGCGAAGCATCTTATCATAAAAGAACACTACTAGAATTCTACAACAAGGTTTTTGGTAAAAAGATGAGTTTAAACACCTGATTATAAGGTTTTATTTAAGTGTAGCTAAAAGATCAACTGAAACATTTAAAACAAGACAGAAAAGCAGAACTGAGAATTACTAGCTTAAAAATGTAAACATGTATGACTTTTTATTAAAAAACAAGCATGCAGATTGAACACTGTAATTGTTCTTGTATTACCAGCAAAGTAAAGGATGATTTGATGTTTATGTAGCATTTTTGGCTTCAGAGTCAGCTTTATATTTTCATGGGAGTGATCCCACAAGCTCAGCACGTCTTTCTTTTAGTTACTCCCAGTGTTCTTGGCAGAAATGTTAAACTGCTAACCAAGTTGGATGGAGAGATCCAGACTCCTGTGTTCTCCTAGGTTCTACTTCAGGATGTGTCTTATTGAAATTCAAGATCTTTTGTACTGTAAGAAAGGTTTTCACACAGGATTACTTTACGTTTCCTGCATATCAAAAAGAAAAAGAAGAAGAAGAAGACAGAAAAATCTCCACAGGGCAATGCAGCCATTACCGTGTTTGAATGCAGGGTTGTTTTTTTTAATTTCTGGTTTCCTCTTCACAAACTGTTGGGAATTGTGGTCACATCATTTCGTCATCAGTTAATCAGATCAGAGAATTTTACTTCACATGTGGAACAGGTGTTTATGTAGTCTCTGGCAAATTCCCAGCAGGTCTTATGTCTGTTAGTGGGGAATGGCTTCTGTGTAGTCCATCTTTCAAAAAGGCCTAAGGGAACAGAGTGCTGAACTAATCTAATTCAAAGTGCCCATTAACTTGTTGGCTACATGTAACCAAGCCTATTGTTCAAGATGACTTTCTTCAACTGAGTATCCTGATCTATTTGAGAATGATAGAGGCTTTTGTGCTTTTGAACACTTTAAATACAGTAGATATTTTCTGGTATCTTACCTCCAATTTGTGTTTTGGCTCCATCCTGTCTTGCAAGTCTCCAGATAATTCTCCTGACAACATGACTTTGTTTTCACCCTTTTGTAACATATCGTCTAATAGACCTTCCGTAATCAGGTGTGCCTTTCTGAATATGTCCACTGAATTGAGTTTAGATAAGTGGACTCAAAGTGGTCGAACATGTCAGAAGCTGTAAGATCTAAAAGAAATGAAACAGATTTCTGGCCAAGAACTGTATTTGTAATCAAAGAAGTCACAGTTAATATCTGTAGACTTCAGAGGCAAATTGATGTTTCTCTGCATGTGAAGCCTGCAACATTTCATTTTATCCACAACTGAAGTCCTAAACTGTCTGTAGTGGGAGTCTTTGGTCACAAGGTTTGTCTTCAGTGGGATTCAAATAGTCATGTTAGTGCTGAGGTCACATATTAAGGCAACAGGATGAAGCTCTGGAGGCCAAGAGACAACACAGCTTTTATTACAGGAACAGCCTTGTATGTCATATCAGGGCGCAATGTTTTCTCTCAACTGTGGAGACAGAGAAAAAAAATCTTATTTTCTCTTCCCCCCCCATTCTTTTCTGTTCTTTTCTGTGTGATGACTCTCCTCTGGGTCCTCCCAGGTCACAATCAGCAGAGAAGGAGACTGAGTTGGCCGCAGCTGCTCAGCTGGACTCTGCCTTGTTTCATCAATGCTAAGTAAAGCAGATCATACCATTCCATCAACAACCCATTCGCTATACATCTACCATATCGTCTGCCTGCATAGAGCAACCTGTAGTTTCCTGGCACAGACTGCTGACATGTCGCTGTTTTTGCTGGTGAGACTGTGTTGTGTCATTGTAAATGTTTTTCTGCTGTGAAGTGAAGTGGATGAATAGTTGTGTTTGTTCATGTCGTGCAAATAGAAAACTGTAATTCTGCAAACACCTTTCGGGCAGGGTGTTTCACAGGTTGCTGGGAAACCGTAGCATGATTGTATCATGCAGCTATGGCAGTAAACTAGACTGTGCTTTGATATTAATGTCATTGTTTACATAAAAGTAAACATAAAGTACGTTCGAGACACTGTTGACTGCCCAGTGAATCTGTTCAGAAAATAAACCTGCAAGTTGTCTGAACTGAGCAGAACTGGAGGCACCTTTGGAAGAGTATACTCTGTTGTATCACTCCTAGAAGTTCTTGTTTACCACAACCATCTGTTTCACCATGCATTTAAAGGAATCTTGTGTTTCTTTCCACAACTACACAGCAGCAGCAACAGCTTATATGCGCCTCCTGAAACACTTTCAACAATGGACAAGCCACCACATGCTCACATACAATTTGGACCTAGTGTGTCACAACACTTCACTTGAAAATGTGCACAGGCGAAAAGGTTATCTGCCAAAAATAAAGCAAGGGTTAAGTTCTATTGCAGTATTTCTTATTTTTACTCTAAAGTGCTTCGATTTTATCTTGTTTTTTTTTTTAACAAGAAATATAGGACAAGTGTAGACTAAGATTACCTTATCTTTAACTTGTCTTTACTCCCTTTTAGCAATATTTTTAACATCATTTTGATTGCATTCATTATTTTCTTGGACCGAGTTAAGAGATGAGGTGCCGTTGCAGTGAGGCCTCAGAAACTACAGCTACCTCTCCAGCCTCTGAGGATGCACTTCTCCTGTATCCAGAGAACTGTTGCACATGGTGCACCCGACGCCTGAAACAGCAGAGTGGCGCAGACGCACCGTCAGCCTCCAAACCTAAGCCACAAATTATGTCTGGTACATGGAAAAGATCATGTGGCCCTGCAATGGAGAAGAGGTGGTGAGAACGTGGAGTTTGGTGGTAACTGGGTTTGGACGGATATGATTTACATTCCTCCCCAGGGAAGTGATATCAGAACAAGGTCAGACCAAGGCTAATACAGAAGAGTCTGAGGAGACATCTTTCCAGATGCTTTACTTATCTTATTTGTATGAACACACAACTGATGGCATATACTATTATTCTTGTTAAACTCTATATCCTAATTAAAATGTTAAGAAATTCATTTAAGATGAATTTCAAGGACATACCTCAAACTCTATCTAACTCCCTCCCCCTAATTTGGATCATTGCTGCAGACTAATCTCAGTGGCCAGAGGAAGCTCATTGTAATTGCAGAAAAATGCAACTCTGCAGGCCGACACTTCAATCTAAAGCTAGTATTCTAGTCACACTTGCCGCTGGAACTCAGTCGATTTTCCTGCACTCCTTCTGAAGGGTTTCTTTCACATTTAGTTCACTTATGTTAGCTTCTGAGAAAGGGTCAGAGGAGCAGAAAAAGGGAGAGGAGAAAGAAGTATGATCCCCAACAGCAGAAAGGGAAATACCTCTGACAACCTAAAGAGATTAGTGTCTATTACCAAACAAATTTGTGCTACCACCTACAACACTTATGACAACCCTCAGTTCAAGTCTCATAGGAGCTCTGGTGAAAAAAAACGCACACTTTTGTCCTCGTAGCTGCGTTCCCTCGACACCAGAATGAAACAAGCTCTGTTTTCTCGGTTGCTGGGTCTGAGAAGAGGGGGCGAGCATGTTTTAAGAAGGGTGTGGGAATCAATTATCCCACTCAAGAGACATGCAGGACCAGTGGGTATTGCTTGGGATTAGTGTCCATTCTTGTCATGTACTGACAAACCCTCCCGCTGATCTCCTTAACACCAGGTGTTATTAAGAGACAGGCCTCTTACTGGGGGCCTATAGGCTTTTGAATAACTGAATAACTGCCCTTTAGGAATGACTGACAAGCTTATAATGATGAAAAAAGTGCATTCCTGTGCTTTCATGTGCTCACCTGTGTGGATTCTTAAATGGATATTGCTCATGAGCCAAATGTGAAATCATGCAAAAAGTATACTCATGAGAATTAAAAGCTTAGCTTTGACTTTTTAACTAATCTTCTGCCACAAATATGTATTGCCTGAAGAGAAAGAGATAAAAAGAAGTTCAACATTTTAAAGGAATGGTTAAACATTTTGGTTTCTGGTGGGTTGTTGGATTCATAAGATCAATACCCCCTCTTGGTCCATGTCTGTTAATGTGGAGCTACAGTCATTGGTTACTTAGAGACCATCTTCCCCATTCATGCAATTTCCGTAGCTTGTTGTGCAAACATGTTACAAAAGGAAATGATCTCTTGTGGCCGTGTGAAAATGTGGATGCCAAATCTCTGCTGGATTTGTCACCCCGGGCAAATTAGAAAGTGGGAATTTCGAACATGTGGTAATAATTGTGAAAGAATGCACTCTAAACCCAACCAGGATCTTTTCCTAATCCTAACCAAGTGATTTTGGTACCTAAATCTAATTTGGTAGGTTAAATACTTTTGCTCTCCAAATAATGGGTGAAAGCAAAAGAGGCGTTTGTGTCTATAGACAGATTGAGACTGCACGTCATTTCATGCTATACTTTAGGCACAAGTCATGGATCTTCATATGCACATTGGTATTCTATGATTCATTATTATCAAAGTGCAGCATGTAACAAAATCAAAGACAAATGACAGAAAAGTTTTATATATTATAAAAAACCATGTTTCCATTGGTTTCTAATCACTCACTAAAATAACTGTTATGTTTTTATTCTCTTAGAATGAGCTATTCATATCTACTTGCTGTGGCTGCACAGAACATTTTTCCTATGGTGTCTCTGAATGGACAAACAGATCTGTGTATGAAGTGAGAACCCTCTGAGCTTTAAAACTGCAGTACTGGCTTTGTTTGATAAATGCTAGAGCACCATTTGGGATAAGTAATGCCCTTTAAGGAACATAGAAGAAGACAGTACACATGAACACAATTTTGAAGTAGTTACCGACCTACCTTGAACATGTGGGATGATGGCCTAATGGAAACATCCACCTGCTGCCATGTCATCAACTGACTAGCAACATCCGGACAACCAGAAGAGAAGCCCCTATGTTGTATGAACAAGACAAAATTTAGAAAAAAACTATACATTTATTGTAATACAGTAAAGTTTTTACCACTTTGCAATATTACCATTCCTTTTCATGATAAGATGTTCCAGCATTCAAGATAGCAAACAACGAATCATGTAAAGGTTAATTCTGTCCTATTCCACACCTCTTAAGGCGGTATTTTTAAATGAAAAATTCTCCATTCATTTTATAAAAGGAACAGGTCAGGACTGTAGGTCTGTACCCTCTTCTTCTAAAACCATTTGGTTTTGCAAAATGTGTTTTGGCAATTTCTTGTTAAAAAAATGCATGAACACACCTGCAAAAAATGTTGTCTTGAAGGCAGGATATGTTGTTAGAAAATATCTCTGTACTTTTATGTATTGTAGCGTCTAATTCAGTCAAATTTGAATTACAGGCAACCTCACATTATCACAAAACCTGGCTTTTGGAATTGTTGATAAGAGTCAAGATGGCCCTTTTTGTATAAAAACAGGATATCCATCTATTTAATAATAGACCTAGCAAATTGATAGATCTGCCATCAGTACACAACTCCACTGGAAGACGGTCCATCTCAGATGCCTCCAAACCCACAGAAGTGAATGCGGCATTTGGACAATTGCGACATAAGGTTTCTATTTGGACAGTAAACTGTTAGTCAGCTTTCATTGATGTAACTTTTTTGAATGAAGTACTTAAAAAAATCTCCACAATCAAATCAGCTGTTGATGAATGACAGTTCTTGGTGCAGTGCTATCTGAGGGATCAGATATTACAGGATTATAGCTTCAGTTTTTGTTCCTTGACCTTCAAACTATGAATTTATTAAGATCTCTTGAATTATTCAGTTGTGCAATATGTAAACCTCCTCAGATCTTTCAGCAGTTTGTTTTAAACAGTAAAATGATTTATTTGCAGACAAACTGGAGTGTCTGCCCATCTTTGCTCCTCATACACTCAGCTTGTAACAAATGCTGCTTTTGTTCTTAATTGTGATTACAATCAATTGTTGACAACACATCTTTGAAATACCATGGATTTTTACCTCACCAAATTCCCCCGTCCCAATTTTTTTTAAAAGACTTGCACATATTGATGAATATAACTAATTAAGTTAAGCTGAAGAGAGAAGATATTAAATATCTTGGGTTAATCATCACAAGTGAAATAAACATCAAAGAAAAGCAAAGTAAATGTAAGAATACCTCTTTTATATTTTGGATTTTATATGAAAATTTTATTGGGGACCTGTGGATTCTTATTGGCTATTGCAGAGGACAACATTTCCGAGATTACGAGAACCATAAACCCCTACCTTCAACTGTGTCGCGTTAACACATTAAATACAGAATAAAACCTCAGGGCACCACCCTCTGATGATAAAGGGAAAAAATAGATAGCTTATAAGTTGTCTCAAACATCCCATATTCAAACCCATAATTTAGTGTTAGATAGGAGTGTTTTCATTCAGGGAGGGCACGTCCTCTAGTCATTTTTAAAAAAATCCAACCGTGACACTTGTTGATCTATACAATTCCAAAGCACGGCTTTTAGGTGTGTCTCTTCTTCTTTCTCGGCCCTTTAGTCACCAAAATCCGCTACAACTGCTTCTCCACTGGTCTCCACTGGTTGCCAGACAGCTGCTCAGAGCCAGGAATTAGTCCCACATGACAAATTACTTTTGATTAACAAGCAAAACAATGTCTTAGCTAGGGACGTTTAGAGGTGCTATGTGTGGATTTTGAAATATTTTCTTTGGACTGAGCCACAGGTAAGCTAAGTTAGTCTTTGTTTTAAGCTAAGCCTACCAGGTGCTTGTCAAACCTTTACCTAAATATACCTCTCTGCAATGTTGCATGTCAACCTGCCATGCTCACTCAAACTCAAATTACACCTCAGTGTAGTGTATAGGCTTAATAAGTGGTGATTTATTGAGAAGAGTGAGGAGAGCTGCAGTGCTATGTGAAACATGGAACCAAAATCATTTTCATTGTCAAAATCAGGGACATGTTGTCCTGAAGTGATGCAGAGAAACCAGTCTATGCATTTATTACATCCAGGCTAGATTACTGCGTGATGATCTCTGAGGGTTCCAATAACTCCCTTAAAGTTTTTCAATTGATCCAGAATGCTGTGGCCATGCTCCTGACTGGTACTACAAAAAAGAGACCACACTTCTCACGTGTCGACCTATCTGCAATGGCTTCTTGTAACTTAGAGTAAAATTTTTAAATCAACTTTATCACTTTCAAAGCCCTAGATGGTATGGCTTCATCTTATCTTATTGCCCCCTACAATCTCACAAAAAGTCTTTACTGTCAGAACGTGGACTTACTTGTGGTCCTTAGAATTTCAGTGTATGGCTGGCAGAGCCTAAAGCATAACAGGCTCCTGCGGAAATAGCTGCCAGTCTGGGCTGATATTCTGTTTTAAGAAAATACTTAATATGTATTTTTTGAAAGCAGTCATGCTTGACTCACCAATTATTTTGTGCTCATACTTGTTTTAATATGATATTTTTGAGATTGTCAAGTTTTCTTTTATTTGCCTTCTTATTCTCATTTTATGTTTTTCTATTGATTCTCTATTGATTTTATTGGTTTAACTTGCCTTTTGCTTTTATGCTTTTATTTGTGTCTTAGACTTTTGTTTATTTTAATTTCATTTTAATTAAAATGTTTCAGATATCTTATACATTTCATACATATGACTTATTTCAAAAGGATTTTATTCCAATGTTCAGCAGTTTGGTCAGAGGCTGCAGCTGTTTTGAATGTGTTTTATAAATAAAGTTGGATTGGCTTTTTCTATTTTGTTCATATTCTATTGTTAATGCATATTGCTTTTATAAGTCTACTTATTTCTAATCTTTTATCTGTGTATGAATGTGTTTTTTTTTTAGCATTGTCCTTGCTTTGTACAGCTCTTTAGGTTGCATTTCTTTTTGAAAAGTGCTATATGAAGAAAACTGAATTGAATTGATCCAAATGAGGCACCACTGTATTTACACACAGTAACCTTGGCTCACCGTGGTCATTTGGTCCATCTGTAGCTGCTTCTGATCTGCACTGAATGGGCTTGATATTGTTTGAGATTGAAACTGTATAGACGTCCTCCTGAATCTTGGCAGAGGAGCTTCCCAGGTGTAGCTGAGAAAACCTGGACTCTTCCCAAGTTCAGATACCACTCTCTGTTTACATGCCAGAAATCAAGGTGTGTGTGGACACAACAATGTTAGCTTGTAGCTGAGCCATTGAAAGGTGTTTACACAGGACTTAAGTAGTATTGCTCCTGACTAAAGACATTCTCTCAAGCGTGGAGTCGGTGGATGGTATTTACATATCAGAAGTTCAACTTGAACAACATATATGCAATACTGCTTTTCAAAAATCTTAGAAATCTGTAAATGTTGTTGTCATGCTCATAAAATGTTCCTGGATTAATCAATAACGTAACCATCTATCAAGCATCTCTGCTTACTGATATAGACAAAGTTATAATCTCAACCCTCATTCTTTTTGTTACTTAGTAAAAACATCCCTTGTTGAATCAAATTAAGCTATTAAGCTAAATTATTAAGCTAATATCTTCATGAAACTAGTTTACAAACAAGCATCTTCCCATTGCAAGCGTCACGGTAAAGCTTTCACGTTAAAGAAAGTTGCCTGTAACAATGTTTAAAGATCCTGGTAATCTGCACATCTTATGCAATCAAAAGTGTAGGAACAGTAGCCTAAATGTTTTTTTCAGGAGCAGGCATGCCAGAGGGTCCAGATTACTTGTAAGGATGACTGATTCTTTGCCAACTGGTGCTCAGTATGATATATTTTTTTCAGAATCAAAATCTTTATTGTCATTGTAGCAATGCAGTAGTACAATGAAAATATAAGATGCAGTGCTTTCACTGTCAATAGGAAGCTATAAAACGATAAAAGGAAATACAATACAAATAAAATACAAGTTGAGGAGAAAAAAAAAGAAGGGACGTAACTGTTTATGAATGTATGAACACACCTCAAAGGGGGATCAGGGCTATTGCGCTTACACTGCTATTATTAAAATTTTGCAATTAAATAGAGTTATAAATGGGTCTATACCTATACACATATACACACACACACGCACGCACACACTTATAAAGACATACATGTGTATATCCATATACATATCCATATACATATACACACACATACACACGTGTACACACAGATACACATACATACGTACATACATACAATTGAAAACAAGTGCATATTTGTATAATATACATTTACAAACATACATCTCTACACACATGTTGAAGGGATATGTACAAAGATGACAGTGGCATATGATATGGTATGAAGATTTTTTGCATTTGGTCCCTTAATAGGCTGTAAACACAAGGTTTGAAGTGAATATAAACATGCCCGCTTATCTAACGGCTGAGCGGCATTTATCATCCCAATGGCTGTGGGATAAAAACTGTCCTTTAATCTGCTACGATTCTACCTGAAGGCAGACATTTAACCAGTCCATGTCCAGCAGGGTGTGATGGATCCTGAATAAACCTCTTTTTAAGACAGGTCTTTAAAAGAAAGGAGAGGGCAGGGAGGTGCTTTAAGATTTTATCTCCTATTTTTCAGATTTCTTGGGAAACTGCCTACAGGTATATATTTGCAAACAGACTTACCCCATGGCGAACTGCGGATGAACTGTAGCGCAGCATTGTGAAAGTGATCATTGTGTCTTCCAAAAGACAAGATCAGACTGATATTTAGTTTTAATAGGTAATCTTTAGCTGAAACCGGCTAAACAGAAAAGATTTTTCTGCAATTTATTAAAATTTTGACAGAGGAATTTAACACAGCAGTGAAAACATGTAGGTATGTGTTGCATGCCTATAAAACTGTCATGACTCATTCTGCATTCTACAATTGGTGATCTATACCATTACCAAAGAACCGCTTTCTCAATATTTTTTAAACAGTGGTAGAGATGATGCAACATGCTGTGTATTATCTGCTCACGCCTGAGACCCCCCACCCCCTTTCCCCTCAGACAAAAAAAATGGTTCATGCAACTTGCAGATATGTATGTTTTCATTGTTTTAATGAGTAGATACTCATTTTATGGTGGCACAATGCTGTTAAAACAATTTTGAAAGTTTATTATGTTTTCTCTTTATTTACATCGCAGATATGTGCTTCCACTTTCATAGTCACAGCTTCCTACCAACATCACCATGTTTGGCTAAAATTCTGAATGTGTTTTATTCTAATGAAGCGGAAAAGTTAAGATAACTGCCAGAAACATTCTTAATTTTACATAGGCCTATTGAAAGTTGCTACTTGTTGGAGGTCAGCCATCACTGGTATATGTCCAGAGTCTAACACTCCCACTGAGAGAAGTGTGTGTGGACA
>JBBBVU010000008.1:17760169-17771484 GCA_037177055.1 Atherinosoma microstoma
ATATATATATATATATATATATATACACACACATACACTGGACATACATATATAGAGAACTATATAGAAAAAATTAAACAAAAAAGCCCCTAACTATTTAGTTATCCTTCAACAGTATATCCAGAATAAAATTCATGAAAAAAAGAAGAGCCACATAGGACTTCTATGTATGATCGTTTACTGTAGACCAACATTGCTGGTTTATGCTGCATGTACTGCTTTAAACCATTTTAGGGTTTGCCCCTGGAAACAAGCTGTCACTGGTTGAAAGTATTTTATCATACAGTCCAGTTCAGCTCAGACTGACCTCAGTCTACACAAACACTGACGGTACGGTTCTTTAAGACGCCCACAGAGGAGAAGCTGTCACACCAATCATAAATTAAGACACACCGAGATGCATAATCTCTGTGAAACCTGAGAGGGAATTGTGAATCAGTTCAGTATGTATTGCCATGCCGCTCTCTCTCCTCTCCTCTCCCCTCTGTGCTGATGGGAGGAGCGCAGTCCTGCTCCTCTGTATAAGAAGTGTTGAACGTACAACAAGGGATTTTACACAGCTACTCAGGAGAAACGAAATGATCTGCCCTGGAGCCGCAGCAAAATGCTGGATGGACACGTACTCCTGGGATGGTTATCGTTCACAGTTATAGTGTATCTTCTCAACTTGCCTGGACCCACCACAGCATACTTCGGGTAAGTTCTGACAGACACGCTGTAGCCTACTGAATGTTCATGATGCTGCGTTCATTGATTTGATTGGTTCCTGAATCACGAAGCAGGTAAAAAAATAAAAAAAAATAAATAAAAAAAATTAAAAGCCCGTTCTCGTAACTCACCGAGAAAAGGCGTTTAATCAGTACAAAAAGGGTGCAATTCAGATAATATTTATGTATTTTGATTGCATGAGTACCTGCGGGTCAGCGAGGTGTCACTTGGAGGCCTCGCAGTTGGAGTCTGCAACAGGTTGTCTGCACATGACTTAACCTCACTGAAGCTGCTGAGAATTAAAAGAAAAAAAAAGTAGCGGAGTACAGACGGCAACCAAGCCGTAGCCTATTAACGTAGCGTCTATTAAAGGTAGATTTACGCAGCGTCGGAGTAATGTTGGCCGGGATGGTTCACCCCATTCTTTCCCTGACAACTGAGCCAGTGCCCACTGTGAAGTTACCCCATTGGCATGAATTGAATGGCAGGTAGCGGTCGTGTGATTATTTTGCTGAAACACTTGTAAAATCATATCCTCAGTCGACTCTGAAAACAGCCGCACGGAGCGAAAGGTGAATGTACATGCCTCAGACTCAACAGCTGGTAACAATAAAGCAATCGGACTGACTGAACTGGTGGCCGAAACGTCTGCTCAGCTTGCACAGAAAAATCCCCCCATCCAGCATAAACATCGCACAGCTCTGGCAGGGTTTTTTTCTGCTGCCTCCGTCAAAATGTGAAAAACAGTTGGAACACGTGAAAGGAAATTAATCTGAAAAATTGGGGGTTTCATGAATCATGTCACACACACAATAATGTTTAATTTAGAAAGAGCACCGGAGCGGATATTTCAAAGAAAGTTATTTTCTGGGAACGCCTTGGATTTTAAGTGTAGTCCATATAACTACACATCAAAGTGACTAACGCTGCAGTTTGGCACAGCACTCTCACTTTTCTGAACATTTACCGTCCTGGGCAAGGTCAGTCAGAGTGAGGTCAGCGTGTCAAGTGGGACAGCAGTCATGTTTCACCTGCAGACAAAGTTTTTTTAATGTGAAAAGTTTGTGGAATGTGACAAAGCAAGATCTACCTGCCAAAGAAGCATCTCCTTTAAAACACAAAGTCTTTGCAAAAATATCTGCTGATGGGCGTTGTTAGTGTTCCCCAACTGGCAGGAAAAAAAAAAAAAGAAACCCGCAGACACACACAGAGACAAATGGTTGTAGACTGCAGAGTGATGACACTTGAGGCCTTTCCAGCAGAGTCAAATTTATGGTAGGTATGGGTGTTGTGCAGGATCCCTGAGTGTTAGGCGATCTGGGAACTGTCTTCTGCAAAAGAGCAGAAGAAATGTCCCCCTTAGGGCCCGTCAGACCTGCATGTTAGACCTGTCAACTGGTTGAATTGGGTTGTGCCTTCACCTGAATGATCTTGTGAAAAAGGACACTGGTTATGAAGCCCCTAAAACAATCATAATTAACCAGACTCTCATCATTTGTAGAAGCGTTTTATTCTCTTTTGGTATTGCAAAGTCTTGGCATTCATCCTTGGAAAGTGGGTGATGCAAAAACTTTGTATAACACCTGTATGATGGAAAAATCTCAGTCTCTCTGAAAAAGCATCATGTGTAATGCTGATGCTCGTATTGAGTGCTTTCTCTGTCTCTGACTTGGTTTTTGATTTCTCTTCTGTTCTAAAATTGCATTAGAAGGACAAATGTAACCCTGCTCTCTGTTTCTGTTTCCCTTCCTGTTGCAGTGTCGCCCTTGGCAGGCAGCGTGTATTAAAGTTGACGTGCCAAATTGGCACTCACATCAGCTTTAATGGTCCTAATGGTAATGCATATTTACTTATTCAGTTAGCACTTGTTTTCAATTCCCTCTGTCAGTCTGCTCTCTATCTGTGGCCTGTGTAGTGCAGAGAGACATGTGGTATTACGATACTCCAGATTTATTATTCTGTGGCCCAGTGAGAGGGGAATATGAATGAGTGTCAATGAATGATTTAGCCCTGCAGCTGAGAAACATGAAACATACCGAAAGAGCCTGCACAGGTGACACAGATACAAAATGTGACTGCCTCGTGGCCGGCTTCCCAGAAACTTGACACTGGTGACGCTCCTGCTTTGACTTAAGAGTGGAGGGGGGGGACGAGGACAGGGCACTAACGCAAACCTGTTCAAATAAATATTCCATGAGCATAAGGCATCCTAGGGCCTCCTGGGTACTGATTTACTCAAAATAGAGGGTCAATGTTGCATACCCAATTTCCAGAGTGCGGTGGAGCGTAAGTGTAACATAAACACAACCTCTCCTGCCCATAGTCTGCTTAGCCGAGGGTGGGGTGGGATTCCTGGAGTAGTTGAGCACCCGCTTAAATTGTCATCCTTTGCCACAAGAATGTGAACACTCATTTTTACTCCCTTAGCCTGTGGTGGCAGGTGCCAGTTTTGCTATCCCATTATCATCAGAGTTCAATTCGGAGATGCTCTCCAAGCTTTCCTCACGCTTACAATTACAGCATCTTGATAAGATGAGGAATATGTTTCCAGCTTAGTTGACCCTCGTCAGGGCTTTACAGCTGTCTGAGATATCTCTGTTGGTTTAAATTTGAGTGATGGTAAAAGGCAAGTCATTCTGTGGTCTTGTAAACTGGGCTGAATGTGAGTCCTCAAACTGAGTCAAGAGTTTGTTTTAATTTAGTTCATGTGCGACATATACAGGAAGGCTGCCCACAGTCATGCGACTGGGATTTACCAATCACAGAGGCACAACAGCATGCGGAAGAAACAGCGATAGTGGTGCGATATCTTTCATCAGTTTGTCCCAATAATGCCATCGGAAAGTCATCGTCCTTTCCGATGGCATTGTTGTTTTTCAGTGCTCCATTAAGTGAGGCAGTTTGCCAAAAAGCAACAAGATAGCAAATGGGATGTGTTCAAATTTATCAAGGGATTTTTCTGTATGGCGCTGGAAAAGTTTTTTTAAATTACTTTTCAGAGTTGGTTCCTGGTGCGCATCAAACAACAGCATCTTTTTAAAGGAGTCTCACTTCTTTTGCGCAGCACAAAAATATTACAATTTGTTTTTTAAGCGGCTCCATGTAACCATTTCCTCTGGTTCCCTCCTGTCTTCTGGTTTGCCTGCCTTATGTGCGTGCTGGCATGCCTACAGTGGTTTGTGGGGAGCTCCTGGGTGATTACCACTCATTAGAAGGAGCAGAGTTAGTGTGGGCTCAGGCTGGCGTTGCCTGGCAGACGGTGGTGGCAGGCGTCTCATTACCAGGCCTTAAGGACTGATTAGCCCTGACGTGCAGCAGGGTGGGAGCACCGTTGATAGAGGGATTTCCCTACTTCATAGGATATCCTGTGGCTGCAGCCACACCTCTAAGGGTATCACTTTAGCATAAGCCAAGAAGATAGAACCAATTCAGAAAGAATCCTGTGATACAGTAGTTTGATGGGATCACGCAAACATGGATGCTTGGACAACTGAATACATAGCCTCTTTAAAAGATTGAGCTTTTTTCCCTTTATTTCTGTTTCAATGCTTCCAGATTTGAGCTTAACCATGATTTGTTGTGAGTCCTTCATCTATTATCCTTGTAGAATAGGATGCTACACTCATGGATGCCACATGGTGGTGCAGCATCTTACAGATGCTCTAGATTCAGGAACTTCATGTATAATTTGAAAACTGGAGAAGAAATCGAAAAACTTTGAATTTAATGACAACCAAGTCTGTGCAGAAAGAATATTATTTATATATGCTGCAAAATTGTTGACAACATGCATATTGTGCAAAATGTTCTTTAACTTTATTTTACAGAGGGGAGTGGAGGAAAACTCACTTATTTGCACAGATACTGTCTGGACACTGGCTGATCTACACATGTTGCTCAGCAAATCACAGAAAAAGACAGAAATTGGTACACATCTTTTGCCATGATGGTTTTAGTGGTCTCTCTAATGAGTTGCTATGGGGCTTATACTGTATAATAACATGGTTGTACAGGATATTCTTGAAGATTATATGGTTTGGCCAAGCTTTTCAAGTGTTTTCATGCTCACATGTAGCATGCTCACATCCTGAAGCTCTAGTGTCATTAGCCTGCTGAAGAGACTGCAGCTATAAGACATGTTTGATTGGGAAAATGCAGCAGCTCCAGCTCATTGCCAGCAGTCAGCTGTGCAATTTGTTGTATAGTTTGAAGAAACAAGGAGGAAACTCCCACTGAAGGAAATGCTTGGTGCTCACACTGCAAACACATGATGATCTTTGCAGATGGAGCTGGAGACATGGGTAATTTACAAAACAGGAAAACTAATATAAACTCAAGATTGTTTTAGTGGTCAGGCATTGATGAGATGAGGCTAGTTAGTGAGACCGCTATGTCCTGTGTTTTCCATTCTAGACCACAGGCAAGTTTTTTTTTTTTTTTCCCCCAATTTCTCCTGTGGGGATAGAGGAGACATGTTACCTCACATGCAGCATCAATACTGTCAAGTGAAAAACAACTTCACCTAATGGTTTGGTGTTCTATAGAGTATTTATGTATTTTTTTCTTTTCTTTTCAGAAGTTCAGGAATCTTGAAAGAAAGTTACTGCAGGATAGAATGGGATTAATAATCATCTTCAAGTCCCATTAAAGCTCGACTTAATATAGATTTAGAGCTCCTCCTCAAATGTGTTTGTATTTGTCAGATGTGTGCTGTTATATACACCATTTGCCCCCAAAGGACTTATTCATCCATAAAGCCTTGGCAGAAATTTGAGAATGGACACAGTCAGATGTGCGCTGACATTGATGGGCCGGGAAATGGCAGACGTCTCAGGATTAACCCCAGAAGAAGTGCTTGTTCATTTACATGACTTTCAACTGATTACTTTAGCTATAATCATCATTCTCGTGTCGAGACAAATTCTTTCACTTGACTCTTATTAGCTGTGTGTTTGCACAGACAGGTGTCAGGTAACGTTGACTAAACAGCACTTTTTTGTTGGAGCTTTAGTATATTGTACAGGATATTAAAATGAACCCTGTTGCATGTTGGGGTTTTGGTCTTTTGGCCAAAAGAAATAGATAAATAGAAAATCTCTCTGTAGTAGGAATAAATAACAGTTGACGAAGGTTACGTTTTGGATTTTGTGGTTTGACTTTTCATACTCAGTTAATTCAGAAAACATCTTGTAAATATGCGCTTTGTTGGAGCGCTCTGGGTTTACAGTAAAGCAGTTTGTTCTCTCACCAAATAACCGCAATCTGGCTCTCGTGTCAGCTTGTGGAATCGGTAAGAGCCGAGTACAGTATGTGTGCCTTAACGTGTCTGGTGTGTCGGTGCGCTGGTACAGGGCTGCTCTGTGCCATGCCGTGGGCTAGATCAGGGGAGTCATGCGGACAGTGCTGCGCACCCAATCTGTGCCAGTCACACAGTGACTATAACTGAGCTGCTGACCTTAGAAGCCTTGAGTTCTCACATAGCAGTTAAACCTCTTATCATGCCCCACACTCCCATTCCCAAACCCAGGTCCTGTTGTACCACTGTGGATTACAAAATTAGGCTGAGCAGTAAATGTCCTTTCTATTTTCTTTATTTATTAAAATTTTTCTAGTACAACTTTTTCTTTGTATAAAAACTGAGATTAAATTATGTTTAATGCATCATGTCATCCACATAGAAATATGAAGTACATGAACTCAACCTGATCTTTCAATTTGTGGGAGTCGTCCAACATGCTCTATGTCGGCTGTAAATGACCGGACAGGATGGCAGATGACATAACTTTGGGTCATATCCTGTTAAGTCATACAAGATAGTGGACCCCCCCGACAGTGAATTGCAGCACTTCTCGATGTTGCATGACATTCCCAGTGTGCAGAAAGGCTCATTACTCAACTAATAATGACTTACTAAGTCCCAGACCAGCACCACTTTGTTTTCAAAGTCGTTTTGTCATGTTACTGTACTGTGTCAGCCACAGCTTGTTGGGAGTAATCACAACACCCAATGCTTAACCAGGGGCTAATCTAGTCTAAGTCACAAACATATTTTCTCCCCCCTTTTTTATGTTAATGATTCAGTTAATGAGCAGTATCACCATGGGAAAAGTGTTATGGTATACCATATTTCTTTCTTCTTTTTTTCATATAAACTTCATGGAGGTGGAGCATGGACACTCTATGAACCAGAGAAGTAATTCAACACTGATTCATGGTTTCTTCAATTATTCAAGTCTAAGCTGTGGAGCACATTGTCAGCCATAACTAGAGTGGGCCAGAGGGAAAACACCACACACGTTCACATTCCTGCTACCTCTGGCATGGCCTGGGCTGTGATACACCAGATGGGACTTGGGCAGGGTGGTCTGAAGTTCATCCAATATTTCTGAGAAAAGCATTATAACCCCCCCCAAAAAAGAGCATTTTTAATGCTGTGAAGGCAGGAAGAAAAAGTGAAAGAGAGAAAGAGAGAAGCAGTTTAGTACTGATGAGTTTAATTTCCTACGAAAAGTGAGTGTTTAATTTAATGATTGATAACTCATTTTTTCTGTTACACAAAGGTTAATCTCAATCACGTACAGTAGTTTGTTTTCATGACAGTTGAACTCTTCCAGGACACATTTCCACGTCTGTCATTTTCTTATGTAGATTAAGTTCATAGACAGTGGTGGTTTTGTCTAGTTCAGGTTTTGTTTTAAGCCAACAGCTGGGCCAGATGATTGACATCCGTTTAGAGTAATTGACCATTGGGAATAGGGGAAGTTGGGAGAGTTGGAAAAAAAGGAGGAGGGGAAAGGAGAGGGGGGTAAGTTGTGATCTACGAGACACCAGACCACACAATCTGCAAGTTCGGGCTGATGGAGAAATTGTGGCTTTTGTGCTCTTTCTGCCTGGGCGCGTTCAGCCACGGCAGACTCTTGTAGGTGTTGACTTAAGGTTGTTAGAGCCCATATGCATGTGCTCATGGATGCACGTACACAGGCGTATGCATAGTAACCACATACACAAATTTGTCCAATTTTCAGTGGGGCTGAAAGTTGTCAAAACACAAATCCAAAAGCAATCTGTACTGTTGTGGTAGTCTTTCTTTTCAGTGATGACTGCATTTTAGATAAGCAATTTTTCTCGCTTATAAACAGATAATTACAATTTCATAGCAAGGGGAATATGCAGTGTGTTTGCTTTATAAGAAGCGAGTCAATTGTCTGTGTTGGATCTACAATTTTTCAAGTTTCAGCTTGGACTACTTTAACCTCTTGAGATTAATGTATACACAGACTGAGCTGCCTTTGTTTGTATATGGTTTTGTGAGTATATGAATAACACCAGCAGCTACAAAAACATGTGTTTTGTAGTTTATGTTTGCAGAAAGTTAAAGTAAGGGGGATTTTTTTCCACTATGTCAGAGTTTAGGCAATATTACACTTCCTAGAACATTTGCATACCGGACTAATGAAGAATGTGCAGAAGTACCAGCTGAGGGTCACTTCCAGGACTGTAGTGTGAAGCCAGAAAGGGAGTGATGATGGCGAAGTTTAGAGCTAGTCAATGATTTCCTCAAGGGATCGACTCCGAGGCTCCACTGTGTGAAATGAGGCATTTTCAATGAACCCGCTGCATTGGAAAATGTATATATAGTAAATGTCACGGGCAATGGGAGGTGCTGACAGGTAGAGAGAAGGGACTAAACAAACTCCAGTGTTACTAAATGAAAGACAGTGGAGGAGGTGCAGCGCTAGAGTGGGTCAGCAATGTCTGTGAGGAGTGTGCAGAGACAAGAGTGTGAATGGAAAAAGCAAAGCTGAGCAAACATCAGCAAGAATCCAGCTTTGCATTGGATAATAATGACTTTTATATGTTGGCGTTATATTCCATGTGTAATTGGTGTTGCTGTGCCAACACCTCAAACAGCTCCTCAAACAAAAACACCTACAGAAAACAGTGCATGATATGAAAACACATGCTCTAATTCAGTATGAAGGAGACACTGTGGTGGTACATGCACTTCAATAAAGATTATCTATTTTCAATCAACTGTGACCTGCATTTTTGGCACTTCTTTCCCAAGGCACCTGTTGCAACTAGTTGTCCTATCATGGTAAATAAATAACTCCTTGCTTTTCCATTTGACTATTGTATTTAGAAACTACTTCAGTTAGCATTCACATACCCTTCAATGAGAATATCCTTTTAGCTGTCTTATTTCAACACAGTAAAGTAAGCTTGTGTGTCTTATGTTTCCCTGACAACCAATTTCTTGCATTTCTTGCATTCGGGGAATACTGCTAAATTGGAGGATCTGACTTAAGTGTCAATGTCATGCAACAGAATAAACTTGGTTAAACATTCAGACCCAAAGTGTTCTGTATGCTATGCTTTTCAGATTGTTGTGCAGAGCAAGCGTGGTCAATGAATGCAAACATTTTGACTACTGTGCAATGCTATGAGTCCTTCTGTGGCTGACTGAATGAGCATATGATGTCACATTGCAGTGAATTCTGTGAAAAGCACTACATTGCCAAGTATGTTTTATCTTCAGCCCATTCTTTGTCCACTATAGACAGGTGCACATAGCTGATATGTCCTGTATTCTGTTATTACTAACGTTTTCCTTTTTTTCCTGATACATAAATATGGGAAGGTGCATCAAATGTCCGTAATATTATAATGATAAAAAAGAGGGTTTGCATTTTCTTCTTTATTTGTCTGTACCTTGTCATTATATTTGTATTGTCTGTGACCTGCCAAGGGACAAAAATTGAATTAGCTGTTATGCTAATTCTGTGTACATTTACATGTTGTAGTTTTATGTTATGTACCTATTTTGAATGAATACATTCACATTCAAAACTGGAGAAAGTACTGGAGATGACTGTTTTTTTTTTTAATACATCACAAAATCACAAACACTTCCTCACCTCCGAATCCACATTGAAAGTGTTTTGGCATTTGTCTGAAATTGCCTTTGTCTTTGATTTGTTGATGCAAAGCTGAAAATACTTCTATTGTTTGTCATTTGGAGTTTTATTGTTGCCTAAGACATATACTGATTTAAGAGCTGCATTAATCTTTATCAATAATCATGTATTTCTTAATCTAAATTATATGTGCATATGAGTTTATGTAGCCTAGCCGAGCTACACATTGAAAACACGTGTTAAATGTGCTGTAATATAACTGCAAGACAGACTTGACTCCACATACTTTTGTGCCAAAATCTGTTAGCACAGTTTGCCAGAGTAAACATTAGTAACTCCGGTACCCATCCATCTGTAAACTGAGTCAACTGACTTGTACCCCCTGAACTATTTGCCTCAACAGGCACTAACACCACACACGATGGGAAAACACATCAGGCGTGTTTAGCTGAGTTAGCAGGTCTGAGTAACCATTTACAAATCTATCTTTTCCATATTACCCTGTTACAATAAATCTTCTCTTTTATAAGTTTTCTTTCCATAGTACTTGTTATTTAACAACTTATATGTTTACTAAAATCCCTACCCTACCCAACGTGCAACGGACTATGATGTTGTTGCCCATTCTTCTTTAACATCAGCCTTCCCATTGGCAATGGAAGACAAAATACAGGAAAAAGCTACAACTGTCAGTATGAATTTCCTTCATTACATCAAGTTTGCATCAGTATTGAGACCTTGGGAGGAGATGCTTCTTGGAAATGGATCTCTGTCAAAGTAGGTGATTTAACTCTGAAGTACCTTGTTATGGTTGGGCATTATGCAGAATAGAATGATTGGAGTCCTTCTAAAGGCTGAAACTGAGCTGACTTTATTTTTTATATTTAAATCTGAAAAATCATCTATTTATTAAATAATTCCCTATAAGTATTTGATATCATTTGTCATGTTTTCAGAGAAAACATGGTGGATAGCTCAGGTGGATAGAGCAGTCTACTAAACAGAAGGTTGACAGTTCAGTTCCCCTGACTACATGTTGAAGTGTCCTTGGGCAAGACACTGAACCCTACGTTGCCTCCCGATGTGCCTATGGGGGTGTGAATGTGTAGGTAGTAGCACTCAGTATGTATTAATATAAGTGCTGTGTGAATGGGTGAATGAGACATGTGATGTTAAAGCGCTTTGAGGGGTCACATGACTGGACAAAGTGCTATACAAGTACAGTCCATACAATTAAAAGAGGTCCGGTATTTCATGGACTCTTTTATCTTCATTAATCAATCAGGCAACATCTAGCTCTAGTGATCATTCTTGTAGGACATCACTAATTATTTCTGTTTTCTCCAAAAATTCAAGAAAACAAGACATATACATAATTTTCCTTTAAACTTCTCCATAGTTTACCAAATTGGTCTTCTAAATGATTTTAATAGGTTCATCCTTCAGTAAAACTGCTGATTGATATTTTTTTAACATTATCTTATTGGTATGTGTGACCCTTTTTATGTGACAGCAGGAGTCACAGTCCTTCATCCAGTTAAAATATTATCTTTCATTTCCAGCAAGTTTCAATGGGATCTAAATTCAGCCGTGGATTCAACTCTTTCAAATATTAAAGGTGCCATGACAACAAATTTCATTTTTCTGTGGTTTTGGGAGTATTATATGGTCTATTGTGCACTGATGAGG
>JBBBVU010000008.1:17771584-17785468 GCA_037177055.1 Atherinosoma microstoma
ATGTCCAGGCGTCTTCGTGCAGGCACAACATCTTCGTCCTCAGATGATGCTTCAGGCTCAAACATATACGGGAGCAAGCTTCCACTAGCCATAATAGCATAATAATGGATTTGTGACGGAGTGTTGCGCAGAGAAGGGAGGTGTGGATGGAGGGGGCAATGGCGTGTGGGGGCGTGTTTGACCGGTTTCCCAAATATGGTTGTAGCCAATCAGAGTGAAGTCAACTAGGTAGAGCCACATATCATTACTGTACCAAAGTCTTTTACTGAGGAGGAAAATCTGGCCTGCTGAAACAACCCCTTCAAAAAAGGTGACGTTGTTTTTTTATAATTAAATTCTCTGGAAAATTGATATATGCTGCAATATCAACTAAATGAAATAGTTTATACAGTGATGTCACCACTCCTTTAAGGTGTAAATCCACTTTTAAGTTGTTTTTATTATTATCATCGTCATTATTTTTAATCATGGAGTGAAAACTGAAACAGTATATCTGTGTACATCTGTGATACTATTTGACTGTGTTCTGGTCTGTCACAGAGTGAAAACATTGCACAAGAGGGAGGCCTGGCCAGTAGCTTCTTCTCTGGAGACGTGAAAAACTATTTGTCTCTCCTCCACGTTTTGCCCTCGAGCCGTCTTAGCCAGAAATATGCCTTAGTGTAAAAAAGCCATAGAGACGGTAGTGCTGAGATCAGTGTAGTGTCATCTTTGGCCTTCTTCCAGCTCCACTCAGACCATCTTTTTGCCTCAGACAAGCAGACGTCATGCAGACATTTGAGGCCTGTCACTCTGAGGGTCTTTGTTTCAGCAGGCATATGGGCTTTTGAAAGATCTGATGTTGATATGTGTTACTATGCATGTCTTTCTGAGGAATCTGTGCGTCATGTAGGTGGTATTAATAAATCAAGCTCACCATTTATCAGTTGGGAGTCCTTTTTATGCTATTCCTGGAGTAAATAAAATTGATATTTTGAAGATGTTTATTTTTTTAAATGATTCTATCTTACAAATATTTCAAGTAGTCTGACGCAGGTACACCACGCGGCAATATCATTCAATACGTAAATGTTTGCTTGCTGTGGAAATGTTGTGGAACGATAGTCAGTCAGATGTAACATGCTGGGTCAGCTGGATTTGTTTGTTTTGGAATTGTTACCATGTTGCCTTGGCGTTACTATCTGAATGTGCTTTAACAAAGCATGAAACAATTAGTGGGAAAATGCCATTTGTCAAGAGAGAGAAGCAGCTCTTGTGCGTTGCCTTGTTGTGTACCCCACATACCTTTTTTATTTATACTTTGTTAAAAGGAAAGCATTTCCTGATTATGCCTATTTGATTTGACGGCTCAGATTCAGGCCATGAACGCATTGTAAGAAAAATGTATAATTTAGCAGAGCATCTGTGAACTATTAAGTCCACTGATACGACACTGAGGACTCAAGGGGAAACATTTCAGTCAGTTATTGGACTTAATAAAACAAATGTCTTGCAAAAGAACTCCTGTGACCCTCTGTTAGAGGCTGTGGTGAATATAAGCAATAGGAATGTGGATCACCGATCAAGACTTCTATGTGTTAACTAACTATTGTGTGGACAACCAGCGACTGCTCTGCAAAATATAGTCGAACATTTTCATTATTTCTCTTTGGCTTTAATAAACTGCATGGCAGGATTCCCATTTTCTGTGGTTACTCCTCAGTCATATAGCTGGATGATTTTTAATTTATATGGCTATGTGTAGACTTTTTACAAGCAGAGCAGGAAGCACAGAAATTCATGATCACAATTATTTTTCTCTAAATGTACAATAATGAGCTTTTTTAAAAATGATTTTCATTGAAAATCAGTTCCCATATTATCATGGAGTTGGAAGCAGCACATTTTTTTTAGTCATACTGTGATACACCTTACTTAAAAAAGATCAAACAGATATTAATTGTGACGATTCTAATTTCCAACATGTCAGTTTTGCTGTCTTTTCAGGCCAAAATAATTCCTTCAAACCTGTCAAGTATCCTCTTCCTCTGGTGTCATTTGCCCTGCCAATAAGACAATTGTTTGCAGCTTCAGTGCTCAATTTTGTTCACTTTTTACAAGTGTCTAAAGGGAATGCCAAAAGCAGAATCCTACATTTCATCGGTGTCATTGATGAGTAAGGCATCTCTTCACACACAAGATTCCTTTTTAAGAATTTGAAGTCAGGCAGCAAAGGCATGCAGGCCTGAACACTTGTGTTTTTGTGAGTTCTGTAAATCCATTTATTCTTCACTTTCACTTTAGGGTGTAAAAGAGGCCAGAAATTACACATAATGAACAACTACACTGCCAATCCTGCCAGTTGTTGTGACCATTTTGGTCACAGGCTGACAGTCATGTCCCCCTGTGTATGTTTATGGAAGTAATGCTCTGCTTTCCCCATCACAACCTCAGAACGCTGGTCGTAGGTTCTGCCAGCTATGTGGCAGTCCTCGCTTTCTGTGTTTTATATACGCCTCCCTTAAATAAACTGACGAAAGAAGTGCAAGTCTACCACATGTTCTCCATACCATGTTTAGAGTTGAAACTTCAGTTTGCTATATGTCAAATGGATTGCAGCTTTAAGAGCCTAAATACTGGACCTTTTCTATAATGGGAGTGTAAATCCTACTGTTATCGTGTTTAAATCTACAGCACTGCTTTGAGTGACATGCCGTCCCTCAGGATATGATTTAAATATTAAACCAAGCATTTGCTGGCTACTGTTTTACATACCTGAGGCATGTTTGTCATTATCACACCATGTTTCTATTTAAACTATGTCCCTATACAAGCTAAATACTTTGTTACTTAATCTAAAAAAAACTCCAGTTTTGAATTCTGAAGTTAAAGAGTGGCTGCTATCTCTTGATAGTTGTAAAAACGGGAAAAAAGGGTGCCAGAAACTTGAAGCAAAGACATACAGTAACTCCTCCACTTCTGTAGAGATTTGCTCTCTTTTCAGACACTCCTTGTGGTGGAGGTCGATCTCAATCTCCAGAAAATTTTGAATTCCCCTGAACATTAACCACCGGCCAGCTGAATTCATCTGAACATTAACCAAGCTTTTGAGCATTATGTGCCCCAGCTGTGCTTCCTGTGATGTTTGTGTAGTATATCTTTGCAACTTTTATTGTTTACCCAGGACGGTTAGCATCCTGTGCTTTATTGGATATATCCACTCTCTCAGTGCACACTGTTTCAATTGGCATGGCTGTGTTCTTTCCTTCTAGGTTGACAGGTAATGAACCGTTGTCCATCCTGCCACTGAACTCTCTACCAGAGGAGACGACGGGCAGGGCCCACTACAAGCTGTGCGACCGGCTCAAACTGGAAAAGAAGCAGCGCAGGATGTGCAGACGAGACCCGGGCGTGGCAGATACCCTAAGGGAGGCCATCATCATGAGTGCCCTAGAATGCCAGCATCAATTCCGCTTTGAGAGGTGGAACTGCACCTTAGAGGGGCGCCACCGAGCCAACATATTAAAAAGAGGTACGTGTAGATGTGTTATTAATGCGCCTTTTTATTCTTAACATAGTAAACACACTTGATATATGTGGTCTATATTTTCCCACTTCTCATTTGTCTTTCAACATACTTTTCCAGGATTTAAAGAGACCGCCTTCTTGTATGCCATCTCCTCAGCGGGCCTAACGCACGCAATGGCCAAAGCTTGTAGCGCTGGCCGGATGGAGCGCTGCACATGTGACGAGGCCCCGGACTTAGAGAACCGTAAGGCCTGGCAGTGGGGAGGCTGCGGAGACAACCTCAAATATGCCAACAAGTTTGTCAAGGACTTCCTGGGCAAACGCTCCAACAAGGACCTGCGTGCACGTGTGGATATGCACAACACAAATGTGGGCATGAAGGTAAGTGTGCAGAACAGAATCTAACACTTCTAGCTGCTCCATTGTTTTTCTCAAACACTAAGCCAAAAAATAAGGTCAGAATTTCTTGGCCTCTGCTGCACCAATTTTGATAGATTATTATATAATTTTTAGATTGTCACTTTTACTATACACTAAACAGCAATAGTATATTATAAATGAATATTTTCTCTGCATCATTGCAGCATGACTTTATTTTAAGATGTAGAAGACAGTTAATGGTGAGCATTTCAGTGATGTCACAAACATTTTAGGGAGTTTCATTGAAAGAAAAATCAGAGTTGATCACACAATGATTTCATAGCAATATATTTCCAACAACTGTCAACTTAATTTCCCTTTTATTAAAGTAATAATTTCCATCAGTGAGAACAACAAAGGCTGAGTTACAGCATACATTAATCTGACCAGAACATGCTCATAAAGAAACTCATTTGAACAGGGTCAGAATTAATTTTGAGTCACAGAAAGTACTTTAAACAGATTAGGCCACATTAACCACAACCAACAACTCTCTGTGCACCGATCCTGGATATACTGTTCTACTATATCTTGGTTTTGACTTCTGTTATGCAGGAGTTTAAACATTACAGCACCGCTAACAGACTGCAGTCCAAGATAAAGCATTAAGTCCAAGTTCAAATATATAGTTAAAATGACCAAAGAGGAATTTAAAATGGCCACAAAAAGTTATACTGATTGAGTTCTCCAAAAGGGGAAGTTTGGGAGAGTGAAAAAACTGGAAAAAAAGAGAAAGTGTGGAGTTTGAAACCTGGGAAGAAAAGAAACATAAACTGACTAAAGTAATTCCTACTGTAAAGTTGTTGAGTCCTAAAAGTGCTCATTAGTCAATATTTGGTTTTTTTCTCTCAGATTAGATAAGCAACGACTCTCATTTGTGCTCTGGCACAATTCAGCAGTTGTTTGTGGTGAGCAGATTTTGGTTTTTCATCTTGGAAGTGATTTTTAATGGTGAAATAAAAAAAAAAGGAATGGTTGTAGTCAGTCAAGCCAAAGCAAACAAAAGGGCTGGGATATGTTTCTTATACTCGTCTCCCTTCTTAACCATTTTAGTTTTGATTTCAAAATGAGTTATAGCAGAGACACACTTCCCAAATCTGAGCAGACACAAAATTCTCCCAAAAGGTCTTCTTATTCTGCTCGGCTGTCCAAAACTCAATCTCTCTGGAGATTTTATTTGTGATAGAGATTTATAACATTGCTTTTGCTCTGTGTGTGTGTGTGTGTGTGTGTGTGTGTGTTATCTGCACATGTAGTGAATTGTATCACATTTGTTCAGGAAAAATTCCCACACAGAGGACAAAACTGGAATGTGCTAACCTCTGTTACCCCTTCCCCACCCCCCACACAGACACACACATACACATCCCAACATTTTAAAAGCTGACCAATCAAATTTTCTCAACTTGCTCGTGTGATGAATATGCACTTCCTGTTCCCTGATCTCTTTCACCATCTGAGAAACGAAATGCAGATTCTCTCCAAACCCCATCTAAGACAACATGTTCTTGTCACTAATTTTTGCACATATGCTGCTCCTAACATTGCGGTTGATGCAGCGGTGAACTTTGGCTGACAGCTTTAGATGTCAGGACATGATTAAAATAACATGTGGTGTTTTTTAGCTGAGAATCACTGAGTTACCCTTGCGATTGTGTGTGATTTTTGGAAAAGGAAGACTTTCTATCTGGTTTGAATCACCTAGGTTTGTGTAATGACAAAATTACCACACAAGAAGACTGAGTTTAGAAAACACTTTGAAATATTTAACCCAAAGGACGTTAAGTAGCAGTTTCCAAATATCAAAGGTTCTTCTTTCCCATCAATGGATGGTCTTTGTGGGACCTCGATAGCTATAGCCTCTCATCACTTATGATAATAGCCATCAATTAGTTAAATGAAAATTTCATCCCTGGTTATGGCTAAATCAATTCTCCCACCATACATTTATTTACTTGCCCTTTTATGTGAAGCCTCAGTGTTTAT
Source organism: Atherinosoma microstoma (assembly GCA_037177055.1). NCBI lineage: Eukaryota > Metazoa > Chordata > Actinopteri > Atheriniformes > Atherinidae > Atherinosoma > Atherinosoma microstoma. The sequence goes on from JBBBVU010000008.1 coordinate 17,777,498, forward strand.
ATTACTTTTCCGTAGTCTACTAGTCAAAAGCAAAGCCTCTAATTAGCTCTTTTTATTATGATATGAAAATTGGCCATGAATGTTATGTCTATATCCCTGCCAACACAATCCACTCCATCTTATTCATCTAATTGTAAGTATTAATTGGCTCTTTCAAGAGCTGTGTATTAAACAAAGACTTGTTAACTTGCATAGCTTTCATACCTTCAGTGTTTCACAGTGGTTAACAATACGCCTTTGTCTCTGCCTCAGGTAATCAAGGCTGGAGTGGAGACCACTTGCAAATGCCATGGCGTCTCCGGCTCCTGCACCGTCCAGACCTGCTGGAGGCAGCTCCTTCCCTTCCATGAGATTGGCAAGCAGCTGAAGCAGCGCTACGAAACCTCCGTTAAGGTCGGCAGCTCCACCAACGAGGCCACTGGGGAGGGGGAGATCTCCACAGGGCGGAGCCAGCAGCAGCAGCAGCCTCTGTCTGGTTTTGGCGATCAGATCCCCCGCACAATGGACCTGCTCCACATTGAGGATTCCCCCAGTTTCTGTAAAACTAGCAAATACTCATGGGGCACTGCAGCCCGCAAGTGCTACAAGGACAAGAACTGCGACGCTATCTGTTGCGGGCGAGGTCATAACACGCAGAGTAGGGAGGTGACCGGGCCCTGCCAGTGCCAGGTGCGCTGGTGCTGCTACGTGGAATGCAAGCAGTGCACACAAAGAGAAGAGGTCTACACCTGTAAAGGGTAAAGCAAGCCACCTGTCAGTCCCCCTTGGTCAGTGGAGCAAGAGAAATATGGTCGTGTTGGAGACAATTTGTCGTTTTTGTTCTCTTGTGAAGTTCTGCTTCCAGTGTCGGAACAGTGTTCTGCAAACAAAATATGGAGTAAGCCGAGAAGCAATAAGCACTTTGAGGGATTTCTGTGGGTTGGGTTTTGGAGGTCCCACAGAATAAAAACTTTCATACACAACTAGGTTGACATCCCAAGCGTTTTATCACCTTGAGGAAAATAACTTTAAATTTCTTCTTTAAGAAATCTATTGACAACACTCCACAAGAAAACAGACAAAAAACTCATCATAACGCAGTTGATGATGATCCAACACAAGGACAGTAACACCAACAGACCCATTTCTTAGGCTTTGCCCGAAAAGGAATGGTGTACGTGTGTGTGTGTGTGTGTGTGTGTGTGCCTGTAAGCATGTGAGCATTAGGTAGATAGGGGGAAACAGTTTGTGTGTTGACTTTTTACAGCAATGAGAATCATATTCTGTTTTAAAAAACAAAACTACAACAAAAAAAAAAGACAGGGTGTAAGAATTACTCTACACGCACATATTCACACTAACACACATTGTGTGTTTGCATATGTATGTAAATAAATTCAGTTATATTGTAATATTATACAAGCCACTTATCTAACTATGTAAAACAAACCACTAACCACACAAATGTTATGCTGTTTGTGTGCTGTTGCTCGTTTTTCTTCCTGATTCATATTGACAAGGCCCTTTGGAAAGCAGCACACTTTTTCTGACGTCTTGCTGTGGATAATTTATAGATCCTTTGGGACTACTCCTTTACCAGGAGGAAAAAGAAATAACCATACTTTTTTTTCTTTTGCATTAATATAATATGAAGCTGTTAGTACATACATTAACAGAAAGAAAAAAAAACTAAACCAGTCAGTTTAGGCTATTCTTGGCCTTGAGCGAACCAGTGTTCAGGGAATAACTTAAACCACTATATGTATTTGGAGAAAATAGCAAGAAATAGTGCAAATGCAAAGAATATCCAAGCTGGAGATAACAGTGGCCTTATTTAAGCCAACACCATTGTAAGAAGTGACCTTGTGTGACTCGGAACAAAAGTTATGGAGCTCTGCGGAGCTTAAATCTTGCTAGTTTTTCTTTTTATACTCTGAAGTTGTAAAGAAAACTGTGGAGAACTGGAGGAATTTAACTCCCTACCATTGCATACCTGTCTTTCCTCTTCAGCTGCCACAATTTGAGCCATATAGACATGCAGTGTGTGCAGTGGAAGTTAAAACAGTACGAAGCAACTGAGACTGAAATCTGTCTTGACCCATGTGCAGTTTTGCTCAAGTGAAGATCAACGCTTAAGTCTCAAAGCTAATATGAACATATTTTTATTGGACTGTTATTTGTGTAATATTCCACAAATTGAGGTCTATATGTAAATACAGAGGTTTCATTGATGTCTTCTATCTGAAGTCAGTGAAGCTGTTTTTATACATGAGTTTATTTGCTTTTTCATATTGTTGCCTGGCACCAAGTGACACAGTTTGAAACAGTGTTGCATACTGACCCCTCAACGCAAATTACCATGACAGTGACACTTTGAAGGAATATTGACATTGTAGGAAATGCACTTAGGCCTACTTTCTTTCTTGGTTGGATGAGACAATGGCATCTCTCTCAGGTCTGTCAGGAGAAATCAAACTCTGCAGCCAGCAGCAGAGAGTTTGCTCAAGAACATGAGAAAACAGCTGCATGACGAATCAACCCGTTAGCATTTTTAAAGCCTTTTATTTGGCATGCTGTATCAAGGAACCCCTTTATGAAACCTCAACTTGTCTCATTTACACTTAAGTACACAAACAGGCTGCAACATGTTAATAAATTAACTTAAAAACGTCAGAAGCAGTGGTTTTTATTATTTTCAGCGACCAGGCTAACTATTTCCTTTTGGTGTTTATGCTACGCTAAGCTAACTGACTGCATAATTAAAAAAACGTGAGGGAGAGATTGATCTCATCTAATACAGGAAAGGAAGCAAATGAGTGCAGTTCCCAAATGGCCAAATTATCTCCATAAGAAGTTGCCTCTGTACATAAAAATTACGCAGAAAACAGCATTTTCATTGTATTCTCTGCACTTAGCTTCGGGGTGTATGAAAGTATATATGATCAAATACAAGACCTTATATGCCATATTTTAGATTGGTGTGATTTTACTACTGAGTGAGGGACACAGCTTTGTAATATAGCACCATTCACGCACTGAAGCCCAAAAGCCCTTTGAAGTATTTAAAGATCTGTATTTATAGATACAGTTCAGTGCAGATTTTTTTTTTCTTTAAGCGTCTTGATGTAAATAGCTAAGGTTTCTTCTCCTGTGGTATAGAGACAAAAGTGAGGCACATTTTCAATTCTCACAAGCATCTAAAACAAAATAAAAAGTAAATAAAAAAGGGTGAAGCATTTTGTGAAAAGGAGCAGTTACTGAAACAAAGCAGTTGCAGATTATGATAAACACTTGTGCACTTAAACTCCATAAAATGGCAAAAAAGATTTAGAAATGATTATCACAGTAGTCTAAATTGAAATCACTGACCCTGACAGCAAAAAACGTGCTGTAGGAAGAGAACCATACTTGTCCTATTTGTCCCGAGGAGTTGAATTCCAAGCATTTTGATATGAGATGGCACGCCAAATAAAGGCTGGTCAAAACATATACATAGAACTTTGCACGCTTCATGAAAACCATAATAGCTATGCTGAGATTTGTGCATAAATGCCTGTTCGCCACAGCTTCTGCTGTGTTTTTGTTCCACACACTCCTCGACCCAAACACAATGAGGTTCTCTACTATTAAACAGATTTGCAACAGGCATGACAGGAATACTAAATACATACACAATGCATTCTTATATGCAGATATAAGTTGTACGTAGGCCCATAAATTAAAGGAGCATGATGCAGTCAACTTTTACATGTCAAAGTTGTCGGTATTGTCAAAAACAAACTGCGCTGTTCAGTCGTCAGTGGATCATGTACAAAAACTCTATTTTGTAGAAAAGAATTAAAGATAAATTATTTTTAAATATATCATGAGCATGTGTTTAGTGTAAATAAGGTCTAAAAGTCTAAATTGATTTTATATCCTGTATTTTTTACTTTGTTTTTTTCTTTTGGGTGTTTTTTTTTTTTTTTTTGTTGAGGGGTGGAGGGTTCAAGAAGCAGTGTATATTATAAACATGTTTCATTTCATATTGCAACATTGTCTGACACCTGAGCACTAACAAATCCTAACAAATTTAGAATCAACTTACCTGTAGCAGTTTTATATTCTTTTTTTTTTAAATACTCATAAAATCTCAGCCATCAAAATGATTTTTCAAGGATATGATCTGTTTTTATATAATCAGCTTTTTAAAGAAGATTCATGACTTTCTAAAGTTAGCAGTCACAATATATGATATCCTGCAGTGTAATCGGATCATCATGGACTGATATCTACTCACCTTTTGGCACTCTACATCTGCATGTACATTTTGTTAGGATTTGTGCTGTGCTTGTAAAGCAAAGACAAAACACACCAACTATGTATTGCCAATTGTGATAATATTACACCAACAGAGCTTTGTCCATGTTCACTTATTCTTGTCTTATGGGAACTCTAAATTATTTTCCTCTACCTCATGTGTATAGCCTGTAGGTATAGACAGATCACAAATGACTGGTAAGAATGTATTTAAGTTATTTAACATCTTTGTATAACAAAGGCAGAAAAAAAAAATCTGAAATAATAAATGAATTTTTAAATTATGTCCTGTGTAGTTTCATTAATTGCTGCCGAGAAATAATCGGAATTTTGCTTAAAAATGTTTGAGGCATTTAGGGATAAAAATGTCAAATCTTTGCCGTGTGTGTATGTGTGTAATGATCATTAAACAAATATCTGTTTAAAAGGAAAAAAAGGGAAAAGTGAATTGAAAGGGCTGCAGGGCTCCTCAACAAATCAGCCCATCAGCATGTTGAAAACGTAGTATTTACATATTTTATATATTCTATATTCCAGGATTATCACAAAACTTGAATTCGTCACCTTTACACTCTTTTTTTAATACGCAAACCACAACAACAAGATTTATTAATAAAAAATGTTGAATATTTGTTATTCTTGATCTAGAGACAAATATATTAGTTTTATTTAGAATTGCCAAAAATCTGCCAAGATTTTGTAGACTATTAGAGACAGAATTAATACAAAACAATTTGATGATATACATGAATTAATTGACATTATTGAGGGAACTTAGGACATTGAGGGACACAACTGGAACATAAGCTTTCTGCTTTAACAGACGCAATCACATACTGGACAGGTAAATTTACCCAGACACTATTCACCTTTGCAAAAGTAGCATTTGAAGAAGAAAAATAATATTTATCAAATAATGTCAAATTGGTCTTTTTATGTCCCAAAGACATAAAATGTTCATCCTTTAAAGAGACACAAGACATCAAACCTCCACCTGAAATGTGATTACTAATGCAAGTTCAACCTGATTTTACGGTATGGCATGAAACAGTGTAGAAGAACATATTAGTGTCATAATTTTTAATTAAAGCATCCCATTAACCAACATCTTAGATAATTCTATTCAAAGGGAAAAAGATGTAGTCGCTGGGGGGTTTTCCTCCATGTAGGAGCAGGAAACAGACTGAGAGCAGCACGGAGTGACCAGGTCTCCATTTAAAATCCCTTGACTGCTGTGAAAAATATGTAAGGTCCAACTTTTTACAGAAGAGCAGTAAGTGAAGGAAAAAGGCTTTCCTGCTAGACAATTACACGTCATCTCTGAGGTTATGTGTTTACTGGAATATGATATAGATGCTGTTGGGTTTTCACAGCTCCATGCAGGATCCCCCCCTCACTTTGCTTTGACATTTTATATTGATTCAGTGTAAACCAATCATTAAGGTTGCTGTCATGTTACACTAAATATCAGTGTTTTTAGACTGGTGTCAAACAAAGTTACTGTGAAACTCATTAGAGCTAGAGATATCATTTCTGTTTTGGGTTTGCAGTGTTCAGACAAACACATGAGCTGGAGAATTTCCCTGCTGTGCTGATATTATTTCAACAGGCGGTATCCCCTCAGCAGATGAGAGTTAGAAGATTTCTGAGTTTTCTCTTTCAACAATCTTCCAAATATCTCGAGGCATCACCATTAAAGCCTTTAAAGCTCAATTAATCCATGAGAAAAGGGGCTTTGTAATCCTGGGCTGTGAATGAGAGCTTCATATCCAGTTGGGAAAACAAAACACAATTATGAGCATATCTGCTCTAATACCTAAAACATCAGTGGAAAAGCCCATGATATCCCCGACACATGTACCTAAATTAGCTGTGCAGGAGTAGCACCCACTTGGTGTTAGCTATCCCTCCCTTGGGACCAAGCTGCTCTGCTAAGAAACTTTAATGAACCTCACTTGCTGGACTCCAAACATCCTGCCCTGTACCAGCTTTTAATACGAGCTGTGACTCTGTGGTGCGCTGTAATCTGACAACGTTTTGACAGCTGTTACCATGAAGGAAGTGGGTGCAACAAAAGCAAAGACTAGAAAAAAAAGTAGACAAAAATCAAACAAGTTTCACCCCCTCCTGACTACCTTCCATTCCCACTCTCATCTTCCTGGTCTGCTTGGACATGTACAGGGTTGGAGCTGTCAAGAACAGTGAGATTATTTTCAAACTGCTCAAAGTGATGGAGGATTTGTTATCCTAGTGTCACATCACAGCACAGGGTAATGTGTGCTTCCTTCTCAAGAAATTGTTGGAATTGTAATAGAATCGTTATTACACACTTTACAAAAGCAAGTTTTTACAGTCGAGGTGTGCAGCTGTGACTAGATTGGCTTTTTAAAATCAAATCTAAAGTAAGTCGCCCTTGTTGGTTATGGATTATAATCTAAAATTTCGATGGTAAATGGACTGTACTTATAGTGCTCTTCTAGTGAAATGCTGACCTCTCAAAGCACTTTTACACTACATGTCACATTCAGCCAAACAGCACTTCTATTGTTATAAGTGCTTTTCATCAATCACACACATTCATTTCCCGATAGACACATCAGGAGGCAACTTAGGGTTCAGTGTCTTGCCCAAGGACACTTCGGCATGTACTCAGGGGAGGCAACTGCTCTTCCTCCTGAGCTACAGCCACCCAGGTGAGGGCCAGGCAGGCGCAGCAGGACCAAACAGGCAGTACCTTTTGTGACAATGAAGCAGTAAATCAAACAAAAAAAACCTCCTAAGCTTTTTAACCAACTTTTTAATGATAGTTAATGATAGTTTGGCTCCTCACAACCCTTGTGGTTGCTGTCTAATAGCTGAATTTTTGTGTGTTTTCTCTGCTGCACAGATCCACCCAGTCCAACAGATAAAGAGATCTGCTGCTTCTTCAAATAAACAAGCTTTACTTACCTTCAGGAGAACTTGGTAACCCACTAAAACCCTTTAGTGGCATTTTTCAATGTATAGGTTACCACTGTGAAAGGGTTTATTTTAAGCTAAACCATATTTTTTTAAGCTCTCACATGGAACTCGCAAAGGACTCAAAACAAAGACTTAAAGGTGAAACTATCTAAATGCTGATAACAACTGATAATGATCTCACATTACACTTTGAGCCAGTAGACACAAACAAAGTAGTCTTTTTTTTCACAAGTGAAAAGCCAGGTAAGAAGTAATTGAAAAGGAAGGCTAATGTAAAAATATATTTTAAAAAAATGAAATTAATTAATAAAATAAATTTAGAAAAAAAGAAACAGTTTAAGCATAATGGTTGAACACTAGATGCAAACCTGTGTCTCTGGTTAAAAATGTCTACACACTCCTAGCAGGTATTGAAATATTAATGAGAATGATGAATTGTGTTTGAGTTAACAAAGGGATAAATAAAGTATTTTTCATTTCATTCATTTAATTTCATTTCATTTTCATTCATTTCATTTCATTTCATTTCATTCATTAAAAAAAAGAAAAACACAAAAAACTCTGTATTATACCTGTAACATAATGAGAAACTTTCAATTGATATGTTTATTAATGTGTTGATACAAAACATATCAGTAATACAATTTGAACAGCATAGTATGTCTGTATACTGAGTTTCAAGGTTGGGTATAAGGATGCTATTCAGTTGTTTACATTTTCCTCTAAAAGTCA
>JBBBVU010000008.1:17793222-17807470 GCA_037177055.1 Atherinosoma microstoma
GCTACAAAAGCATATCACGTTAACTATCTTTCCAAGGGCACTTTCTTAAAACATGGAACCACCTTTTAAAAAGTGCTTTAAGGATTATTAATGTCCACTTGTTTATTTGTGCTCATATGCAATACATAAGCAAAAAGAAAAACATACAGCATTTAGTGGTGTTTAAAAATGGGAAGTTGTTAAAATGTGAGCATGCAATTCAAACTGTGATTACTTTTCATTTGTGGCCAGCTCTGAGTTGTGACTGCAGGGAATAATGACATCACTGTGTTGCTGGTGAAGAAGGTGGCTTGTGAGGACCAGGCCTGCATGGACCACATCCAGAAACAGTGTAACCTTCCAGTGAAGCTGTGTGGAGGTGTTCAATTTCATCCAAGCTGACGCTGCTGCTGCCAGAAAGGCAAATTCATGTGAAGCGGATCTGCCACCTTCCTGGCTTTCCCCTCAGAGCCCCAAACCACACACTCAGTGACAAGAATCACTTGGTTGAGCTGAACATGTTTGCTTCTGCAGAGCAGGCCGAGGAGTGTGTTACTGAGCAGCTGGAGGAAAAGGTGCAGCAATCAGATGCTTTCTTGTTAACTAGGAATATCCGGCAACGGAGACCATTAGAGATTAATGTGCAGCAGGTGTTGGCTGTCTAGACTAGCGGAGAGAAGTGCACTTGTTGAGTAATTGACAGTGCAGGTGCATCTTGGGCTACTGCCAACATGTGGGCCTGCCGTAGTGTTTTTAGTTGCGTGACATGTCAGTTGTAGGTTGTGAGCCATTACATAAGATGCCTCTAAGCTCTGGCTAAAAACACAGTGCCTGAGGAATGCCAGATTTGCTTCTATAGCATCTCTCAGCTATTATGGAGCTTTGTTTCTTTTACATTGACAGCTATTAATATAATTTCATAAGTTCAGTTTCTGGCTTGTTGAAGTGATATGAAATGACTTGGCAAGCCTTCTGGAATAAAACCATTCTGACTTTGTCCACTTAATCATAAAAACCTGGTGGGTTTGGCTTCCTCTGTTGACTCTGAGTGACCTGAGCCAAGAAATATAATCAAATGTTCTTGAAAAAGCCAGTCATGGTGGGCAACACCGACAGGATAATGTCACCTGATATTCAGTGATATTGGAATAATGGTTTGATGTTTCGTTCCCATTCATGTTAATGTTAGTGTAACCTTACAATGGACAGGGTGGGGCTAATTCTGCACCATATATCTGCTTTACATTTATAGTCCTGCCAGTAACTGATTTGAATGTCTACTACCTTTTAAAGATATAAAAATATTATGTATTGAATCCAAAGGTTAAAGATTTATAATCTCAGTTTAGAGGGTATGACTGAAAATACTTTTTGCCCCCTTTTTTTTCATAAACCCAAATCATTTTAAATGGTGCAAATAACGTGTGCAATGTTCATACAGTGCAAATGTTCAATAGTTCAACAAGTGAGCAATATCTGATCTGTGTTAAATTTACTGTTGCAGTAACTGTGATGCCAGTTTTATTCCCTGACCTGTGTGGCTGCTCCTGGCTCGAGGCCCTCACTGGCTATCAGTCTCCAGGGCTAAGAGGATAATGTGTTAGCTGATATCTTAGCTCAGTGTGGTGCTGAAATGGGAAAAGGGGGAGTGTGGAGGAGGTAATGATGGACCACTTTGGTTTCTCTTGAGAATGAGGAATTCAGGTCCAATCTCTGAGGGTCTGGTTTATGCACAGAAACAAATACCCAGCTTTCGTGAACACCAACATTGTTTGTATTATATCTGTTCAAGGTTGCTAGACTGACGAAACAGATTTTTTCAACCCCCCCCCCCCCCCCGCACCATCATAACAAGAAAAAACATTGCTGTAAAATGATGATACAGGAAATCGAAATCTTGTTTGTGTCAAGCTTTACGTTAAAACAGAAGACAAGGAAGTCCTGCATTTATGGATTAGAAGAGCCCATGAAACAGGACTTCAGCAGACCGGCTGCTGGGTGAAATGAGTGTGGATGCAGTGCCAGGCCAGGGTCCTCTTTCTCTCCTCACACTGAGCCTTTGCAGTCATGGATCACAGAGCTGGAGAAGCAGCTAATAGCTCTCTCTAGCTGGGCCTGTGCTAAATACTCCCTCCACTAAAATTATTCCTCTGAGAATCAATGGGCCCATTCTTTTGTGAGCTGTAGTTTGCTTGATGGTCCCAACCTCAATGTGAAACATTAGACAGCAATGGGGAAAACATAAAACATAATACTTGTGTGACCAGCTTGTCACTGGCTGCGTTAAGAATTTTGCCTAAGATAGTGAGGGAGAGACTAGTGAGGGTAATAGGCTTTCTGCAGATTGAATCACAGCACTGATGCACAGAAAAGGAGAAGCTTTTGGTATCACTATAAATATTTTGGCATTTTTATTTGCAGAAGAACAAACGTTCAGCATATAGTGATGCTTTTTTCAATCAATCATTTTTATCCATGCTGAAATGTCTCAACTTTTACTTAATAAATAGCCATGTTTTTGTGTAAACATTCAATGTCCCACAGGTCGGATTTACAGAGTTCCTGGTAATTATTCATCTCACTTTTTCCTGAAGTGCCACAAAAGGCAAAAGTTTTCACTTATCTTGTAAAATATTTCAACATCTACTATAGTTGATGTCAAGTTCTTGGTATGAGACACACACGCCCTTTTGGGTTAATTTTATAGTAGAATCAGATTTCTTTTTGCAGCGTGGTCAAAACGGCACCTTGAGAGCAGGGGTCAGTGATGAACCACAGTCTTTTCGTCTGCATCCCTTTTTTTTTTTTTTACTGAACTCCACAAAAATGTCTACCATCTAAACTTGAGTGAAGCATTTGATGGAAAAACAAACATCTCTATTTCAACTCTTCATAGTGCTGATCATGTTTTCTCCTGAAAGGCCTTTTTAATCTTCCAGTAATTGTTCTTTCAGTCAACCACAGGGATCACTACGCTTCACCCTAAGAGTTTAGCCTAGCCCTTGACCACAACATCTCCGCTGTCTTGCCACAATAACCTGGTACTGGATACTTACCCACCTATAACTCACAGCTGCCAGGATTTCTAGGGTTTTTCCCTCCTGGATCAATTATCAGAGATCTGTTCAGACTTTCCCAGCTGATGACGGAAACCTTTCTTTGTATTCAGTAGCTCAAAACACACAAGATCAAATCCAAAGAAATATCAGAATCATCGGTGAGGAAGAAAAAACTCTTTACATCTTTACAGAAATGTGTGATGACATAACTGCAAAATCAGGCGTTTATATTATCTTGGGAGAATGCAAAACTCAACCACAGAGTGGCACAGAACAAATTAAGCTGATTTATACTCAAGTGTTCACAGCAGACCAGCAGAGTAAAGTACCAAAATCAGCTTAATGTGGCTAAGCCTAAATATTTATAAAATCAGTTGTAATGGGCTACTCTCCTGGCAGTACCATCCCCTGCAGTGTCACTCTAAATATAAACGGCAAAACTATGACTTTTGATATCAAATGTGAGGACTTAAACCATAAAATGACATTTTTTTCAATGGCAATAATCAAATTGGGTCTGCTAACAGACCATAAATACTCATCCAAACCCTTTAAAACTGTTATATATTAGGTATGGTTCTTTGTAAGGTATAAAGTGTAAATCTGCCTTACGTTCATGTCCCCAAGCCCACGGCAGACCTCTGCCCAGCTTGTCTATTTGGTTACTATTACTGAGCCTTTGTTTGTACTTCAGTGCAAGCTGATATGAGTTGTAAGAGGAGCCTGTTGCTACAAGAGTCTCTGCAAAGGTCAAACATGGTGGTTTGTTTTTTCTAAGAGCCCTTTGGGATGCAGAATGGATAACTTTGAGGCCTTTTTACCTGTAAGCAATAAGGAGCAACAGCACCCTTGCCAGTTGTTCAATTAGAGACAAGCATTTCTTGATGGGCCTGCCAGATTGGAAGGTGTAAAAAATTCATAACAGTTTAAATGGATAGGAGAAAGAAATCAATTTAAAGAGAAACCGTATTTTCAACACAATTTTATACCAGACTCCCCTTTTGCAAACAATTTATTTCAGTTTTTTGTGTTTTGTTGTAATTTTATCAGTTTCGTTTTTTGTGATTGTTTCATCCTGGTCTCATAGAAACTAGCCATGGGAGCATAATACAGTAGGTAACTGCACAATATTGCATCACATTATGCACACTCCTCATCTTTTTTGCTTTTTAATTGCCATTTTCACTCACAGGTTAAGTTTAAGTACCAAAATAATTCCTTAAACTTAAGCAACTAAACTTCTTACTTTAGATATCAAAACAACTGCTGTGAACTACAAGTTTTCCAAAAGCTGTGTGTTTCTGACACAGCATAGCTGTCTAAATGAGTGTGACTTTGCACTATTTTGACTGAACAAAGTTGCAGGGCTCCAAATACTCTGAAAATAGGACATACATAGTTTTTTTCAGTTTTTTCATATTCTTATAGCACACAAATTCACATCTGATCATGATACAAAGAAAAAAAAGAGACAGACACCTTGCATCCCCCAACCTCCTCTTGTGATGAAATCTGTCTGACTGGACATGAACTAAGCTCTGCATGGACAGATAGAGCCAGAAATGCTTCTTTACCCATTCTTTCAGTTACCAGGTTGACAATCTCTGTCATTGGATTGGTTGTCTAAAAAGAAGAGATGGCAACAACATGAAAGTCTTACTGAAAAATCAAAGATTTTTGAGAAGTCAAACAAAAAAAAGGCTGAACTTTCTGAAAAAAGAAGCTAGATGCAGCCACATGTGGTCATAAGCTCTCTCCTTATTGAAAACCACTGACAAAAGACTTATGTGGACACAAGCCCTAAGGCTATAGCATGCAAGTTAATAGTGCAAAATGACTGTTGACAATGTGTTTCCAAGCAATACCAACCCTAAAAATTAACTAAAGTCAGTCAACCTTTGCCAGGGGAAACACAGACTAAAGCCTTCTCAGATATGCACTTCTTTCCATTAATCTTCAGGCAACTGAATGTGTCACAAACAATTATTTCTTAAACAGCAATCTGAGCTCGTGAGATAAACAGGATTTGCATAATGCAACATGCAAATATCCCTAATACAGGATAAATAAAGTTTTTTAGATTTTTTTTCTTACATCTAGCTTTGAACACATCGAGTTTCAACGACTGTACTGTCACATTAATTTAGAAATATGCCCAATAGCTGTTGGTTCATTTAACAGTTCAGTTGTCCAAAGGAATTTGACAGATCCCATTGTTAAATAGATAGATAACGGCTGAGTTAAATCATTCATAGTTTATGGTATGGTGTTTAGGTGCAGCACAAGGTCATTTTTTCCAGCATCTGTCCCAAATAACATTGGGAGCTCAGGGACTTGGTTGGGGACTCAGTTGTGATGTTTTCAGCCAGTCTTATTTATTGAGGGGCTGATGCATTTTTTTGTTTTTTGTGTATGTGTAGCTTTGGAAACTGCATCTCTGTACAGATTTAAAGAGTTACAGTGACCATGGAAATGGTGTCTCCAAATGAATAAGATCAAGGTTTTCTTTAAATAGATTACATCTATTCTTGTTGTTGTAGTGTGATTAAACTCATAAAAAAAAGAGTCCAATTAGTTTAAACAGGCCTCAAGATTGGTTATATATATATAAAACATTGTGTATATTCAAATTCATTTATTCAACTCATGCAATATCTGAGTTCTTGAATTTTCCTGACTAAAATTTTTTCTATAGTTGGCTCTTAACTAAAATGAGATTTCTGGGACCATGTTCTGTGTGGATGTATGCAAGTGGCTCCAGTGAAGATTACTCTGACCCCAACAACTTTGTCTTCTATTAAAGACATCATGAGAATATCAAGGTGGTATACTGTTGGATTGCAAGGAGCCAAAAATGTTCTCGTGGTACAATGCGGTACCTGGACATAACTTATTTGTCAGTCACATCAGGGTTGAGAGTGACGAGAAATACATATGGAATGTTATGTGTAGTACATCAGAAGACATCAAAGAAGGCACAGAGGCCCGAGGAGCCCATAAAATTAATGATCCAGATTGACTTCTGCACAAAACAAAGAGAGGAGAGAATAGGCCACTGTACAGAAGAGGTCACAGTTCAGGTTCCTGTGTGTTTTACGGTCTGGTGAACCATAACATATCACCTATTTAAAAATGGGTAGCTTTTACATCCTGGTTGTGGCGACAGCTTGTAAGGAATCTGGGCAAGTGCCGAGACAATAGAAACTGCTTTGATTTTACATTAGTTTACCAGGATAATAATCAAAAGACATTTTCTGTATTTTGTCTGCTTCAGTGCACATATTTTTGTGAATACATACTGTATAAAACACTGACATTAGAGGACACTCTTAAAAAGGCAGCGTAATCTGTGATTTCCTGGGGTGAATCTATATATGATCATTAAGAGTCATTCGAAGATTTCTTGATTAATACAAAATCCTTATCTCAGCTTGCTTTTATACATGAAGCGCAACAACTTCTTGTACAGAACAATGATTTTGCATTTAATCGTCATTTAGAAACATGCTTGCCTGTCTCACTTCATTAGTTGGGACAGATGCTTGCTTACCAATGTGTAAACGTGAAGAGATCAATTGCTGTTATTGTGAAAGGAAAGCGCTTTCCAATTCTTGTTTGTCAAAAGATTTAAGCTGTACAGTTGGACCTCAAGTATTAAAATCTCCATTTCATAATGCACCAAATGTTCGCATGCAATGACAACAGAATTGTTGTAATAAGTGCAGAATGTGATATCAGTCTTAGTTAAATAAACCCTTTACTGATAAAGATATCTGGATGAAAGCAAATGTTGCTCCAAAACCTGTTTGTTCAACATTAATGGTGCCTTCACATATGTGCAAGTTACATATGCCATATGCATTTAATTAGGCTGGATGTTGGACTTTGAACTGTGCTGATGAAAAAGCCAGATAGCGCCTCTCCTCTTTGTACCTGATTATGCTGTGTCAACGATTTCCAAAAAGGAATTTCAGTCTTTATCTTTACTTCAGTCCATTTTAAATGAGCTCAAGCCCAGAGAAGGCAGACATGTTTATATAAGTCATTAAGTGTTTCTGCACACGCTGCTATTCCTTCCAAATTATGTCCGATTTTACTGCAATGCTGCATGAAGCTCCTACGGTCATTTTATATATCTGAATTTAGGAATATTATAACTAAATCATATATAAATTTCAAAAATTCTGAAAATTCTTCCCAGGTTAACCCTGCCACATTACTCATCTATTGCCAATTAACCCAATTTATACATATGTGTAAGGGCATGTGCCTTTTATATTAAATACACAACCATTCAAGTTTTCTACTTTTCAAATCTGTAATTCTATTTTCCAACTGTTCCACATTATTTTACACATTTGAACTCTTTTGAAAACAAAATCACCAACTTACCAATCTATGATTAAAGCTCAAACTTGTTCTTATTATAATAGTATTATAGAAGTTTGAGACTCATTCGTAGAGGAGAGTCTCGAGGTAAACGAGGAGACTCGTTCTCCTGAGTTTTTTTTTTGTCGTTCACCACAGTACATCAGTTATGATTTTTTTTTTAAATAAAAAACATAATAGAACAGCTCAGTGTATACCTGCAGACTGAAGACAAATAAGGAGAATTTTTTGTTGAATAGCTTGTTGAGCTGAAGAAGATCAAACGCTGCAATCATTTAAAAAAAATTTTTGAATCAAATCTGAAAGTAAAATGTCAACTCTAAGCCTCTTCCCAGGTTGACACTCCACACATCCATGATGACAATCTCTGCCAACTAGGTAAGAGAAAAAAAGCCAGAAAATCTGCTTCCTGGGAGAGCCGTAGCACCACTGGCGCCTGCCTTAGAGCAATATAAATCCCAGCTGCTTTGAAAATAATTAGTGCGAGGATCAAGAGTAGCAGGGCAGTCTCCCCGGCCTGGCGCTGAAAGGGAGACAGGTGCCACCAGTGGCCTAAGCCACTGGAGCTTCATCCTTGCTGTGTGGAACAGGTCCAGGCTGGGAGAGAGAGTCCAGTTACGATCAAACAAAAGAAAGAGCTCTAACTGGCCAGGCAGTACTTAGATCACACATTAAAAGACTGTTGGGATCACCCAGTGTCAGTTTGGGTCCTGAAAGAAATAGTTGGTGGAGAATTAGGATTGAGAAGTGGATTGTGTTCTGATCATTGCACTGACCCCTGGTATTATCAAAGCTATGTTTATATTTGGTCAATATCTTTAAAACAGAACTAGAGTTTTTTTTCACTGGAGTCAAATGCATATAGAAAAGGAGTCTGATTAAATCGAAAATCTGCCAAAAAAACATAACTAATCCAGACTTCAGGGATCAAACAGTGACTTGTTCGATATAAGAACACCACGTACAAGTAGCACACTTCATCTTCAACTAAACAAACTTTATTGACATGGATCCTCAGTGTACTGGATCCTCAAACATTGTCTACAAATCCCTCAATGATATCCAGATCAGAAGCAGCTGTGTTGTTTCCAAATAAAAGAAACAAACTGCAGCCTGGCCCAGTTCATGCAGCTGTTGACCACCTGTGTACAGGTGTGAGTGTAATGCAGATATTTGCAGCTTATGTCTCATTCAGCATTCTTAACACAACTAATTCTGTTCTTCTTTGTTTGCACAAGTTCAACTGTTGAGAAACAGTGATATAGAAAATAGGAAGTTATGAAAGTATGCTTTGTGCCCCATCTGTGAGTCTGTCCTACCTGGACACATTTAAATGGTTGATTTGATTCTTAAGCTACAGGCTATTAAATTCTTTTTGTTCTTTAATTCCCCAACTTCTGACAAAGTATTGTGTCATTAGAGGTTGACTAAATTATTTTTTACATCTATTTTGTTTTCCCAAAACTGAAATATTATGAGGGAGTGAGCTTCTCACCAGTGATCTAACATGACCACTTTTACCCCAGTTGGGTTCTGACTTGAAACAGAGCTTCCCTGGTCTGGATATTCTTGTGGAAACTTCTTTGCTGCCACTCCTTCGGCGTATCCTGAAAGACTGTCAGTCATTGTCCAGACAAAATGCCATTTTCCACTTAAAAGAAGTGGGGGGATCCCTGACTGTGGTTACCCGGATCACCGGAAGGAAAAACAGGATGAGTGGCGTTTCCCTCAAAAAAGCAAAAGGTTTGAACTGGGGATCTTTTTGTAGATCTGGCTTGTGGTATTCAGTGTTGGAGAACCAGACAGTTGAGACTTTCCCATGTCATATTTTCTATTGTCTTTTGCGCTTGGGTCAGGGATTCTCTTTCCATCCCATGTTGGCACTGCTGCTGCCAGAGTTGCTGTGGTTGGGAGACTTGCAGAATGAGCTGGGGGACAGCTGGGCTTTAACTAGAGAAGCCAGGTTCAAGCCCTGGTTCTGGCAAGCATCCACCCTGCTGCAGAGTCCTTGAGGTGACACTTAATCCTCTGGTGCTGATTCTGCACATTGGTCCTCGGGTGAAGAGGAGCAAGCGCAAACGAAAGGAGCAGAATGTGTTGGGAATTGGCAAAACATATTTTTTAAAATTTACACCAGAAAGGAGAAACTGTCATCAAATGGTTTAATAACAAAGGCTCTGCTTAAACAGCATTTTAAAGGAATATTTTGTTATTCTTGAATCCTGGGCTTCATTTTCTTATCTTGAAATGATTATCTGAGACTAGTATGTTCAGAATCAGTCTCAATATTGAGAATGATATAACTTACAACCACAAAACTGTCATGGTGTCATACAAGAATGCTGTTCTGAGAAAAATGGCCGTTTCACTCACTGCTGTGATCAAAAATAAAACGAGTAACTTGCTGCTAAAAATTAAGTCCACTTTTGAAATATTATTTTGCTTCGAGATGAGGTGCAGGTGCTTAAGCAATGCTATAACCTTATCTTATTCTTCCATGGACAATTCTTAGTAAAATCCAGCACCTTCGTTCACTTTGACATGAACAAGTCCTTCTTTGAATATGCTGAAGTTGATATATCTGTAAATATAATCTTAGGTAGTGCTATAATTTGTATACTCCTAAAAAACTGCCTTCTGGAGTCTGTCTGACTTTAGTGAACAGTTGAAAGTTTAATCGTTCGGATAACTTGCATATGTAACAAGACCCAGGATGGCTTTATTTAGCCTGCAGAGGTGACATCAGTCACTGGGATGTGAAAGGTATTCATGTCCCCTATGCCAACAGCCTCATTCCTTTGACACTGTCAGGGTTCACTTTTACCTCCATCCAGGCCCACAGAGCTAGCTGCAGGTGGCTTGACATTATTTATGTTTATTTATTTATAGTTGTGCTTCTCTACCTTGTGCTCCAATATTTAGTCAATGACCAGCCTGACACAAGGTCAGTTCATTATTATAATCTAGAAAAAACAAATAAATCTAACTCTCTTTTCTTTACTGTCAAGTAAAATTATGGTTGCCTTGTTTTTTGCCAAAGCAATTCAGTTAGAGAATATCAGCACCTGGCATATCATTGTTACATGCATGTGCCAAACACACTTTTCTGTCATTAGCTGTTGAGGGATTGTAGTACATTTTGTTTATTGAAATAATGAGCTGGGATTTATTATTTCCTGTTACAGAGGAAATGTGCACACTTATTAAACACCTCATACTCATACAAAGATTTATTCAATGAAAAGAAGCCGGAAAAAGCAATAAAGAGGGGAACCCAGAGAAGAATGTGGGAAAGTGAGTATGCTGGGTTTTTTAGGAAGTTTAGTCTGGAGACAACACCCGGTACTGGTCAAAGGCTTTACATAAGGTCATGAAGCAGACTAGATGAGGTGTTCAGGTACTTCTCATGCTCAGAGGGAGCAAGGCTCTCTTTTTCTTCCATGAACCTTAATGAAGTCATAACAAAGTTTTGATCCAAGTCACAAACATAACTGAAGAGGACGGATGTGTATGTTAAAAAAAAGAGAGAGAGCATGTTTATTGATTTAATTCTAATTTAATTCCAGTATCCACATTTGCTTCAGAATCTACTGCTCTGGGCTGAACAACAGTCATGGGAAAATCAAGCATTTTGCAAGTAATTAGCACTGAAAATAAAATAAGATAAATTTCAAACAGGCATCTATTTCCACTTTTGAAAAATACGTTGGTGAAAATTGCTCAGTGATCGTTTCCTCAATTGGTCTATCACCACAATTTGTCAGGACAAATCATATGACTGAAATACTTCCTTTCAAAACAGTGTTTAAAGAACCACTAACATATATCAGCCCTTCTTCTCAAATGAAAGGGCCAGTGTGTTTACAATCCGCATTACACAGATTCTTGATCAGATTGAAGCTTTCAAGTAATTTTATATCATTGCAACCATAAATATTTAATTTTTTGGCTGTTTAAAGTGCTCCAGTTTTCACATAATGATTGAACATTGTGTGTACTGGATGTGTTCCACTTTTTAATATTGCAGGATATCTGCAGTAGCAGTCTTTCACTGGTTTCCCTCAGTGAATTTAAGAGTAGGAAAGAGGATGGCCGTTAACTTTGTGTATGTACTGACATCAGCCACTGACCAAGGCTGTCAAACAGACATCAAAACATGCACTTAAGCAAACTGCACACTCCCTTTTCCCACATCCCATCCCAGCGCCTTTTATATTGTCCACACAATGGAAATCCAAACACACAAGAAAGATTTTTCCATGCAAATGTGAAATCCATACAGGAAAAAGAAAAAGAAGCAGTCTGAGATTCACTCTGCACCCAAAGAAAACAACACTGTAAAGTGCTTGTGCCGCCAGCCCAACAACCTCCTGCCTTTCAATTATGCTGCCAGCAGTAGATCAACTTGACAAATACAGAAGGATATGACCCCTTGATCTGAGCTGAACCCAACCTTACCTCAAAATCATGGTCCGTCTAGATTGACAAACAAAACTGCAATTGCTCAAAAGGGAGTGAGTTTGTCACAGCCAAGTTCCAGTCAAAGATATGAATAGTACCTACATTCTTAAATTTTTGTTGAAATGTGACGCAAATGCTGCTTGAGTAAATGAGTTGTCAGGAAGGCCATCTGTAATTAGATTCAATCACAGGGTGGGCCAGTGTTTGGATTAGCTCCACTTGTATCAGTTATAGATAATATGACCTTGTGGGGCATCTGTTGTCTCTTATGACTCTGGAAAACCAAACAATCAAATTACATTTTACAAATGACATATGACAGTGTCAGGATGGTGCAGTTTCAGATTTTTGTTTCATGTGGTTTACATTACTTTATTTTCTTCTGGATACTTTGCTCTAACATTTTAGGTAAACACATTTGGCAGTAGATAGCATCAGAAGTCCCAGTGGGCTGGGGACAGGCTGTGGGAAAGTATATAAAAGTGGCACTCAAATGATGATCACTCTTCAGATGGGACTCTAATTGTTGCTGTCTGAACACCTCCTCCCACTTTTAGAGACACTGTCGTCTGAAAACCCACTGATGCTGTTAACAATCGTCTGCTGATGTGCTGTACTCCGCAGAATGCTGTCTCCAGACATGACATGGTTGCCAGATTTCAGTACAGTACTCATGCACAGAAAACCTGATTAGTGTTGCTGTGCAGTAGGTTTGTTGTCAGAAATTGCATATTTCTTAGCCCACAAACATTAAAGATGCAGACAGATAGATAAATGTGCTCTTATGAGACTCTGACAAGGGTCTGAGAATAAGCAATTTAAGAAGTTTTAAAAGATTTTTTTGCAAAAAGATGTATCAGTGCAATTATGATGCGCAACACTTACAGCCACTGCTGCTTTCATCAGATGTATTGTCAAGAAACATTGGCTAAAATAAGTATTTACACATCTGTTAACACTAACATACTACACTCAGTCTATGATGCAGAAGAAAATGTACAATCAGAAAAGCAACATAAAAGGAGTACTGGGTTAATACTTGTTATCTTTACCAAGCCAAGTAATGCTGAGTTGCAATTACTACATTGCAAACTGTATTTAGTCCTACATAGGTTTAGATCTTTTGTTGATGATGTGCATGTGTGGCAGGTCATAGTGGGACACGTTACATGTTGAGGCAATTGGATTCTCTCAAGACATGTCAGGTCATGAGTGAATACACTGAACACACACCAAGCATCCATCCATCCATCCATCCATCCATCCATCCATCCATCCATCCATCCATCCATCCATCCATCCATCCATTTTCTATGCTTGCTTATTCCAACGCCAAGTCACGAGGGGGCTGGAGCCCATCCCTGTCGCTAACACACCAAGCACTGACCAAATAAATGATGGAATTTGCCATCCACTGTCTGAAACTGGTCAAATATCACCTGTGCAAGGAACATTGTTAATGACGACAGAAAGGCCAACATTTCAACACAAGATTGTTGAACTAGATGCTTAATAAGGGTATGTCAGAAGTTAATGATTGATGTAATAGAGCAGTGGTTCCCAACCTATCTTCCTTGAGGACCCCCTTCCTGCAAATGCTAAAGAGCCGTGGACTCCTGCCCCACCCTGTGCTAAAACCATGTTTGGTTTTATGCTTTCATTAATGAGATTCTCATCATTAATACTGTATCATGTCCTTCGGTGAAGCCAAAGTTAACCCTTATACACTCCTTGTGCCATTTTTGTCAACTTTTTTTTTTCATTTGGTGATCATTTGGGATGTGTAACAGCTTGGAGTGTGATTTTTTGCAGAAAGTCTTCTATTTAGTCAAATTTTTAAAATCCAGTGTCATTTTCTCTCTAATGTCTTTTGTACTCCGGAAGAATTTTGTACCCTCTCGTGGTCCTCGTGGCCAAAAGTGTCCCTGCATTGAAACTGCTATAAAATAATCATGAATTAATATTTTTTTCACATTTTTTTTCATCACTTAAACAACTTCCGTCCTGCTCAAAAAAAAAAAAACACAAAAACTTGATTATTTTCCATATAATAAATATTATACAGATAGGTATTTGGTGGTGATTAGACACTTGGATATGTCATAGATTAACCACAAGGTTTATATAATTCCATTTGTATTTTTTATGTAATATCAGATACAACCTCCGGTGGTCCTCGTGGCCAAAAGTGTCCCATTGACTTCCATTTAAACCACAGTTTTTAATCGTTGACATATCCACGTGTCCAATCATCACCAAATACTATCTATCTAATATTTATTATATGGAAAATAATTCAGTTTTTGAGGTTTTTCGTATTGAATGAGTTAGTACTTCAGATATTTAAACTGGCATGTAAA
>JBBBVU010000008.1:17815770-17827140 GCA_037177055.1 Atherinosoma microstoma
CACACACACACACACACACACACACACACACACACACACACACACACACACACACACACACACACACACACAAGGAAAGTTTCACAGATGAGCTTCTGTCTTCTTTAAAATATGGTGCATCACACACTACAGATTAAGCTGAAAGTTATCGTACCAGAGGGAGCAACCGGGGAGTTTTTGTTACACTTCACGTGGAATAACTGGAAAGCAGATGTAAACAGGAATTGCAAGGTCTCTGGCCCGATTTTTCCTCTGAATGTCTGGAAGGGTGAAGTGGGGATACATGAGTGCAAAACTCTGATGCAAGGGCCCTCATCAAAAGACAATAAAAGTTGTTGGTCTGAATTGAAAAAAGGCTTATACTCAAAATGTACTGTAAGGAATTACTTCTAAAACATCTTTTTTTTTGTTATAGTAACTGCAAAGTGACACTGAATCTCTAGTGTGATGCAACAAATGTCCCATGTAAACACTATTATGCATTTGTTTTCTTACAAATCATATAAGAAATGTGAATCTAATTGATTGTAGAAATAAACTGCAACATTTTCATATTTGCTAAAAATCCCCTAGAAACACGGACAAAAGACTTAATGATGACAGGAAAATGGTTCAGAAAAAGTGAGGCTTTGCAATTAGCTGAATTGTCAGAGGCTCTAGAGGGACATTTCTCCACCAAAGCGAAATCTTCTAGTACAGAAAAAGGTCTGTTTGTACCTTCCTCTCTGTCCTTTTTGCTTTTAATCTGCATTGACGCTGTTGCATAGCATAAGCCAGTCATAACACAGCATTGGAAAAGGGTGTAGAGTTAATAGTAACAGATTAAATTTATGGACACAATGGTCTTAAACTGAGTCCACCCCTCACTGTCAAAACTAAATGAAACCTGAGTGCACACACAAAATGCCTGAAGAGTTTGCTGAATGGTTGTGTGTCAGGAATGAACTTTTGTTGGGTTCTTCAATTTATGTGGACATGAAGACAAGAACTTTTTTCCATCTAGCACTAGACAGGCGTGTGTGGGTTTTCCTATTCTGACATGGAAACACAGACATAAAAACAGCTCAGAACTGATGGCTTGTTGGGACAACAAAGCAACAAGATCACTGGGTAAACCAAAAAAGTGTCAAAAGTTAAGAGGAACTGATTTCACTTTTCTTCCAAGTTGCTGTGACTGAATTTTGCAGTCAAACAAAATCATCAGACATTCATAAAAAAAAAGCCAGAGATATCAGAGACTGGTCTTTGGAATGAGAGGACTAAGTGGACCAGTAGAAAGTGTGATTAACACCTTAAAAATAAGAACAAGTACTGAGTACTTTAATCAAAACATCTTTTCATCTGGACCTGTCAGGATGGAGCTCTGTTAGTTTCTCAGTTACTGAGGATGATGTACTTGTCACAGGGTAAATTTTTTCATGACATGGTGCGCATTAGTTTTCAGAAACTGTCTTCTTTCAGCATCCTTCTTTTGATTTTGTTGTTGTGATTCTTGCACGAATGTCTTGAAGCATCTCCTTGTTTTCTCAGCTGTCCACCAAAGTTGCCAATGGTCACTGTCATGTCCTCAGCCTGTGGTCCCTGCATCTTTAGACAGGAAGATAAATGTGTCTGGTGTGGGCAGCATCATTAATAATGAAAAGTGACTTCATTGCGTGGTTTGCTTAATGGCAATCAGGCCTCTCTCTGCAACACTGAATGCAATCCAGATGTCCGTTTGATTAAAGGCTTGAATGAGATTGGAGAGGGCGAGAAGAGGAAGGCGCAGCACAGGTCAACCTCTGGATTCTAAGAGTTTTATACTATTCTCTTCTTAAATAAAAACACATGGATGGAAATAACCCCCCTCCACTACACATCCCCTTCCCATTTCAGTATGAGATGGTCTTCACCTGGTTTCAAGCAGCCACACATGATAATTTGCATGAAAATTCTTGCCTAATTGAATCCACTACTTACTGTGAGAAATTACATATTCCCAACTATGATCGTTGTGGGAAACTGAGGCTTTGACACAGCTGGAAAGTAATTGGACAGAGCTCACATGCTTACAGTGATACTATTTATTGTAATCAAGGGTTTCACCACAACTAACAGCAAAGCTACAAGAAAAGCAATGGTAAAGTTGGTCGATGGGCCTCACAGGCCATCACTTTGAGCCAGAGAGAAATAGCTCTCCAACAAGTGGATGTATCTCCAAGGTTTTATAAATATTTTCAATGCTCCCTGAGGATGACACCAAAAATGTCCTTGACTTTTCAAACGGGATGCTGTGTGCAAAACACTACAGCACAACAAACTGAATTTGTTTTCTTTAAAAAAATTTATTCGAATTTCTTGAAACATTTGAGAAAACAGTCCTAGTAAATAGAATGTTTCCTGACAAACACAATGAAAACGAAAAACAAAAAATCATTAAAATCAAATCACCCTAGACAAACCAAAAACAAAATGGAATGGTAATCTTTGGCTAAAAAACCCAAAATCAGTGTTTCATCTTTGTGAAGCTAGAAATACTTCATGACTGGTATCCTTAGGCTATATGTGGGATTTAGTTTAGCATGTTATACTGTAAAACTGTGTCCATCTTTTATTCAGTCTTTTAACGTCATCATGAAAAGTTTTTAGCATTTTAGCATTACATGAAAGAGACCAGTCTCACAACAAAACATAAAATCATGATGAAACAGAAAATGTGGTACTTGTACTACTGAACTGACTTTCAAAGTGTAGAGTTTCAGTAAGATGTGTGGCTAGTATGTTCAGCATATTATTTGTGTTTAGCAGAGGGAGGGGGACTCAGCAGTAATCCAGGAAAATTATATTTTTGATGAAACATTACAGTGACTGTTGTAATGGAAGCCATGATGTTTTTTGAGAAATTGTCCTAAGTTTAACTTTTAAGACTATTTATCTAGTCATGCCATTTCTCTTGCCTTACCTTTACCAAGAAGTTTATAATATGTTAAAGAGTGATGAGATTGTGAGTAAAAGCTCAAGAAAACAGCAACTGAATGCAAAAATGACAGTACTGATAAAACTGACCAACAAGATATTATTGGTGAAGATGGGACTTTAACTTGGCAGTTGTTTGACTAACCTCATGCTCTACCCGATCTGACCTCCAAATGTGGACTTTGTGAGTAAATAACAAAATATGGTTACACTTCTTATTTCTGTGTCCAGTTGCACAGAAAAAGAGCAAAATGGCTTTTGTTGACAATAATCAATAAAGTTTCTGTCACTAATTTACATTGTGCAATGAGGCTGCTTTGGATACTTTCACATACTAACAGACTTTCTACCATTGTTGTCATTCCATTATCCATGGATTATCAAGCATTTGTTGTGAAAGACAATTCCTAGAAAACTGTATTTGGTGTTTACCAAAACTAAACAAAACATGATTTTCATTAACTGTGTTTTCTCTCAAAATAGCATTTCAGCCGGCTGTGCAAGTCACTTGGTAAAGAGCCCTTGAAAGTCTCATAGCGACAGATGCAGTCATCTGGCAGTGCCACCAGAGACTCACCTCCTGTCCAGCAAAGAGGACTTAAGGTGACTTAAACAGAGAAAACAAAAAACAAAAACAGAAAAACACACCTGTCACAGACAGGGATGAATTAAGTCTACCTCAATTTTTCCCTTCTCTCTCCCACCAACATTTGACCTATGCTGGCCACAAGAAGACGCGGGCGGTTTGGACCGACTGCAACCTGAACTGCCACATAAAATGACTCACCTGAGGCTGACTGGGCGTGACCCTCCTCAGCTCACATTTTCCTCCACAAAATTTTACAAGACTAAAGCCAAACTTGAAACTGAAGCACAAACCCACCCAGTGCTTTGTGGCCCACTTGTTTTCTTTAGCATATATGTTGCTGATGCAGGATGGATAGAGGGGTGAAAAATGAGAATCAGTGACTCATTTTATTTGCTTTATTCTGTCTCATGGCAGACATGATATTTATCACGTTACCATGGTGGCCCTGCGGGTATCCCATATTCTGTGACGTATTGTTTTCCACCATGTTTCCATCTACAGGGTTACTGAAAACCTGAATATCACTAAAGAGATTTATTTCTGGTTTATTTTGACTGTGCAGGTACCAGACAAACATGCAGTCCCTTGGAGAAAACACTGGGAAACTCCCTTTTTCTGTGTCAAACGCTCAAGTTTTCTGCAAGCCAAATGTTATATGGGGAAACCGCCACTCAACGTCTGAGCCTCTGTCAGGACTGCAATGATGCTATCTGTTGGTGTAAGCTTGATGGGTGCCACACATGTAGACTGCTGGCCCCATTAGGGTGGAGGGCCACAGAGCTTGAGCCAGCTATACAGGTGGTGCAGCAGGAGGTAAAAGATGACTTAAAGTGAAAACACAAACAGCTGAATAAGGAGTTTGTGAGACCTGGGTGTCCATCAACTTGTTTGTGTCTGTTTTACCAATTATTTTTGTTGATTTCTTTGCATACTATCTGACCTGAGAGGATAAATACAAAGGAAACATTTAAAGATTTTCCCGTTTGTACTCAGCACATCACATTATGGAATACTTACAGTTTCCTGTTCAGTCTACAATATGCTACAATTTGAATCCTAAGTAAAGCATAAATCTGTCCTTAGTTTGTCGCATCACAGAAAAATGTGTTAAACATTCAGCCAAACATCAATAATTAAATCACCAAGTAAATGAAATTAGGTTCAAAACCATGAGAATGAGCTGTTTTCTGCCCTCAGATGCTTGGGGTTTGTCCAATGAAGATGCTGATTTACAGATCTTGGATCAGCTCAAGCAAGCCACACCAATGGGATGAACATTTTGGCATGTGTTTGATTTTAACAAAACTGCTTAGGCCTGAGCCAAATGTTGACTGCTGACATTAAATGGTATGCTAACATTCAGCCTGGACCCAAATTATCATCGTTATAAAACTGTGTAACTTAAATTTTTATGGTGGATTCTCCTGAGGGTTCAGCTCATATACACCAGTGTAATGCAAGCTCACTGGCAGGGAAAAGACAGGGACTCACTCTGGCTGTCACAGCAGTGTATTTGTTAAAAACCTTTTTAAACCCCTGCTG
Source organism: Atherinosoma microstoma (assembly GCA_037177055.1). Taxonomy (NCBI): domain Eukaryota; kingdom Metazoa; phylum Chordata; class Actinopteri; order Atheriniformes; family Atherinidae; genus Atherinosoma; species Atherinosoma microstoma. The sequence goes on from JBBBVU010000008.1 coordinate 17,820,857, forward strand.
TTTTCTGTAAAATTTTGATACATCAGGTGAAAAATTAGGTGGATGTTGATATGGATCTTAAACTTTCTATCATTGTAGCTCTGTAGAACAAAAAATCAAACAACTGAGGGACTAAGTTACTCCATAAGTTCTTCAGTGTTGTGCTGGCAGAGTGCGCAGCGGGCAGTGACATCATCCTATTCAAGAGCTTCCGCCTTGGGTTTACACGGCTCCGCGTCACGATAAAATTCCACCCTGGAACTGTCCTCAAAACTTTGCGTAGTTGCCCCCCCCCCGGCACTGCGTTGTCGTCAGCAAGAGAGACCAGTTCGCAACACAAATGTTGCATCTTGCTCTCACAGCGGTGTCATGTAAACATGGCCTTATTCCCACTCTACTGAAATAAAGATTATTCTTTCAAAGAACTATCCATCTGTTGGGACTGAGGGCAATACATATGGACATACATGCAGTCCTTCAAAAATGTTAAAATGCAGTAACCTTGCAGGTGATGTGATCTGTCACCAGTCACCATAGTTCAGAACAATGTGGCTTTTGGTCCTTCAACATCTTTTTTAAGCAACTATTGCCTAACATGACATGTTTCCATTTACATACCTGGTGTGTAAGAGCTGACAGAAGCACTATTTTGTGACAACACAACACTGCAATCAATAGTATCCCTTACATTAAAGCATACAATTAGATCACTTTAGGGTAAATCATAAAAGGCTTGACAAAGTACTAGCTAAGGTGTACCCTGTCTTGACCATATTGAAATATTTTGGTATCATCACTGGTGGGAATATTCAGGTTTGGTCGGAAATGTTTACCAGCTCTGCAGAGGGTATCACAATTATAAGAAAATCCATCTTGCCAAGCCAAACATCAGGTGGTCCAAACACAGGAGTTCAGAGCAATCAGTGTCCTAAACTGGTTGCTAGAGGTGGGTTTTATGTGTGACTCTGACAGATGCTTCATTCACCTGTTAAATATTATTTTTGGATGTTTCTAGACTTCCCAGATGTGAAACAAACCATCTGGCTCTTCAGGTTATCAGGACACCCACATTGACTCAACTTCAGTCTGTCCAGGAGAAGCAGCACTTCATTCCTCATCAGGATAACAAACCCAAACCTACATTTCATCATTGAAGGAGCTACTTTCTGTTCTGACTACCTTTGACTTTCCTTCACATTCATCTCGAGATCACAATCAAACTGAACTGAGAACTTGTGTCCTAAAAAAGGCTGAACATTTCTGATTTCACATGGGGATCTTTGGGACAATGTCAGACCATGTTTAGCTAACATGGGTTGTAAGGTTTTGTACTAACTTAGGGAGTCTATGTAAGCCAATGGATGCAATTTCATATTACTTTTGAATTCATGTTGACTGTAATCACTATGCATGACTATACATTTTAAATTCCATTCTTTTTCAGTCATAAGTTTTTTTCCTAGTTACATTACAAATCTGAACCGTATTTCTGTACAACCCTTGAAAGCCCTTGGTGCAGTAGTAGCATAGGGGCTAATACATACCATGAACCACGTCGCTTTTCACATCGTTATCCATTGTTATCCATTGAGACCATTATTGCATGTCATCTTCCATATCTTTTTCCTCTCATTTCCTGTCATTTCTCTACTTCTGGGCTAAAAGAAAATCACAACATATCTCTTTTATGTGAGAAATGTTATAACTAACACCTCTAAACTTGAATATTTACAACTGAAAATGACTGTATACCTACCATGATAAATATTTGAACTGCTCCAACAATTTTCAAAAGATGCATATCCGACTTCATCATTTAAACCTGCAAAACACAACAAATATCTTTATCTCTGTTTAGACATCTCACATTTATCTTATCAGGAGGGACTTCTGCTTTCCAAACACAGCCAAATCTTTATTTCCTGTCTAGTCCAGAGAGACATGCAAAACAGCTCTCTGCTCTCATGATGTCTGTTCCCTGTTTGAAGTTTATCTAACCACCATATGTATTTGTTTTCCCCAGCAGAGTAAAAGATGATTCTCTCGGTCCACTTATCATCCACCCCCTCCACCAGTGCACATGTTATTTATTATGAAGTGACACCTCACTGTCCGGAAAGCCTACTGCAGTGGGCATGATTCATGGCAACAGACTATGAGACACAGGAAGACCATTAAAAATCCTATCAACATCACGTTGCAGTTGGTGGACAAAGAGAAGGAAACTTTTGAAGCAGCAAGAAGTTTTATGTACAAGCTCGATTTACTAATGGGGAGTCCAGATTGAGCCACTTTAATCCAAGCTTTATCCCAAATATCACATTATGAAGGATAAAGTTTGTTTTCCTTGGAGTCAAATTTTTTGCTACCTCAGTTTAGTTCAGTTGAGTAATACTTTAATAATACCCAAAAGGATTTTATATTGTTTCAGTTGAAATAACAAATCCATAATAATAATAATATGGACCAGTCATAAAAAGTCACTATGTTGTAGTAAAGGATGGCCTCATGTGCCAGTCGTTATTGCAGTGGACGAAGCCTCTACCTGAGGACAGTCTGTTGCTTTATCACTGTGCTGTGCTGTGTTGCCCATTTTGTGTTTAGCAATTCGTGAAACATTTTTTATCAACATTATTATTAGCTGTATTAATCTACAGCTCAGCATGAAGACTGGAAACGAAGGAGACAAGCAAATGAATGGTCAATGAATCTGAAGTGACAATGTAAACCACCATAGGCTATATCATTGCACCTCTTAAAGTTGAAATTACCATTTTCTTTTCATCAATTTCCCCATTTTTCAAATAGAAAAAAGTTCTAAATGACATGTCAATATGGTGTTTAAGACCTTAAAAACAACATAAGAATATAAAGAACTGCTTTAATGCATTAGTCTTGAACAAACCAACTGTGCTATCTAGCTAGTAACTAGCTAGCTGTCTGTTCTGCCTTCAGGGAAATACATCTACATGCTGGAAATTGCAGAACATAAGCTTACCTAATTAGCAGAACACAGTAGTATTATTGCTGAAATAATCAAATGAAGAATAGGAATTATTTTGTGAAGAGTAAAGCTTTAATGTAAACATTGGAGCTGCTAAACACCTGCTGAGACAAATCTATGCTAGGTGGATTCAAAGGCAAACTTAAAAATCTTGTAGCCTGGATGTTATGGACTTCAAGTGCTTATGACTGACTTGTGCTCACTGTGCCAACAGTTCAGCCAAACCTTTGGCAGGAGATACCCACCATAAAAGTGTAAGTTACAATGTTGGCAACCACAGCTGGAAGGTGACAGATGCATTTGATATTGCCAAAGCAGTGTGTGTTTGAGTTGGTCTGAAACAGTTAGCATTTCATGCTCATTATTATTGTTATAATTTTTCTTTATTTAGGATTCTAAAATCTATTTTTTTTATTTTGCCAATTATTGTTATTATTATTATAGGGTTAACAGATTTTTCTTTGTCGTGAAACTCAGAAGACATTTATTTCTTCTTTAGTCAGGCTAACCTTGTCGAACAGTTTGCATTATAAAATAATCTGATGGTTTTCTTTCTCCTCACTGTACAAGGGTTTGATTTTAAAGAAGCTGCTTCTCATCCCTGATTCGAAATGCTATAGGGAAGCTCCATCAGAGAAACTTCATAGACAGGGCTGTTATTTACTTAGTAGCTTATTTACTGTAAGAACCACTCTACTGTGTGTGTGTGTGTGTGTGTGTGTATTTGTTAATGCAATGGTTGTCTTAAAAGTAAAATTGCTGCAGATTAGCAGGTTTGCCAATTCTGAACAAATACCTTCACATGCCATAGATTAAAAAGTTATGGACCACCACATGCAGAATGCATGCAACAACCACTTTTGTTGCTGAGAGTTTTTTTTTCATATTGGAAGTCTTTACCATTGTTGGTGATTTTGCTCTACAGGGCAGGATTTGGAATGAATGAACAGTATAACAACACCATGTCAGACCCTGTGGAGAGGTTAATAACTTATGCCATGATTGGTTAAATGCCAGTCGGCTTTTTTATTAATGGATTCTTTATCCATGGACAGATTGCCTTTGTACTCTTGCAATATGGCAATATGGCATTCCTAATTATTTTCCCTTTTCCTAATCAGCTCATTCTGTTCTGTGTCTGGTTCTGTCTGTTTTTTATTGTTTTATATTACTGAATTTGTTTTGGTTTTTAGACTTTCATGCTGCCAGCTGACTGTGTCTTACATTAAGGTTTGGATTTTTTGGAACTTTAATCTTTCATTGTATCCTGCATCTAGGTCTTTCTCCACCTGTTTAAAACATTACTGACACAACAGACATTCAATAATCTCAACCAATTGTCTCACCATCTCTGTTTTATGATTTATGCTAAACTATCAGCTATCAGCAAATGAGAATAACCAAAAGAATATGGATGAAGGCTTTTTTTTAGAATGTCAAACAATTCCTTTGATGGTTTGAACATGCTTCTGTGAAGAAAACTAAGGATTTACTTAATGGTTAAAGGCTGCACATATTAATGGGAATCTAGTCCATTTTAGTGCGATTACAGAGAAAAAATGCTAAATATGGCATCATTAAAATTATCACTAACACACATGAATGGCCTTAGCAAACCAGTTGAAAATATCCTGAAAGTTGCAGATGCCTGAGCTCAAATGGCATCAGCCTGGGCTGAAAAACATTCAGCATGCAATGTTTATGAAACTAAATCCTTAAGAGCCCAGAAATTTCAGCTCAGTGATAAATTTCCTTTTCGGATTGTTTCAGTCTTCAAATGCACTTAGATACACATTCAAGCTTCTTTGAAGACTGAAGGTGGACATATGGCTTTCCCTTTCCTCCCTTCAATTTACTGATACATACCAGGTGTTACACTTTTCATGTTGCCTTCTCAAGATAAAGGTTTCATTCCTTGACGAAAAAAGTGCATGTTGGTGAGCTTAAGCCAAAGAGGCTGCTCCCCCTCCCCATGTGTTGGACAATCCTTTGGCAAAAATGAATTCTAATTTCTTTTTCTAAGAGGCAAAGGAATCTGTTGCATCCCATGTGGCTCTCAGATGTTTCTGTTATTACCACTGTGCTCAGACAATTTATTACGGTGGAGTTCCAGTACACAAAGGGAAAGAGGCATGAAATTTATTGTGAGACATGGACAAAATAAACTTAAAGGGCCATAAAAAAGTATTTGGTGCCCAGATAGAATGGAAAGAAGGCTTTGTTCATCGCCTGTCAAGTAATGCAAATGGGTGTCTCTTAAAAATAAAGTGGTGGTCATTATCACTCAGTTCACAGAAAAATGCATGGAAAATGTGGGCAAGTCTGGTGATGGTACAATTTATCACAGGGATGTTCTCAAAGCTGTCACTTTGAGTCATTTTGATGTTTGGAAAAAAAAAGCTGAATTTTTCTTTTTAGCTTTGAGGACATTTGACTACAAACTGCTTAAGATCATGCTCACATCCACAGCATCAGAGGATGAAGTTGTCAGGAAGGGTTCTTGTCCTGTTTGTGTGTGTGCACTGTCTAATACAAAGCCAGTATGAAAAGCTATTAAAAGTTTCATTATGTTTAAAGTTCTTACTCTTTCCTCCATATTCAGCAGGACATGTAACCTCAATGAACCTGGAATGAGACAAAAAAGTTTAAACAGCTAAGACTTTTACATAAATTGAACAAAAACCAGACTAATCTGCACACAAGTGGCACCTGGGCACATACATGTAGGCCCCCCTGTCTTCTTACAAAAAATAACTCTGAAATTAAAAGATAAACAAAACAACATTGGGGATTTTTAGATATTAAGGTTTTAGTCAAAACCAACTGTGCAATGCAAACAAAACTAAGAGAGAGAGAGAGAGATAGAGAGAGAGAGAGAGAGCTAATGGGAGCACCATGCAATAATTGGTGCAAGCTGGAATTTAATCAAGGCTGTTGTAGCAAGGACTTCAGCTCCCGTACAATATGCCTATATGGGGTATTTATTGTCCCTTTATGTGTGTTTGTGTCTGAGGTCATTTTCTCTCTTTTTAGTCATTTTGTGTTCATGTGGATATTTTGCATCTGTTTTTTGTACTTTCTTTGTAATTATCCTGTGTCTTTATGTGCCCCCATATGTGTGTGATGCTTTAACCCTGGTACCAGACATCCTGTGGGCGGGACATGAGAGATAAATATGTATTTCACTCAGTCTGCCTTCCAAGTACCTAAACGGTATACACCATCGGAAAAGATTTGAATGATGTATACCATTCAAAGCTATAATCATAACTGCATATATATATGTATACATATATATATA
>JBBBVU010000008.1:17873542-17909169 GCA_037177055.1 Atherinosoma microstoma
GAACACCAAATATAGATGCGTGATTGGAGTGCGGGCGTGTGTGTGTTCGGTCTGGGGGAGAGAGAGAGAGAGAGAGAGAGAGAGAGAGCAAGAGAGACAATATTGCTGACAATACCACAGGTTCATCATAAGCAGTGAAATGTACAGTTTTCCAGCTAGAAAATCTCCCACAAATAAACACAATACATACAGTTATTCTGCCCTCACTACAGGGCACAGAGTAATTAATTTTTGCAATTAGGAAATTGTAACTTATTATTATCAACTTGCTGCTTCCCTCTATTGAATCATGTGAGCATGCTTTAAAAAAGGTTTATCATAGAATTCCTATAATGTCTCATAAAAGATCTAACCTACAGTTACATTATATACAATTACATGGAAATGTCTAAGTAAGCAATACATGCAAATCAAAGCAAAACTTTTTTGTGCAAAAAAAATATGATTAAGAGGAGGCACATCTCTAATGTTATAGAATTTCTGGACCTTTAAGATTTTGCATATTAGTCCACAGTTGCAGTGGAGTGTGGTTGAGCACATGTCTCTACAGCTTTGACCATGTTAGCTTTTCTCCTGACCCATTTCTAATATGCATACATATCACTTTAACTAATAAAATGCAATATAGAAGGTAATGCAGTATCCACATACAGGAAAGGCAAATTCCTCTGCAGGGTTCAGGTAGGCTGCAATGTGGGATTTCACCTGGAATTGATTTGAGAGTGATACTACCGTATATGACTACAGCCAAGTTTAGTTTGGCTGCCTAGATGTTCACTCTGTCGCACACAAATGGGAAAAGTTTGTGAAACAAAAGTCAAAAACCAAAAAAACCAAGTGCCTGAAAAACCAAGGAAAACATAACAATGTGCAACAGCACATGATATCAGCATCTGGGAAAGTACCATAATAACCATGCAGAGCACATTTATGGCTTTACTAAACCAAAAGGACATCAAATCCAAACAATCTGTTTGCAAACTGCTGTACAAATACATATATTCAGGAAAAAGAAATGTAAATCTACAGGTTACATTAACTCTTTAAGAACTTGACTTTTTTTCTTTCTTTTTTTTTTAAAGCGGAAGAAGAAAAATTTTCACTACACAGATAGCCAGAGACAAGAAGACAATGTTAATGTTGAGTGTCAAATCACTTTCTGTTTGAGACTACATAAACACCCCCTCTGGTTTGGACTCAGGCACCTTCCTTCCAGGAACGTTTCTCCCAGTTCTAACATTAACCAAAAGGCCTCGTTTCCTGAAACCAGAAACTCCCTTAGCAAAAGGAAACCCAACAACACCTGCAGTAGTATGAGTCTGTCCTGGATGCGAGTCAAGAATCAGGCTCAGACTCAGATGTGGTCAGATAGTGCTGTACAGTCAAGATTTCTCTAATAATTCATTCATGTATTCAAGGCATGTCTTCATCAACACATATAAAATGTTTAGTACTAGAATGCATTATTTCTATAAAGGCACAATTAATTTGATAAATAGCAAATGGGGAAAAGCGCTATAATTTTTACAAACTGACAGAAAAACACTTATTTCTGGGAATGATGAATCCTGCCTATTTCTGCTGCAGTCATATGACTCCATATTTTGGAGTGCAGTGTAACCTATGTGCCCTCTTATCCCACAGACTAGGGCTGCTTCTTTTCCTGCAAGAGTTGATTGATTGGCCATCAGTGGAGACACGCTCCTTGAATGAGAGCACTCACCACATAACTATCAAGTAAACAGACTTAGAAGTCAAGGCCAGCAAAATCCCTTGTGTCTCCATACCATCCGCCAGGAAGGCAAAGCCGGATCTCATGTATCTGTGGTCAGACAAGACCGCCACCACTTCCTCGTATTGCGAGACTGCTTCAAAACCACGCCAGTGTGTGCTCTGTTTCCTCAACCTTTTTTAAGGGTTGGAATTCACATAACCATGTGGTGTGCTTCTGGAGTTTAGGACTTCCAAAATATTTGACTGTTTATCAGTGAAGTCAACAAACTAAATGACCCTCAATGAAAACATCTTCATATGTGTAAGAGGAAGGATTCATGTCACATAAAGGGAACCGCTTTGCATTGTGCTCATTGCTTTCATTACCACATCTTTCATGGTAGGCCATGTTTAGTAGAAGTGATAAGTTTATGCTGACTGGGACCAGACTGTTGAGCGAGGCTGTCTTCCTTCTTTCAACCCCTTTCATGCAAGGCTTCTTTCTGATTTATAATCAAGTATTCAGTCACTTGCCAAAGCCACCTCTGGTGATAGTAGTCAGACAGTGGTGGTCAGCTGATCCCAACAGCCAAAAGGATATTATGATACTACAGGGTATAAAGTGAGCTGCTTCCCTATGACAGCATGCACAGTGCCTGAAACAGTAATTAACATCCGTTTCTAGCTTGCAAGTGTTTTGATTTTCTCTGTTGCAATTTGTCACATTGAGAGCCAACTGTGAGAGGCATTGCCTGATGACTTTCTATTTAGGAATAAAGCTCAGGAGGCTCATTTCACTAACTGATAAATAGTGTTTAGAGTTTACTTGGCTTTAACGGTCATTTTATGTCAGGTTATCAGTCAGGAGTTTTCTGATTATCAAAGTCAAATCAATAGCTTGACTTAGAAGATAAATAAATCCACTTAAATGGTTATGAAGGAATAAATAAATAAATAAATAAAACCCCAATTCCAAAAAAGTTGGGACGCTGTGTAAAATATAAATAAAAACAAAAAGCAATGATTTGCAAGTTTCATAAACCATAAACAAAAAACTTTATGGATGTTGAAACATTTTACCATTTCATGGAAAATATTAGCTTATTTTGAATCTAATGGCTGAAACACATCTTAAAATGACCAGCAGCAATGCCAATGAGTTTAAGCTCCACATATACCCACACTGGGTCCTTGTTTTGGAGTCAACCACAATAATCAGTTTGGTGACTTGAATGTCCGCAGTCTCTTTAGGTAAGACAATGAAAAATGTTAATAGTCCTGTTCAGTTGATTGTAACAGGACTGCATTTTACTATGCTCACAAGATGACAAACATATAACCATGCTCTTGTCACTGCTAAAAGCAGCTGAGGAAGAGACAATCTGGATTAGTTTTTGGCCATCTTCCATTGTGGCAAATACATGCTTATATATACCAGATTTGGCATTACAAATACAAACTTATGTGGGGCAAGGTTGCAAAGTGAGTAAAAGTCTCAGGCCTCTTTGTCCTATTATTCTATCAGTAGATCATTTGGAACTCAACATTGACAAGTTTTGTGACTGTGTCCTGTATGGGTATAAATCAGACTTGAGACATCTTAGGAAGTTGTCAACACTGCCTTTGTGGTAGTTCCTGCATTTACAGGTGCCACCATGTGTACAAAGTGCAGATAATTACTAAACAAAACCTGGGGCAAAGGCCTCTTGGTAAAGGCTTCTCTTACTGCGACTATTATTTATCTACTAATACTTTTGCAATCTTCAAAACCATCCGTCATTTTAATTTCAGCCATCCACACCTGCATATATCTTGACTGTATCTTAGCAATGCTACAGCAAAGAGAAAATTTACACAGACATACATACATTCCTCTCACAAGTAGTCAGTGCCACTACCAATCACATGAAACCCCTAGCGATCGCGCCACCACAGCTGGTAATAATCCATCCATTCACGACTGAGGAAACAAACACATAAAGGAACAATTCAGCCTTTTAACACTGATCTTAGCTAAGTTGATAGGAAATCTCTTGACTTCTGCATGTTGTGTTTGCCAAGTAGATAGCAGCATTGTTTATTTAGTTAAAAACAGTCCCAGATGGCATTGTGGCTGTTAAGCAAATAGCAAATAACTTGTTAAAGATATTCCGATTTTATTTGTGCAACGACAGGTTTTAAATGTTGGCAACTTCATTGCTGATAGGTTTTCACTCAGTGCTTACAATGCTTGAATAAAGGTGGACTTCCCTCTTATTTGAAGTTGACTACAGACATCCAAGATACAATATTAACAAAAATAAGCACAGACATGATTTCAGATGTTGGAAAAGATACATCATATAAAGTAAAGTGGTGGTTCTCAGTCTTTTTTTAGGTGTGCTCTTATTTAGGGAAATGACAAATAAATAAATAAATACACATCCTCTCTTCCACAATGTTCACTAATCATTAACAAAGACAGCGAAAGAAACAAAGAAAAAGATCCACATTGTTCAGTTTGAGAGCCACTGAGCTGTTGGCTAATCACAAGTTAACAATGATAACAAACAACAAATAAAATAAAAAAATTACAATGAGTGTCAGTTAATTACAATAAATACAAGTTTGGAATAGTACAGTCTACATATCTTTAGCATGTCATATACAGTAGATTAAGTATTTAACCTATATTTAAATAAAGAGGAGTACCTCAATTCTGCTTCACAAAGTCCCAGAACTGGGCAGCACATATACAGTTTTAGGTTATATACTAATTATCATAGGACATTTCACTGGATGTTATACAGTTATACTGAGACATGCAATAGAAAGCGATGATAAGTGGCAGCTATGACCTGAGACGGACAAAAAGGAAGAATGGCAGGACATGAGACACAGATGCCAATGTGATCACATAAACCATATTTTTGTTATTATTACCATTTATCATTATTTATCTCTATTTCTACTCAAACTCGGAAAATATTTTATCAAAATGTCGTTTTGCCACTTCCAAATGAGCCAAATGCACCATTTACCATGATAGTTGAAAGGAAGACCTGAAACGACACTTTACAAAGATGTTTGATTGATCTCTCACCCATGTGGATTGGAAATTAGAAAAAGGTTTCCATTTTATCGTAGAAGTATGACACAGATGTGTGAAGTCACGTGTGTCTTCTTAGGCATGTTTTCATTTCATTCTATTGTGTTTCTGAACAGAGACGTTATAATCACTGATGTGCAAATTTCAGGGGCACTGATGAGCACTGCTGCATTGCCCACAAATAAAGTTGAACCCATGCAATTACATTATCAAGTACAACTAAATCCTATGAACTATGGGCAAATCATTCTGATGTATTTCTGTGTTCTCAGACTGTACCAACTCCATGTGGGCCATGGTGAGGCATGGAGTGCATTACTCAAGAGAAACACACATCTCTTGAACTGTCAGGACTACAGCAGCCTTTTCATACGGCACGTGTTCTTCTCTATGCTCATAGTAGCTCGGTCCGTCGAGTTGGTCAGGACATCCAGAACTTCATCCTGCCTTTCCAGCTCCGTCTCTGCCTCCAGCGCAAGGTTCTTCAGCTGTCTCAGCATCTGTACACACACATAGCAGGATATACATAACATACGCTCATTTGTAAAAGTAATTACAGTAGATGTCAACCCACTGTGAACATGGGTAACGAAGGAACAAGACACACATAAAAGATGACTGAATATTAAAACTGCACCACAGTGGTGAGCAGTTTCAGGGTGGAACATGTGGACCAGATGTGGAGAGAGGTATAAAGATGGGGTCAATGAGTTAAAAAAGTGAGCGAGTTAGCAGAATCGAAAAAGGTTTAATTCAGAGCTCCCCCTGCTCATTTTGCCCACAAGGACAACACCCTGCTGCTTAATGTCTGCACATCAGAACACAACATTACAATTCAACACCAACAGTGATGCAATAAAAATTATTCATGTAGCAGATGTGATAATATTTCATATTATGCATGAAATGAAACTTGAGAATGCCCCAAGAGAGAAGTCTTGGCTTTTCTCATGGGACCATTAAGAAACAATACTGTTTGTTTTCTACTTTCAGCGGGTTTGAGGAATATTGTGACCTCGTGTCCACAGTCTAACAACCGTGTATGTTATGGTTAATGGGACAGCTTAAATATACAGCAATGTGCCAAGCAAAGCCTAATAAACACTCACTTCAAACCCCACCACCCTGGTTTCTAAACTTGTATTATGCCACACATACACAAACCATGCACACACACTGGCTGACATTATGTCAGTTTTCACTGGCTGGTTTATGTGGATATTTCAACTGGGCACTAAAACAGCCACAGGCAGCAGTTTGAAAACAGATAGAGTGTCAATACACACCAAGGAACAACTGCTTTCGCTCACTGAGGTCTGTGACTTCACAATTTAAACTAGGATGACATGACTGAATCACACCTTGCAGTTAACATTTACAAGAGCTTTGGTGTGTCAAAGAAAAAAAAAGAAAAACAACACAAGAAATGAATATTTTTAGCTTTTGATTATACAATGGCTAGAGAACTGAAGTCATGTAGAAACCCCAAAAACTAAACATTTAGGCTGGAGCTAACAGGTAAATATATGAGCTAAATTTCCATATGCATTAGTGAGGTAATTTCAGGACTGTGATTTAATAGACACAGTACACACAAATGCACAGGTTTCATTCTATATCCTCATGGGGACACTCCATTGACCCCATTAACCTAAACCACTGCAAATAATTGACTAATCCTCCTAACTATAAACCTAACCATAACCTGATTCTTAAAAAACTTGCCTTCCCATCATTTGACTTTCGTGTTACTTTCTTTTTGCAGAGAAAGTAACACTCACTCAGGAGACAGAGGTTCACATCCCATCTGGTATCTTAATGTTTTCTAGATCCTTATCAATTCTCCTTCATATCGCTCCTTGACTTCATGAAGTCTTCCATCTAGGTCAAGGCTTCGAAAAACACATTGTACAAAACGGATTTTGATTGCAACATTAATTTGGACTGCAATTCCAATTTACTTTCCTTTTCAGTCACTCTGCTACTATTTTCCAGAATTGTTCCGAGACTTTTTGTACATTCACTCAACGTTTGGTTAGACACAAAACATAAAATTGCTTGCTAAAGCCGTACTGCATATATATTTTCTAACGCCACCAGTAACAAGTTTTGCCACAACAGTCAATAGTCAGCTCATAATTTTACACCCTATATTATGAAACTTCAACATTTTGAACAGTGGGCTAGATAACTGTGGACCACCTTGTGATGAAAAACTGGTCAGGTGTTAAAATGCTAAAGCAAAAAGGAATATCTGCAACAGGCCCTGAAACAGAGTGGTGTTCAGTACAAATCATCTCACAATAGATCCTTATCTTGAATTATGTTAAGAGCAGGGTGTGTGCACAAGTGCTGCATTAATTCTTAAGTGGCAGTCTTTCAAATCTAATCCATTATCAGTAGCAGACAATAGGCTGTTTAAAAACATAATAAACAAGCCAAACTTTATGCCTGGCGTTGTGCTGGTACAGCTTAAAAATGGTTTAATAACTTCTACAAGAATGAGCAGTGAATCAATGATAATTGTTATTGTATGTATTATTAAATAAATCTAAAAAAACATATCATTCATTAAGTGGTTTGAAAAATTTTGAGGCAGGACTTCTAAGGAACTGAACACTCCACAGTAATTTGAAACCACTGAAAGAATTTTCAGTATACTGTATGTAACATCTGAGAATCTTGCTAGGTTTCAACACGTGACCTTTAGCCTACTTGCCTTGAAATTGGCATGTTTTTTTTCTCCATTTATTTATTTTTCCCTATTTGGCAGATCTTGGCTGCACATATATTGAAGGTTCAAATCCTATTCTTGATATGTAATGGTTACAAAATGCATGACTTATGATTTAATGTGTGATAAAATTAGAGGTGCATCATGAATTCCTGTTGTTCAGCATGAGGAAATAATCATGTCATGGTCACTGCATAGTAATAGCTCCAACAGGTCTTAAACTAAAGAATCCGGATCGGAAGTTTCTTCATACCTGAAATGATATGCTATCAAATGAGCTGAACTTTGGTTACTAAAACTATATCAAATCTATTTGATTAGTGTGAATTGTGGAATCAGGAATCTTATGAGATATAAACCATGGATTAACTTCTTCTTCATTAGAGCCCCCTGTAGAGGGAGCAGCATGACACACATGTAGTACAAAAGATGTTTGGACACATTAGGAAGCACCAATCCTAACATGTAGCATACCAAAAGGATAGGGAGAAACCCAGTTAATAGATTCTACCCAGTATTGGCATCTAGTGTAAATGAAGCACAATTTGTATGGGCATGCAACAAAAACATGAGAACAGAACTGTCCACTTCAGAGCTTCTGCTAATTTCTCCCCTTCAAACAAACAATGTGTCACATGAAAGCAGAGGCTCTGCTGATTACAAAGATGTCTGTCTCATCACCATCTGACAAAAACTCTGCAAGCTAGCAGCCAAATATAGCAGCTGAAATTTAAAATCACAAAATCCCTCAATTCTCCTGACTTTGACGATTGATGGAGTTGTCGATAATCAACACCATCTTAATATCATTCATCGTAGATCTTTGTAGGGTGTAAATGTGTTATTGGAAAATCAAAAGTAGCTCGCTCAAAGTTTTACATTTAGTCGAAGCAACGTGGAACAGTGAGTCACAAACATTGAGAAAAAAAATGTCAGAGTTATGGGTCTCAATTTGCGTCACTCTGTAGGTCTTGCTACCACAGACCATGTCTGTAACAGCTCTCAGCATTGTAAGCTTCGGACTGGAAAGGCACTGTAAGGCCTGACCAAATAACTGACCATGTTTCTTTTCCTCTCTTAAAACCAGGTTGGACTTTGGTTTGTGGTCTTACCAAATATCATTTTAAACATACAGGATGAAAAATAAAAATCATTACAGCAAATTGTGGTTTGGAATGGAAATATCAAAATACATGTTGCTAGAAAGATTATTTATGATAACAGCTACTATTTGAGGGAATCTGTGGCCTGCACATGTGGGCTTTCCATTTGTGTTACCTGTCTCATATATACAAATATGAAACATCTTAATGCTTCAATAGTGCAGTTATTTTCTCACACCAGAAATGGGAATCCAACTTTCTCACCTGCTTGAGTTCCTGTGCCTCAGCCTGACTGACAGATGGCTGGAGGACTTGCACCTGCAACTGGGACAGCTCTCCTGCTGGGACCTCCACTGGGATCTCAGTCTCTTGGCACTTCTGCAACAAACCTGACTCCATGGGTGGAGATGGTGAAAAAGTGCAGAGTGCATATGATGTTTATGAGGAAACCAGACAGCAACTCAAAGTACAGCAACTGAGGCAATAGGGGTGAAGTGACTCATCAAAATACATTTCTGTGAAAGAGAAACACCAACGGTCATGATGAAATGTTTTTACATGTGGCCGCACTCATAAACATTTAGAGCTGAAAAGATAGATCTTTACTGCCACTCAGTGGTCAGATTTATACCACATAAAAAACAAACAAAAAACCCCAAAAACCAGTGCAATAACAGTGTCTTTTTCAATTAATTTGTTCCTTACCTTCATTCAAGCTCATCCCTTCTTTGTCACATGGAGATGAAAGTGGAGTTGCCTTGAAAGCTGTGTATTCACTTGTGAACTCCACCTTCTTTTTGTACTGCATCTCTAACACTGACAATGCCTCTGGCATCTTAGCAGACAGGAACTTGTAACAGATATCTGGCTTCCCGATGAACCGCTGTCTAACTGTAATCTCAAAGGGACTGTGCACCCTGATTTCATCAACTTCATTCCGTTCAAATTGGTGAAGGAGTTGGCAATTTGTGTCTCGCACCTCCAATGAGGATACCAGCACCAGCAAACAACCGGGCTTCAAGTCTGATTCTCCACCTTTGGACACTACCGCTGGGATGCTTACGATCACCTTATTTCTACTGGACCCCCTGGCTGCTGAGGCAGCAGCTGCAGCTCTCGCAGCATCTTCGGCCTTGGCCTCTTGTTGAATTTTCCAGGGAAGCTTGCCAAAAGGCCACCAGGAGGGAGACTCAAGTTCTGACAGAAGTCTGCAAGACAGAGCAGTCAGAGAAAGGAGTTACTACTGTGTGTTATGTTACTATTACTATTAGTTAACACCATCAAGATATGTGCAAAACTTCGATAAGTTAGGAGATTTTAAAATAATTACTTATCAGCCACGCCCAAATCAGAGTCAATCTTCTCTAGTCCTTGCATCATGTTGTCAAACTGATCTCCCTGATGGCTGAGCACTATGCCAGTGTCTTCCAGTCTTCTCTGAGCTCCTGCCACCAGGTTGATCAGCTCTCTTCCCTTAGAGGGCTGGCACTCAGCACCCCGAGCCTCTGAAGTGGGAGAAAGAAGGCGCTCTCTCCAGAAATGCTCCAACACATTATAAACCACCACCCGGTTGGGCTTGAGGGAACCAAACCAATGCTTTACATTCCCCTCTTCAAGAACTGTGAGGGTGCTGAAGATGAAACTAGATGACTCCATCTTGATCTCCATTATTCGGGACAGGCGGAAGCTGGCTAGACTCTCCTTACTTTGGTTGGAGAGGAAGCGCACCGTGGTTCTAGTAAGTGACAGGGTCCCATTCTCCCACCGCTTCTCACTACTGATGTAGTAGGACCCAGGCCAGCTGTGGATGGCAATGTCCCGGCTCATTTTGAGAGGAGAGGCACAGGGGATGCACCTAGGGAAAAGGCAAATAAGCTTCAGTGTACACATGCAAACATTACTGCTGCTTTAATCTGCAGTTACATGATCATGCTGTTGTACTGACTGATCTGTGTTCAGGTAGTCAACATACTTTCCCCAGTGTGATCCAGGCAGCAGATAAGCTCAGATGAGGGGTTCACTCCGGCAACTTCAGCTCTTTATCCGATTTACAAGTGTGTTATTACACTGTCATGAACTATTATAATTTTACTACTTACTCTTAGTAAAATCATATCCATCCGACGCGACATAAATCGTCATCTCTGGATTAAGCATTACGTTACCCTTTAGTCTTCTTAGAAACTGTGGTGTTTATTACGGAAGTGATGTCTCTTTCCAGTACGGCTGTATTTACTGTCCGGCTGGAAAACTTTGCTAGCATAAAACATTTACACGATAAGGTTTAGGGGTAAATAAAAATCGCGAGCGAAGACGATGGGATAGAAAATAGCTCTGTTAAAGCATAGTATTAGCCTAAAAGAAAACCAGGATGTCAGTATGTATGTAGCAGTGGCATAAGATGACACAGCGGTGGCATGAAATGTGCGACGTTGAGGAGCAAACAGTCATATGGCGACCTGTTGTAAAAATAGAAAATATCGTTTTGTCATATGCTTGTTTTCTATCTTGAATAGGCTCAGTTTTGTACAGAAAACGAGAACGGGAATATGCTAACGGAAAATCCTTACCGCTAGATTTTCCTCTTTGTTCCCAGCTGTCCAGACCCTGACAGCTAAGGTTGCTATCCTGCTAGCCGAAGTGTTGTTTACCATAATGGACAGGGAGGCGTACCGCAACTGCTGCAGCCTGGTCAAAATACCAGGGCAGTCTTATGAGCAATTTTGGTCTTCGCATTTTGTAGACTACATCGACAAGGAGCTAAGCTATTCTAAATTTTTCAAGAAATACCTGCTACCTAATCACCCATGTATGTTTTCAAAGAGGTTCACAGAGACCTGGAAATGTAGAAAACAGTGGGTGACTGAGGAGGGGAAACCTAATTTCCAGAAACTGCTGCAAGAGTTTGGTAAATGAGACTCTCATTTGTGCATTACCAGGTTACAGCTGCAGTGACAAATGCCTTCTAAGGCAATGCATTTATGTTTTTCTTTCTTCACAGATGAGACTCCTGTCCCTGTTGCAAACTGCAATGCAAAGGAATACAATGCAAATCCCAAACAAGTAATGCCATTTAAGGAATTTATCCATTACTGGAAGGAATACATCCAGAATGGACACTCATCGCCCAAAGGATGCCTCTATCTTAAGGATTGGCACATGTCAAGGTATCATATTAATGAAAACAAACATAATTTTGTCTAGCAAAAGGCACACAAAAAAAAGGTATTTCATGATTAATGCTCAGGCTCTTTCAAATGTGTCAGCAAAAACCTGTACTGAAGTAGCATTATCCAGCATAATGTTTAGGCCAGTATGTTTACAGGTAGCCTGTTCTAAATGTGCAGATATGTTTATCAAAATGATAAAGTTTTGTCAGGGGTGATGTTGATAATATTTTTTGTTGGTTGTAAATGGATTGAAGTTGCATAGAAAATAGCAGATGGTCATGTTTAGTGTGTCCTTTTGTGTTATATGGGAGTATAGATTTCCATGTGGCTTTTGATTAAAAACAACAGCAACAACAGGTTACACCAAAAATACAGAACTCCCTACATGTTAGAATACACACAGCATACCTGTAGTTTGGGTCAGAACACACTTGTTATTTGTAAAAATGTACATTTAAGAAGAATCTGTGAATTTGACTGGTGAATTTTATATTGCTCAACAGGGACTTTCCAGAACATAACGTCTACACTACACCTGTCTTCTTTTCTTCTGACTGGCTAAACGAATATTGGGATACACTTGAGGTGGATGATTACCGTTTTGTTTACATGGGACCCAAAGGCTCATGGTATGAAAAATGAAATGTTGCAATGGTAAATCTCACATCATAGATCAGTATTTATTTATTTATTCCTTTTCCGTGCAACCCAATACTCTTTGTGGCTAGGACTCCGTTCCACGCAGATGTGTTCCGCTCCTACAGCTGGTCTGCAAACATCTGTGGCAGGAAGAAGTGGCTCTTGTATCCTCCAAGTCAGGAGGACTTTTTACGAGACACTCACGGCAACCTACCATATGATGTCACATCAGCTGAACTTCAAGACAGAGGCCTTTTCCCGCATTTTGAAGAAGCCTGCCAGCCTCTTGAAATTATTCAAGAGGCTGGTGAAATCATTTTTGTACCAAGTGGATGGCACCATCAAGTTTATAATCTGGTGAGACCTGTGACAGATATAGAAGCACCTGAGTCTTAGTTACATTCTCTATGAAATATCACAAATATATTACGTTATACAGAAATGATATGAAGAATTTCTTTTATCAGATTTAGTAATGTCTAAGTTCTATAAAGTTTCTGAGCTTTATTTTATTTTTTTCTTACAGGAAGACACCATCTCTATTAATCACAATTGGCTGAATGGCTGCAACATTGACATCATGTGGCAGTTCCTTCAGAATGAGCTGTCATCTGTTCAAAAAGAGATAGACGAATGGAGAAACACCATGGATTCATGGCATCAGCATTGTCAGGTATTTCAGACTGTTCACTCAGCATGCTGTCCAGATGTTCTGCTACCACAAATGTACACAATCAAGTGGTGACTGCTCTCTGCATTTACTTTCAGGTCATCATGAAGGCCTGCTCTGGTATTAATTATGGGGAATTTGCCTCATTCTTGAAAATAATTGCCGAAAACCGGATGGCTTTCCTGAATGCTTGTTCTTCTAGCGATTCCTCCGATTACTCGCGACATCTCTCAGAGACCCTGACGACTCTTGGACCTTACCATGCTGCCTTTGACCTACAAAGAGTGGCTCACATTATTGAATGCCTCTTGTGCAATGAAGACTTTAAGCGGCTTGATCATTCAACATCCACTTTGCAGCCAGAAACCCTGTTACAGCAAATCCGAGACACCATACAGTCCACAAGAGGGCAGCATCTCCTATATCAAGAGTAATACAGTATATACACGGTCACCTGGAATAGCTTGAATGTAAAGTGCCAACTTGTTTAGTGTGAAAGAGATTATGATAGTGTAAAGGTACAGAGTGTTTCCCTCCGTCACATTGTTTTTGGCTTGATTTTAATTTCTGTCAAAATTTTGCTTGTGAATGTTTGGATTTTGGTTTTGCACTGAAAAGAAAAGGCATAAAAAGATGAATAAATAAAAAAGACATTGTTATTTTTTTTCATTGACATTTTCCATACTGACTGAATAACCACCAGTGTCATATCATAATTGGTATACCGTTTATTATACAACTGAAACATCTTAGCACTGTGATAAATAATACTTTATAATCTTAGAAAATCCTTCCTAACTGGGTTTGTAGTGCAGACAGAACAGCTGTAAAGCAATGGCAGTGTAACATACAGTTCTCCAGGGATCTGTCAATGAGAAATCTGTCAGAAGTGATGCATGTCACATATCGGGGAGCTACAAAACGTCCTCCTCTTCAGTTTATTTCCCCATCTTTAGGCCACCAATCTGGCACAGAGACATCAAGTGTCACAGTGGTGTCGTCAGAAGACTTGAGCGTCAACACCTCCTTGGCATGAGCCAGGCGGATTAGGCTCAGACCCAGCTCCTCAACCCCTGCTCGGTGCTTCCCAGCTGGCTTGCCTGATTGTGTCTGCAGTGCAGTGCCTTCCTCCAGGTCTTGGACTGGAGATGACAATCGTACTGGCATGAGGCGTTTTCGAACCACCCCAGTGTGATGAGTCCTGGCTGTGAGCTCCTGGCCGATATAACAGCCCTTGCTAAAGCTGATACCCTGCATGTAGACGAGGTTTGACTCTAGTGGTAGCGCCACCCCAGGAGGAAGGTCCTTTACTCCTTCGGGAAGTCCTAGACAACAATGACAAAGAAAAACAAACAAGACTTTTGAAAATGGCTCATACTGACCTGCACTTCCCAACCCAAGTTTATCCAAACAATTTCCACTCTGTTATTGATTGGTCATACCTATTTCATAACGATGTCTGTGATAGTCCTCTATGTCTCCTTTGTGACAAGATGCTATGACATCCATGGGGTCAACTTGACTGCGCAACACCAATCTCCAACCCATTTGCAGAGCTCGAGGATCAGCCTCCCATACCAGAGCTCTTTCCGGGGCAGAAAGCTCAGGCTTACTGGCCTCCTCATCTGGGTTGTTTTGTTGGGCAAGCACCGCCCACACGGAGAGCTCTGGACAGGGACTAATGCTGACCTTTCGGCGGAGCTTGTACACCTTCAAATGTCTTAAGATTGAGTCCTTTATTGTGCTGTCACATTCCAGGAACACACCATGCCCGCCCTCTGCTTCTTTCAGACTGAAAAGAAATACAACAAGGTGAGTGGCTCATAAAAAGATTAACCAGCCAGAAAACAGCACACTGGTGTTTTCACTTATTTATTCTAGGTGGAGCTATGAAGGGAACTTATCATGGGAAACAGATGTGGTCAGCAGACATCATGTGCCAATTATAATACAGGGTGTGTGTAACTGCTAGAGTGGATGTGTATTAAAGATACGCATTATCAACTTTGCCTTTTCAAAATTTTTGATATCAACAATTAAATTCTTCTCAAAACAAAAGTTGTTTCTGCTATACATGTGCATTGAACTTGTCCCCTTAATGAACCCTGAGAGCAGGAAGACTCTGATAGAAGATGTAACCAGACTTTTGCTTGCTACAATAAGCTGTCAAAGCAACTTCTAGTCATATACGAGGAGCCTCCTTGTCCACAGCCTATAGTAATATTTCATGTTTCTTATTTTAAGGTTTAATGTAAAAAGAGAAACATTAAGAACCACACTAGAGACTCAAAATGCCTCCAAGAAGAATCACAATGACTCTAAAGATGCAAAGTGATTTTAAAGGCACGTCAAGTATGAAGACAGACAGGAACCCAAAGAAAGATGATCAATAGGAAAGAAAGGAAAGAAAAAAAAACACAAGAAAGAGATGCAAACTGGTGACCTGTGGAACTGGGGAAAAAAGAGCTAAATGAACACTAACAGACACCAAATTATTGCAAACGAAGACAAATGAGTGACACAACAGAATAAGATCACAAATAAAGAGAAGAGGGCAGTCGAAGAATGAGCAATGGCTGCAACGATTCAAAATAGCTGCAAAGAAATTCAACTGGCAACTAAATATTTGAAAAATGACTGCAAAGCATCAGTCAAGTCAAGTGACCTCAAAGAGTTGTGAGGAGTTTGCATCTTCTGTGCTGGTGTTTTATCCCCTATCCCCCTTTTTTCCCCTCTGGTTTGTCTACCTCACTCCAAAAACATGTATGATACTGTTGGATAACTAATGATTCTAAACAGGAATTGGTGTTCATGCTTATCTGTCTCTGTGCCGGAGTGATAATTGTCAGCCAGGATAACCCCAATCCCCCCCATGACCCTGAACAGGAATACAGAATAATTGCAAAATAGCCAGATATAATTCGCAGCTGGGATACAAAACAGATGGTTTTTCTTTTCTTTCTTTTTAGAGTGACGTGAAGAGGATTTCATCGAACTGTGACAAAGCCCTTTCTCTCAGCTTGTATACCCAACACCCGGCTTCCTTATCAACAACCGTCCGCACCATCATGAAAATAAGTATCAACGCCTTCGTGCTCCCTGTAATCGCACCAATAACAAAATCAAGTACACTTACCTGTACAACAGGATGTCATACAGAGTTCTCCCTTGTACATTTAGCATGTGAGCGTACATGGCAGCGTGTTCTGGCTCTTCAAACTGCTCCATGTCATTGGTTATAAGCCCCTGAAGAAACGGGTTTGTGTCTTGTCCTTGAATCTTAAGCAGCGTCCTATGTTCAAGGTGGTAGCACACAAACTGTCCCGGGACATTTTTACCCGTGTCCTGGCTGTATCTCTTGACCCGGATCGCCGCTGAAGCTGGAGCCCCGGAGAGAAGCGAAACACACAAGCCGGCGGGTTTTCTAGCGTAAACACCCAGAGCGGTGGACGCTCCTCGAGCGAAACAGAAGAAGCCCATGGTGTGGAATCACAAAGGAGTGGATCAAGTCCTAAAATGAGAGACGACTCCGTTCGCAACAACTGCGAACAGCTACATAACCGAGGACATAACAACTTCTCCACTCAAAGAGGGCTCCATTTTGGTGTCCCATAATGCATTGCTCAATAATATAGGATCACGTGGTGTGCACCACTTGCGTCTCGTAATAACATTAGTATTTCTATTTAATGCAACTTATTTTTGAACACATTTCAGAAATTCAGAAGAAAATCTTTTACTTTCTACATGTTGAGGTTGTTTTAGTATCCTCGTTAATGCTGACGTCCAGGGGAGATTTATCAGTCCATACAAAGATTTGACATAGATTTGTGGTCCAGTACGTAATTTAGCAGCCCCCCCCTCCCGCCAGGAATGGTATTTTGACAGCTACCCTTACACGGAGTTTCAATGCATGTTGTGTGTATGTATGCGTGTTTGTTGTATTATCTTATGTAAAGCACTTTGTGCTATCTGTATGAAAAGTACTGAGGACACTTTTTTACTTATCACTTGGATCTTTTTGTGGGTTTTTTGTTTTTATCTTTGGCACAGAAACCTAACTGTATTTGTCTAGAGTTGATATATGGCTTCTTCCTTGCTCTATACAATTTAAAATTATATTTCAAGAAACACAGTGTTAAATAATATGCAGTCATTTTGAACAATTGCAGTTTCTAAAGGTTTTTTTTTTTGCCATTAAAGCATTCTAACAATCCAATTTTATTGTAAGCTTTCATGTTTGGATCAGACATTTTCTGCTTTCAGAAACACAATTGATCCCACAATGAGTCAGAGAAACAGAGAACAACTGAAAAGCAGGAAATCTGAGATTTTAAAGTCATTTATTCTCTCATGAATGAAATACTAGAACAGTCTTCAAAAGTTTGAGGCACTTTGATGCATTAAAACAGCGAAGGCAGGATTAGCTATTACTCAGAGACCAATTGCTCCAGTGACAGAAAAAGGAAAATCTTCATCTCATCTAACAAGCCTAAACATAAGTGTTCACTGAATAGCTAAGGACAGGATTCCTACTGTAGTCTAAATGTATACTTTATGTTCCCAGTGGTAAAGCATGCATAATCTGCTTCAGATGGCAGAAAATCAGTTAAGTTAAGGAAATAATCAGATTTTCTATTTACTCATCGCTTTCTGTCACACTGAAAGGCCTTGAAAACAATAGCATAGACAAAGGCTTTGCACGCAATCATCACACTGTGCAGATGTTTCCCAGGAAAGCTTTTAGTAAGACAGCCCTCTTTCATTATCTTTATCAAAATATTTCACATTTAACTTGCTTCAAGAAACACTCAGTACTCCATACTGCATCCAAAAATGCTTCTCCCAAATATTAAGCATGCATCTTTCTGGCAACAGTTGCCATAGTTTAGAAATAAATCATTGTACAATTGTGTTGTGTTGCTCAGCACTTTCAAATTTGTGTTGAGAATACAATCACACTCTTTCAAAGCTAAACTTCTCCAAGTAAAAGCAGTTTCCTTCTTACTGATGGTAAATCAGATAAATAGTTTGAAGCAGTCTTTTGACATTTTAGCTGAAATTAGAGATGCTGAAGTAAGTGAGTAAATGTTAGCTACATCCAATAGCTATAACAAGTACAAGATAACTGACTACAGTAATAGAGTATATTTATGACATTGGATTTTTATCATTTCTTCATGTGTTTTCTGATTTATTCAAACACTAGGCTTTCAGTGTACTCTACTTCTTTTGCTGGTATGATTGAAATCTCAGTTTATGTTGTCCGAAGTTTGATCTCTTTCCTCCAGCTCCAGCTGCCTCACAGTTCTGGAGACTTAAAAGTTTGTACTGTTAATATCCTAAAATAGATTAATTACTAGATCCAGACAGAAGTCTTTCCATTTTTCACAATGGTTGCAGCCTTCTCTGTGGCCGACTTTGGCCTGGCTCCTTGTTTCTCCTGGACTGTATTGACCCGATTTTGCTCTGCCATTGTGCCCCCAGATACAGGACTGCTGGTTCTGGAGGTTTGTTGGTTAGTTTTGGTTTGATAGGTTTGAAAGGCCATATCAAGCTGTTCCTGTGCAACCCGTAGGTGCCGGTGCAGACTTGCAAGATCAGAGGGGATGTTTTCGTCCGGGCTGATGCACTGCTGCTCCTGAGCCACATTGGCCATGTTCTGCTCGTGGGTGATGAGGCTGTTGGGGATCCTGCTAGGCTTGTCTGTTTTCATCACAAGGTTGTACCCTGGCGGTGAAGCTGGGATGTTGCGAGAGAATGGATAGCCATAAGACATAGCACGTCGACCACGGTTCCTCTTCAAGCGCAAAGTGTCCCGAAAAGTCCCAATTCCCAGGTGAAGCATCTCACACACATTTAGGACTAGACAAAGGCAGCTTACTACATACATAATCAAGAGGAATATTGTTTTCTCAGTAGGCCTGGAGATAAAACAGTCCACTCTGTGTGGACAGGGTACCCTGTTGCACACATATGAGGGATTAACACGAAAACCATAGAGGAGATACTGTCCAGCAAGGAAAGCGATTTCAAAAATGGCTCGTGACATGAGTTGAAGAACATAGATTCTCATTAGGCCTTCTTGCATAATTCTTCTGCGGCCATCATGCTTTGGTGGGGCTTTGTTAGTGCTGCTTATTGGTTCAGGCTTGGCCTCCTGCACCTCCAACGTATCCTCATAGATCATAGGCTCAGCATCGTCATCTTCCTCCTCTTCTAAAACATCCTCCAGTTGATGGCTTTCTCTCCATCTTGAGTGAGGAGGTGGCTTCTTGCGTAATCTCGGATGCTTTCTGCGCTCCAACTCTGAGGATCGGGCTATCTTGTGGATGGCATAACCCATGTACATGATGGAGGGAGTGGAGATCATGATGATCTGGAAGACCCAGAAGCGAACATGCGAGAGGGGAGCAAAGGCATCATAGCACACGTTGTCACAGCCTGGCTGCTTGGTGTTGCAGGTGAACTTGGTCTGCTCATCTGAGTAGATGGACTCACCTCCGACCGCTGTAAGCACAATGCGAAAGATGATGAGCACAGTCAGCCACACTTTCCCCACGAATGTGGAGTGATTGTGAATCTCTTCCAGGAGGCGAGTGAGGAAGCTCCAGCTCATGTTGCTCTTCCAAACTTTTCAACTAGAATCTGTTAAAAAAGAAAATAAAATGGAAAAAAGAAGTAAAATTTAACATGCAAAGACATACACACAAAAAAAGATGTTAGAATTTGGAGAACTATGAAATTAATTAAACATGTTATTGGCTGTAATTTGGCACCAGAAGTCATGGTCATTACAAGTCTTAATATAGTTTCTTATGCAGGGACTTTTTAATGTTGGTGAAATTCTCCAACAGAACTAATTCAGAGAAGGGACCTCATTATTACACCTCATCTATCAAAATAAACAGTGATATTGCGATAGCAGGGATATTGTCAGAATCCCTTCAACTACCCCAAATTAAAAGAAATTCATTTTACTGTCAGAGAGGATCAAATCAAGAAATATTAACATTTGAAAGCCACATTTGATTATTTATATGTGATACTTGCTGATGCACTTCTGTCCATCAACAATCAATTATTTTACTTTTCCAAGTTTTTTTTTCTTTTTCAAAATGAGGTAAATGAATCACAAATAGCAAAGACAGTCACTGTTCATCTACATGCCTTGGGAAATGTTTGCAATCAATGAAAACTCCCATACCCAGAAAATCTCAAAAGGAAGGTTTTTCTCTTATTTCTAGCCAAATTATTTTAATCACTATCAAAATACTCTGACAAAAACGTATGGTATTCTCTACATGCCACTGCAGTGGAAGTGCCTGGTGCCTTTGGTTTTAAGGTGATTGCACGGTTAAATTGCGGGAAATGACACAAAATAGCTGAAGATTAAAAGACAAATAGCAATAAAACTGCCACGCACAAAAGATCAACGTTGTTGTCATCATACAACAGACCTGAGAGTAACACTATCAGTAGAAAAGAGCAGAAAAAATATTTAAAAAGTGGCAAAGCTGGAGATCTTTGAAAGCCCCTTCCGGTACCAGAGTGTGATCCATTCAGAGCACCACTTTAGAGACATATTGCTTTCTGTGTTTCAGCACTACATGCCAGCAGTCATACACAGGCGAAACTGATGACATAAGATCTCACAGAGTCATATTCTCCTCACAGCCGGCATCAGTACAGACTCTGTGAGGCAAGTGAAGCTACAATGAGGAGACAGGGTGGCACTTTACTCATTGTGCAGAGCTGCATGTTGATCATGACTGCAATACTGTACTCCCTGGCGTGTGATGTGCCATCTCCCCTACCATCTGAGCGAACAGGAGAGGATTGTTACTCTGCCACAAGGCTTGCCCTCCAGATCCAGCCATGCTGATGCCGGAGAGAGGTACATACTCTTAGAAGCAGATGGCATCCATGGTGTGCGGCTCATGTCCCCTCAGGATGGCATGACAGAAGGGTTGTTCCACCAAGGACTTGTGTTTGAATGAATTTGTTGTATCATAGCGTGAGCCTTGGTCTGACAAGAACAACAGCTTCTACATGTTTGATGTTGTTTCACTACCTGTTATCTCAATTGTGTGTTTATCTGCTTATAGTGGGGCTGATTCAACCAGGTTGTCTTTAACAAAGTTAATAAAAAATGCGACATCAGTACAACCTGGTGGTTCAGTGAACCAAAGATTTCACAGAATGTTAATATGAACTTTTCCATGGAAAAAACAACAACAATGCAAAATGTTAACAGAAATATTTTACCAAAAACATGCAAATGTCAACTTTGAAATAAAATGATTGGATTAGAGATTGTGTTAATGGATTTTTGATAAGATTTGCGCAGATGTCACCGTAGGAAATCATGTACATTTTTGGAGCTTTTTCAAATAAGAAACAAGACTTGCCTTATGCAGCTTTTTGTTTGAAAATAGTAAAAATAAGTAAGAATATTACAAATGCCCACACATCACTTTTAAATTCTACAGAAATAAATAGACTTTTATAAGGGTAGTGATAAAACTGGATATTCTGATTTTAAATGAAAGAAATGATAAATTCACAATTACAACTATTCTATAATTACTTTATAATCTTTCTGCTGAATTTAGGGACTTTATGATAAATGCAGGAGCTGAACATATTTTTCTCCATCAGATGAAATTAAATTCTTGCAAAATATAAATGTAATTCTCTCAAATACATAGAATTGTTTAAATTTTATAGACAGAAAGTTTTATTTCAACTGTCGGAAGTAAGACAGAAAGTCTAATTAAAAAAATCACCGTCTAAAAATTAAACAATAATTGTCAGTGATGTGACAGTTGCACAGATATAGGTATACAGTCCATTTAGTGAAATTCCAAGTAAATAAAAACTCACCTGAAAAAGCTGCACATGCATTTCCCATCCTCAAGTTCTCCTTTGCCCTCTCTAGATATCTCCTACATAGCCTGATTCATATATTACCTCTTCCATCCTAATGTCCTGGCCCCCTCCCTCTTATTAATAACTTCCAGCCTGACAAGATCAAAAGCAATGACTAAACTTATTGGACTACAATTCCTGTTAAATCCTGTTTTCCCCACTCTGTGCAGAAGTGAGGTCTTGCTGCTGCGAATGCCTCACATACTGACTTGTGTCTGGTTTCTATTACACCAGCCTTCTGCCCAAGAAGGAAGTATAAAAAACAGAGAGGCAGA
Organism: Atherinosoma microstoma; assembly: GCA_037177055.1. Taxonomy (NCBI): domain Eukaryota; kingdom Metazoa; phylum Chordata; class Actinopteri; order Atheriniformes; family Atherinidae; genus Atherinosoma; species Atherinosoma microstoma. The sequence continues at coordinate 17,895,866 of JBBBVU010000008.1, forward strand.
AAAAAAATCCTCCTCTGGCAAGTGACCCTGAACCAAGGGTTCAGACATGAAGATATTGTACTGCGGAGTGAAATGAACACCCAGCTGAGGGAGCTTGTTAATCGCAACTCAGTCTTTCATTGCCCCCCCCAACATTCATGTTCAACATTTGTAACACAGATGATGACCCTCCCTCTCTCTCTTTTTCTTTTACTTTGTCTCCATCCAAGTGTCTCAGCTTTATGTCTTCATAACCCCAACGATTTATAAACATCAACAGCTCACTGACAAAAAAAGATCTGTCGTGACAGATCGTGTACATATTTGTAAAAATGCAAGTTATCACCTAAAACATCAATTCCTTTTCAGCTCCCTCTGTTTCTGTCACAAAACACACACAAATCCACACACATCAAGCACAACAAATTCTTATTACTAACCTATAAATTATCTGAAAATTACATAACAGTTTACAGTGGGTGACGGTTATGAAGAAACATTGTTAGGGAGAGTAAGACAGGGACTTTAAGGGCGGCAGTGTCACTAAGACATAAGCCACCTTGCCCCAGTGCAGATCAGCTAAAATGTAACCAGGAGGTATGCTCAGTCATATCAAGTGTCATAATATTTAGATGTTCCATCCAGGCAGATGGCCGGATAACAGAGAATCGGACAGGTCGCACTCTGCATTCCCGGCGAACGTCCTTTCCAACTTCATGTTTACACTAACAGCCTTCACCTTGGCTTGTCGGAGTGAAGTAGCGGACATTGTTACTTAAGGCATAAGATGGAGTTTTGTCAGGACAGCAAAGGCATGTGGACAGAGGTCTCTCCATCAAAAACACACACATGCATTTCATTATTCTTCTTTTAGTCTGTAATAACACAACAAAATACAGATGAGGAGGTGATTTGTGCTCGATTAAAACTGGAAAGGAATTCCTTCATCTTTTTATTCTGTGCCAGAAATTGCCGTCAGGTTTTGGAAAGGATCTAAACTGAAAGTATTTTGATAGAGGGCAGATAAATGGATTAGTGTCTGGTTTGCATTAATGAAAAGGGGCTGGTCATTGTCACAGTGGCCATATTATAATGATATCCTTACGAGACCCATAATAATCTTTCAAATATGAAATATATAAAGTTATAAAGCAAAGAATAACACTCAACAATATTAGAGTCTGCCATCAATTAGATTTGTTTCAACTTTTCAAATGATGATGGAGAAATTCAAATACAAATGAAGACAGCAGGAGGAACATTGAGACTGAGATATTGCCATCACATGAGACGTCTTTGTATTAGAATATCATTCCGTTAGAGTGTTTTTTTTGGTGTAAAGAAGGCTCTAAGAGTCAGCCATCTAGGCCTGCAGGGTCCATCATCCAGAGGGCTTCACCTTCAAGGCTGGCCTCTCCATCCAATGGAAGAGATGTGGTGCAGCAAGCACCCTTGGTGCAGCAATGAGAAAAAGAAGACAGGGGATGCTGCTGGAGTGACTGGAGCAGTTGGAGTTTGGACATGTGATACCCCTAAGGGACCAACAAGCACGTGTTTTTAAGTTGCCATGCACTTTCTTCTCTCAAAAATCATCCAAGAGACACGGATGGTCGAGCGAAGATGATTAAAATGTGAACATTAAGATTAGAGTTCCTGGACAATTGCAGAACTTGTTCTCTCTGAATGTGACATGCAGTTAGAACTTCAGCCTGAATGACTCATTATAGTTTTCATAATGTGTGCATTAATTCATAAAGTGTAGTTTGATTAACCATGAACATTTCTCTAACCTAATTTAAGAGACAAATCAAGTACCATTTGCAGGTTATGTTATTCACAAAATGTCTACATGATATTTTGTGTAAACGTGTATTTGAAAAGTTTGAAAAGTACTCCAAAGGATGCTTTTTCTTAAAGCAACTGTTTCAAACTGAATCATATTAGATCCTGACATTATTTGGAATTCTAAATGGGATTATAAAGCCAGAACTGTGTGAGACTGATAAATAGCGGTATCCTTCATGCAGTACCTTCAGTGCCTCCTATTGTCAGCACCCAGCCAGGACTCTGGAGTGGGACACAGTGGGAGTAATGGTGACAGAACTGTAAGAGATCCAGCTTGACAATGTACTGTGTACTATAATTTACTCTGGCCCTGTAAAATGTGGTGTTGCTTGACCTAGAGAACATGAACGTACATTGGGCCGTGTTGCACGCTGGGCCAGGAGCACCATCTTGTAGGAATGCTCTCCCACTACTTCTGTTGAAGACCATTAAATTTCATTTTGTTCGGCTAAAAACGGCCAAATGTAATGGAGAAGGGAAGAGATGGAGAAAGGACAAAAACAAGAAAGAAGATGGATCTTACGAGGACTCAAATCCCACCAGATCTGTTCATTAACAAGCTGGTATTATGCTATAATCTAATACCAATCATTTGTCAAATCTATTAAAGTAAGCAAATTACATTACCTCCAAATACATGCTGTTATGTGTTATTTAATGAATGTTATATGTAGAGTCCAAATATTGACTATAAAGATGTATCTTAATGTCAAAACTCATTAGAAATGTGTTTTGATCTGTTTTTTTTCAAAATGAGGAAGAGATATCTCACATTTGGTTTGAGGATTAAAAGTGGATTTATATACAATTTGCGATGCTGATCCCACAGTTTGAGGAACATAATCCTGGAGTTATAATTCAGGGTCTGTGCACACAATGCAGCATCAGAGCAAATGAAATGGTGTCTAAGCAAATCTATGATGACATAATTTTCACTTCTAGACATCATGTGATATGACCAGTGTATACCATGGTCTTGGTTTTCTTTAATTTTCCAGTATTAGTTAGCATTTTCTTGTTGTACTTTGGTTCAGTCATAGTTAACTATCATTGGTCACTGCTCCGCACACTGTCTCAGTTCTCCACTGGCTCTTCTCACGACAAATTTCTATGAGATTTCATGTTTCTTTTTTTGCCCATTTTTGGTCTCTTTGGAGCTTTGTAGACTCTCTTCAGCATCAAACTCCTATGCTGGTCCATATTTCTAATCCTGTAGTCACTAATGCTTTACTGATGAACTGTGTGTTCTAATTGTGTAAGAAAAATGTATCTCAAAAACCTGGTTCTCCCTCATCTTTCCATATTTAAGTCATTATTGGAGTTAAACAAAAAGATGCTCTTTTGAATAGATCTGGTAAGTGAAGGACGCTATAAGTGACATATTTATCTACAATACCACAGTGTCAGGCTAAGCACTCAGGTTAATAAAACAATGAACACTAAAGAGCCGATGTGTTCTTTAGCAACATTTGCTTCCTTTTGTTAAGCTTTCAGGCATTGGAGAATAGTCTATCATTTTTATGATAGGTACAAATATCTATGAGTTGAGTTAGAATAGTGCTGCCTTTATAATAATGAATTAAAACAAAAGGATAATAATCAAATATTTATATTTTTCCAGGAAGGCATCCATTGATGTGTTTTAATTTCACAGAAATTATGAAATCATATGATGAAGTCATCATCAAGCAAAAGTGCAAAAAGAGTAGAATCACTCCCGACACTGTTTAACTTTAAATGCACTGTCCCTTTGTCCTCAGACAAGTCAGGCTACTTTAGCTTTAGGAAACTGTTGTTCATGTTGATAAATATTGATTGGACAGCCCACAGCCAGGAAAACATTACAGTCTTCCCCTGTAAGACATAATCTGACATTGCTGTTGTTACAAGGACTGGCATCATGCGACAGCCAAAAGACTGTTTAATATTTATTAAGTCAAGGTTGTATTTATCATTGAGTAACTATTTTCCAATAGAACACAGATATTTTTTGATTTACACAACATGACTTTATATAAGATGGCTGTGAATAATACTCACTACCCCCTTCAAAAAACAAACAACAAAAACAAATAATTCCCTGTGGCACAAGTTAACACTCACTATATACACAGTTTCAGAAATGTATAGCCTGTGAGTTCATGCTGTAATGTATTGTGATTTTTTTCTCAGACAGTTTTGCCTCGGAGAGTTTTCTGAGGGCTGTGAGGTAAAGTGATGCAACACAGCGGACTGAACATCTCGACATCTCTCCTTGGCTGCCACCAATGTCATCACTGGAGTTTTATCCAAATGTATTTGTTGAATAAAGTTGATGTGAGTAGACTGGGGGGCTGTGGAGGTCTGTGTTTATGTAACATATCAAGGTCCACCATGTGACTTGGATGTGCCCCCCTCCCCCTCAGAGAAAAGAGTGACACAAGACACCAGAGCAAAAAACATGCAACTTAATGCTTGGACTCCTCCTCTCATCCTCTTCCACCACTATCATTAAACAACCCTCACCAGGCTGTGAGGGGCTTTCCCATAGGCAGCCTGTGAGTGGTGGCAGTCCCATCACATTTGTTCATTTTTCTCCCAGTTTCTCAGCCGAGCCTCTCCTACCCCGGAGCTGAGTGCGTCCCGTGCCAGTTTGACTAAGGCTGGACTCCACTGAAGCGACTGAGATGAAAAGCCTTGAGGTGGATGCCAACAACTTTTCTAAGCAAGAGCACTGCATCTCCCACATTTGAGCAAAGCAACTTGTTTTGAGTGTGAATTCTACTGCATTCAAATAGCTATGGAAACATATTTAGAAATATATTATGATTCTTGGCTAGAAATGTGATTAAAACTTAATTTTGTAATCTACTACATTGCATCACTCTCACCATTTTAAAACCACACATGTTAACTTGATGAAACTTGGATTTTTTTTCCTATATATTGTTGAGAGTGGCAGTTCAACTGCTTAAAGTTATTCTTAATTCTCAGAATTACTTTACAAATATAGCCTGCTGAGTTTTTCCTGCAGGACAGGGAAAACTAACTACCAAGCCACCATCTATATAAACAAAATAGCAAGGCTTTGCTTGTGGAGCTACAGGGTTTTAATCTTTGACGTTATCTTGTCGTAACAGTCCATGTCATTGACTGAGTTCAGGCAAGACCAAAGGAGCAGCAAACCTAGGGAGGGTCATTTGGACTATCAAAGATGCATCATTACAACTACTTAGTTCTCATACATGCCTTAGTGCTGTTGCCCTTCTCCAACTGAGTGAACTCTAGACACTGATAATGCTGATAGCAACTCTGCAGGATTTCCTACTGATATCAGCAATATACTCCCTATCTGTGATGGATGTTTATTCAAAAAGCTCAAATCAAAACTGTGCATATGCCTGTATTCTATAGGGGACTAGTTAACACATGTGACATTTAAAGCTTGGCTATTAAGTGAGGCGATAAAAAAAGGCAATCTGTTGAGAAAGATATCAACCTTCAAGGTCATTGTTATTATTACCGTAAAAGGGTATTACATTAGAAGGTTATATTTTGTGAATTGATTGAATAAATGCTGCTGACTGCATACAAATGAGATTATAGTTACGGGTTTGAAATCCTTCAGTGGCTCTATATACTCTATGTACAGTATTTACAGTAGGATTTTTTTCATTTGAAGTTTAAGCCACAAGATGGCATTATAACACTCAGTTAATACAGACTCATTGAGAACTTTTACACACATTTTGTAATATTTGACTTTCAGAGGCAGCTTTATGAACAGGTGAATGACCCAGAGTGTCAAGGACGAAGTAAAATGATAACACATGTGGTAGTGTGAGCAGTCAAGGTAACACTTGATGAAAACAGCCCCTTGTCCGACTTTCGAGGCTAAACAAAACTTCAAAACTTCTGTTTCCTAGATAATTTGTGCTGTTGAAGTATGGAGTTCATTTATGTTTTGAATTTAGAAAAAAAAAAACTAAACAAATTGTACATATTTTAAGCTAGGCTCCAGTTCTCTGATACATTAAAAAAAAAACTTTTGTTAGGCTCATTTTACCTGATATTTTCTCACAAAAATCTCATAATATGATTAAGTCTTTAAATGATTAAACTATTTAAATATGTAGTTAACCGGACGGTTAAGACTTTTACAACCGGACTAGGGCAAGAGTCTGCACTTTTAATTCTTAATTTCAATTGTATATTTTGTTGCATGGTAATTTGTTTGTTTTTGTGCTGCTGCTGAGTCATCACAATTTCCCTTAGGGGATCAATAAAAGTATTTATCATCATTATCATCATACAATTAAAAAAGATTTAATTACATAGTTTAAAATTCTAAAAATTTTGAGATGCTGAAAAATAAAAGTTTAAAAATTTAACTACATAGTTAACTAAATTAATAAAATTTTGGGAAATATAATGTAATTTTTTAAAGTCTTTATGGCAAATATGTAGCAGCTAATGTTTTTCTGACAGAGCAATGGCAAAAATCCCCAAATCCCCATACATATAAACAGAATAGCAACATTTTGCTTATGGAACTGTTAGGCTTTAATCTTTTTTCGTTATCATGTCTTGGCTGGGTTGAGAGAAAGCCAAAGGACGCCTATTCAGGGTCATTTGGACTATCAAAGATGCATTATAAAAGCTCCTTCTTCCTTATACGTGCCTTAGTGCTGTTGCCCTTCTCTGACTCAGTGAACTCTAGACACTGATAACACTGATAGCAACTCAGCAGAACCCCTTCAGCAGTATACTCCCTATCTTTGATGTACACTTGTGCAAAAAGCTTACATCAAAACTGTTTAACTGTCTGTACTGTAAAGTTGACTAGTTAGCACATGTGGGCGTTTAAAGCTTGGCTCTTGAGTGAGTTGATAAGAAAAGGCAATTTACAAAGATAACCTTTTTAAAGGTCATCGTGATCATTGTTAAATGATAATGCGGTGATCAAAGCAGTGACTATTTTGTTGATTCATTCATTTAATGTGGCACACACGATTTCATCCCCAGTGCAGTGGCCTGCAATAAAAGAGCAAGAGTCTTTGGTTGCTCTATGGACTTTCTCTTAATTGTCCACACCTGTAAAAGTAGGTACTTGAGGTTTTCCTGGCAAGGTTTGCTCTTGTTTCTGGAGGACGCAACAAAGTGTTGGCCCTCGATATAAAATGGAGACTGAACAGAGTTAACGGGAAAAAAGAAATTTATTGGACTAAAATGATGTGGTGTTCCCCACATTTTTGTTATGGGGCTTCTTATTTGAACATTTCCATGTTACCACTTGCTCAAATGAAGCAAAGCTGAGAAATATGTTACCATGGTTTCGTGGACGACACACAAATCTACATATCCATATCGCCAACAAATTATAATCCCTTGCAAACACTCATTAATGAAATACACAACTCCATGTTTTAGAATTTAATCAACAAAACAGTCATACTGACAATTTCTTTGGAGTCATTAAAAATAGGTTTAAAATCTATGATCAAATTCAGTGTGTAATGTTAAAAACCACAAAGCAGACAAGGAATCTGGGTGTCATTATGGCGTTGGACCTGAACTTTAACAGCCCAATTAAGGCAGCTCCAAAGTCAAACTACCATTATCTGAAGAATGTTTAAAGGAATAATGTTTAAGAGTTATTTAGGAAAGGTAACATGCACTTATCTTTAGATTACTGTAGCAGTGTATCTACTTGTCTGCCTAAAAGATGAACAGCTGCAGCTGATTCAAAGCTTTGCTGCTTGAGCCCTCACCAAGACCAGAGAAGTGGGTCATTCTCTCTGATTCTTGGGTCTACATTATTAAATTTTATACATCAGATTAATATATTCATATGTGTAATTCTATGTATTGTATATATTGTACTTAAAAGTGCATTGTCAGAGAAAGAAGAAAGAAAATTTCATGGGGTTGCCAGATCATTGTAAAAAAAAATTTAAAATTAAAAAAATTATATATATATATTTGGAATTTTTATCAAGACTAGCAAATGTAACACATTAATGCATAAACAACAAAGTTATTACTCATGCCATATTAAAAATCCAAAATTGGGTTATCTCAGCGAGAGAAGCTGATTTTGGGGATGTATATGCTTTTTTACAGCTGTGATATGAATCCACCAAAAAACACTTTTCACACCATCATGCTGCAGTGCTGGCTTGATGCATGAAAACACACAGGAAAACACTCTTCCGCCTGTTACTACGTCTTGTGCCGACTCAGTATCAGAGGTGGGGCGACTTAGTATTTATGTTCTCAAGCATGTTGCACTACAGACACAAAGTTGATAGTTCCCCTGAAAAAGTGACCAGGCAAGCCTTATCTCCACACCTTCACAGGTGTGGCAACAATGGACTTTACTAAATTAAGAGTAAGAGTAAGATAAGAACTTGTGCAAACATTTAGAAAATGTTTGATTTCTCGACACTGATAAGGTGAATATACAAAAAACTTTCAACACTGTACAAAACTTGACCACATTTTTTTTAAAGGGATTTAAGGTAGTATTACAGTATTTTTACATTTTCCAGCACATCTAATTATACAGAAAGGGGAGTAATGTAGTTGCCACTGTACAATTTCTTTAGATAGTATTGTCATTTTTCACAAACCACTTTAGTAATAGCACCATAACTTTAAGCAGAAATCCCAGGAACAACAGTACAATATTTACATGTAGCTCACATCGAAACAAGAGGACTGTTTCAGGCTTTTACAAACTTCTTTCTTGTTCAATAACTCACTGAGAATACATGCCCTGTGAGGCTATAAAACACCTCCTTTTTCTGCCACTTCTATATATATCAACATCTAAATATTCTACTGAACAGAAAAGTTAGCACATTTTAAGATGTAAATTTGTGCCATTTGAGTTTCCAATTCACAATCAATTCCAATTCAGAATCAATAGAAAAATGGAAGAATGATAGCGTGTCTTTACCTGTCCATGTGGATAAAGCAGGAATTATTTCTATGTTTTGTAGCACAGCATCCTGGGCAGGCATCCAGAGACATTGTTTTACAGCTCTGGCTCGGTAGCAGGATGACAAAGACAATGGGTCGTTTTTCTTCAAAACCATTCACCACCAAGTACAGGCAGCAAGAGAACAGCATCCTGAAAAAGGCCCCATTGTCTCACTGCTTGTCCAGTTCCATTGCTATTAGTGCTATGTCTTTCATTCAGAATGACTTCCACCACAGCCCCATTTATTTGCACAGAAATTAGCAGCATCGCTCTGGACTTCCAAAACCTTTTTCAAATTAGTTGTGAACAGCCTGCGATGTTAATCGGAGTAAGCAATGTAGAAAATGGATGGATGGATGAGTTGTAAATGGGTGAACTAAACTATGTGTGTGAATACATCATTTCTAGCTATTGCTAACTCCACATTCATTTCATCATATTTCTACAACTATAGTAAATATGCAACACATTTTTACTTGCTATATATGATGTAGCACTGATGCTTGTTCATAAGAATAATTATTATTTCTATTGATGATTATTTATCTATTAATTTTTATTTATTTTTTCCACAAGATAGCAATATGGAATGGTAGTTCCCTTTCCTTCTAATAATTTGCCAAAAAATAGATAATTACAAATAAATAACAAATTTTGGTCTTCAAGTTATTGAACAGTTGGCCCAATCATGGACAATCTTAGACAATAACAAATGAGAAGTTGAAAAACTGACCCTTTTTTTCATTATCACAAACTACCAGCTAATTTTTTTTCTGTATTTATTTTATTGAGATGAAAAATACTGGTGTGGTCACTGATGATATTGGTCACTGTTATCTTTGAGTCCTTGACCTTAGCTCATCCTTTGAAATAGACACATTACGACATCCTGATGAACAAGGCCCATGAATGGGTGGACACATCAGGGGTGGCCCAGATCGATAATAGTTCGGACAGCTTTAAGTCTCAGCTAAAGATACACCTGTTTCAAATTGTATATGGTTAAGTTGGTGTACATCCTTCTATTTTTATTTGTTATAATTTTATGCTTTTATGTTTCTATGGATTTTATTGTAAAGCACGTTCTGATTTTATCCGTGAAAAGCGCTATTCAAATAAATGTTACTCACTAACTTACTAAATTACTTACTTACTGAATAATAAATGGATGATTCAAAGTAGATATTTGTCAGTTCAAGTGTAAAGGGTCAATTGATATTGAGTTATTCAGTGCTGCACACTGAGTATTCAGTGTACTGTTTAATAAAGACTTAAGTCAATTTGCAAATCTGTTTATTTATATTTCAGGATGTGAAGATTGTAGGTGTTTTCACAGACATCAGTGTTTATGAGTTACAGTACATGCAATGCAATAATGTGCCTGGGTGGCATGTGCATCTTCTACCACCAGGTTGCACTGTGAGCTCTCAGCCAGTATGTATTGTTAAACTCTATGTTCTTAAGGAGCAGAAATACATTTTGTGGAAGTTTCTCTATGCTGCTATGTCCATCTAAATCTATAGCTGCAAAATAAGTAGCAGACAAAAAACACTAACTAGAAGTTCACTAATCACTAGTCTAACTAGTCAATATGCATCCTAACAAAACTAATATAAATTCTACATTTGTTTGGTCTTTCCAGACATGATCAAATATCTTTTAACAAATTCTTTTCCATGTTCCATGTACTTCCATTCCTGGAAATGCTTGGACTTAGCTCCTGCTGGGTGAAGTCCGTTATGTGTTTACACTTAAAGATAAGTGTGACCAGAGAACAAATGCCTGATTTGGACGATACATTCTGTGCATAAAATGGATTTTATTGAATTCTGCATGAGTCTTAAAACATTTAGTGGTAAAGAATTAGCTACAATGTTGCATTTTAAAATGGATAAATAAAATTATACATGTACAGGCCTACTTTCTGAAAACACATGTTGTTGACAATGCTTGTTGTCAGCAGAAGTTACAATCCTAGATCTTAACATTATTTTTTGGAGTATACATTATGCAGATCACTTTTTTTAGTTGATAACTTAAATAATTACGTTGTTTCAACTAGTTTTCCAAGTTATTTGAAATCAATATTAATTAACAGGCTGTCATCAGGTTTAGAAGAAATACTCAAATTCTTCTGTAGTTTTTAGCTCATTAATGTTTCTGTACATACAGCCTTGAATTTATGTATTCAGAACAGCAAAGGTTTTTTCTTTTCCAGAAAATATTTTTTAGGTGAAATTCAAGGGGCAAAAAGTCAAACTTACCATGAGTAAACAAACAAAATGACAGTATTCCCAATGAAAGTTTCAGCCACAACAGCAAAATCATTGAATTCACCTGTCTACTGTCATATTTTAGCATTTTGTCAGGGCCACTGATGTTAGCACCATTTTAAGGAAATTTTTCCTTGGCTAAGTAAGCCTGAATGTAAGCCTCCAGGAATTTGACCAATAATTAGACAGTTTTGCAGAATTCTCCCATTTTCAGAAGGTCGCTTCGCAGAAGAGAAAGCTCTCCCTCGTTCTAAAATAATTACAACCTATTTGGGGTAACGATGAGTGCAAAGCCAATTAAGAGGTACCCAAGATTAAGAATTAAATGAATATAAATAGCCATGATTAAGCTAAGATGAACTGTATATAATTTCTCCATATCTGTAGTCTGTACCTGTGTGCCCGGACAGACTAAAGTTTAATAGACTGCATTGAATTGAAACCTTAGAAAAGCCAAATAACTTTTCAAATGGTACATGTCAGTCTCTGTAACTAACTTTGTTATAGTCTTGATGTGTAGTACATGGACAGTATGTGTGATAGGACTGGACTAAGGCTAGTCTTTAGTCTGATTTATGAAGTTGAACTTTTCTCCCTTAATATTTTAGCATTCATATACTTCTTCTGACCATTATTGAACATTTTTAGCATAGTTCTTTTCAGGGGTTAAATTGGGCCAGGGCTGCCCATAAGCCAGCACTCCATCATGTGATCTTAAGCAGTAAACTTTGCTCACGATTTTTGGTTTTGAATAATTAAAACAAAATTTTTAACAGACAATGAAAAGACAATGAAACTCCTTGTTGTTGATTTGCTGCTGTGAAATAGCTGATATCAAGAACTTGCAGCACTGCAGGAGTAGAGCTGGAGGGGTGGTCAGGGTGGCAATGGCCACCTCTGAAATGTGATTGGACACCCAAGTTGCCAGCTCAGGGGATTGACAGGTCACTGGGGGAAGAGGGCATATCTTTCTAGACACACATAGATCACCAGTGTCACTACACCGGTTTGAAGTAAATTTTAAAGAGTTTCCTAGTTAGTAATCCATCAAAAATATTGATGTTTGCCTGCACATTTCTAGAGATTTTGCAGTAGTACAACTGTTATGTAAGACTATTTACCTGATATTAACCTTAAGCTACATAGCAGTGCTAATCAAGTTGTGTGGTAGCACTAGACTACACATTGACTCAATCAACATTTTCACTCTGGAGCTGAAAATAAAATGCTCACAGAGTACATTACATTCCAAGTTAGTCAGCGCTGGCTACGCTTGAGCTTCATGATCCAATTTATTTTAAACAGGAGGTTAGCATGGCTGGTAGTTGATTTTCAAAGTAAGCTACACCATGAAAAGTGGAGAAATATAGTCTGGCTGGAACCAATCTTATTTTGTATTAAAAGATATAACAAAGAGGAGAAAGGGAGAAGTTTTTTACTTTTCAGTTCAGTCCGACAGACCCCAGTCTCAATGTTAGCAACCTCGACAGCTCCCAACGTCTTTGTGGTCAGACACAAGGATCCATTCAATCACCACCACCAGATAGTAAGCCAGAACTGCTCCCCATACCCCCTACTACCACATCAACCTCTCAACTAACCTTTCTATGGACCTTTTTGAGCATGTTGCAAATATTTCCACTTGGTGATCCAGATTTTTAATGACAAGATGTTTCTCTCTCGTGTCTCTCTAAAGTTATCCCTGCTGTGTATGAGTGTGTGTGTGTTAGAGAAAGGAACACAATAATTTCCTTTCTTAATAAATGTAAATGTTACCATAGCTATGCTGATGACACATACATCTACATAACCATCTCACCAGGAGACTATAGTCTGATCCAATCACTGATCAGATGCATTGTTCACATTAGAGACTGGATGTGTCAGAACTTTCTTCAGCTAAATGAAGACAAAAGTGAAATCATAGTTCTTGGAGCCAAAGAAGAAAGATTAAAAGTCAGAACTCAACTTCAGACAGCTAAGTTAGAAACCACCAACAGAGCAAGAAACCTGGGTGTAGTCCTGGACTCAGACCTGAACTTCAGTAGTTACATTAAAACAGTTGTGAAGTCAGCTATCACTTAAAGAGCATATCAAGGATTAAAGGACTGATGTCTCCGCAGGATTAAGAAAAACTTGTCCATGCATTTATCTTTAGTAGACTATTGTAACGCTGTCCTTACATGTCTCCCTAAAAAGTCCATCAGACAGCTGCAGTTAGTCCAGAATGCTGCTGCTCGAGT
>JBBBVU010000008.1:17932466-17954669 GCA_037177055.1 Atherinosoma microstoma
CGTCCTGTCTCCTGTCTATATACTCTTCTATTATTTTCTCTCTGACACACACACACACACACACACACCCATAACATCACAGCTGATTGATCAGTCTAATGGCTGCCACATGTTGGCGGCATCTCCGGGTTGCTTCATTGGCCCCCATCCAAATTTCTTCAGAAATTTCTAGTTTGTATTAAAATTAAATAAATTGTGAAGCAATACATGGAATGTCAGTTCTAATTGTATTTTGAAATGACTCGCAATAGATATATTCAAACAAAAAATCAATGTAATTATTAAATTGGCTCTACTTCCACAACTCCACAGAGGATCTCAGCAAATTATGAGGCTCTCTTGATAGAACACGAGGATCTGAAAAAAAAGTTGGAAGCCTCTAAAGCCAGGAGCAGATCTCAGACCAGTGAAATCAAAACTCTGAAGGTCCAGATCTCCACCCTGCTCGAGAAGGGTAAACATGATGATGAGCTTGTGGATGCTCTATTGGTAAGACATTAAGAAACACACAGCCAGTTACCTTCACATGTGGTGTATCTCTTATAATGCATTTATCTCGGTTATTAAGTAGGAGGTATGCAAGTAATGCTTGACTGCTTCTGCATTTATAATAGTCGATAATCAAATCAAATTTCCAGTTTAAGAGATAGTTTAATTCAGAATAGTAGTTTTATTAGCCCCACCAATTAACTGTTGTTGAACAGTTTATTACTTCTCATAATTCAAGCTGACATGGGCCACATATTGCAAAAAGGAAAACTTTTGGTCTGTACTTTTCCGCAAACCTCTCTTTATCTCTGGCAGAGGCAGCAGCGTCAGATGCAAACAGCGCTGAAACAGCTCAGCCAACATCCAAATAAACAGAGCAAGGAGCCCCAGCAGAGCGTGAGACAACAGCTGAGTAATGAGCCTTCCCATAACAATGCTGTTGTCCAGAAGCTGAAGCAGATGGTTACTGAGAAAGAGGGAAAGATCAAAGAACTGCAGGAAACTATGCAACTGTCTAACAAGGTAAAAAAAAAAAAAAAAAAAGGAAGAAGAAGAAGGAAAAAAAAGTTATTGGTATTGTATCAGCTGTTGTGCTGACTTGGACACTTTATATTAAGTGCTTAAAATTCTACCATCTGGCATTAAATATGTGTTGTTTACAGGAGCTGAAGGAAGAGAGTGTGGACAGACACTCCAGCCTTAAGATAACAGGGTGCAGTACAATAATGTCCCCACAAGATGGAGACATTAACAATAGAATGACTTGTTCAGGGTAAGCATGCTGATGGTACTCCTGTTAAATAATCACCGATTTTTGTGTATCTTTGATTTGTTTGACTTATTTTATTGTTTTAAAAACTCAGCCAATGAATAATAGCATGCATGATTACAGTGAGACTTTTTTAAGATTTCTTGTCTGGAAAACGATGGATAATTAATTCATTTCCATCAATCAGAGACTTCTTTTTTAATCAGGTTATTGATTATCTCTGATGCCCCACAGTTCTATCAATATTTTCTGCCGGGATTTCCATTAGTGTGTGACTGTCTGTCCTCATCTTTTCCAGTTCGGTCTCGAGCATTGGACATAAACTGGTGCTCCCTGCTATGGAAAGTGGTATAGAATACAACTGAGTGGACAGCGGGTGGATGATTTTGTTTTTATATAATTCTTGTTTAATTCTGTTAATGTAAAACAAATGAATAAAAAAGAGAAAAAAAAAACACATGTGATAATAAATGATTGCTATGAACATTATTATTGTATATTTTGGGGTTTAAATTCTTCAAAATGTCCACAATGTTTTGCTGATGTGAGTGCACTGATGACTCAGCGGTGAATGTAAAATCCTCAGTGTGGGGAGAGACAGCTGGTTAAAGTGCTGCAGACAAATTAATAAACAATGCAGAAAAAACATTTCTACATGTAATTACTTTCCACTGTACTGAGCTTTAATTTTTGCTATCCGTGGGTTTTTAAAATATGTTTGAAAGACTTTATCTGAAGTCTTAAAAGTTTCTATTCAGTGTAGATATATAACAAAACACAAACTAATTAGTAGTATTAGCCAGCAGCACTGGTCATAAGTAGCTTTCAAAAGGAAGAGCGTTGCTGTTCTTGTACCTTTGTATGTGGGATCCTGATAAGTTAGTCAACAAAATGCATGCTCTGGCTCACACCAAACATGGTGATGAACACGTTTTTATTTTATTTTATAATTTATCCATTGCTAGTCCACTCCTAACACAGTATACCTCATATATTAAATGTCAGTAATGCCTACAACTAAATATAAAATGGGCTCTCTTTCCCCAGAAGTAACAGTCCTTGTACTGGCAGTTAAGCAGATATGTGGTGACCTTTGAAACATAATATTTCATTATTTCTCTAGGCATTATCGACATTTTTGTGCATCATAACTATCAAAATGACCTTTATCATTGCACTACACCACTAGACTGTGTAATTCTTTTGTACCTGTCCACTTCAAGGTCATGGACACATTATTTATTCAAAATTAAGACTAAAGGATACATTTAAATACTAATGTTCAGTGGCTGTTAGGCTAAAGTCTGAAATTTAAGGTATAGAGGTAGAGTAAGGCAGAGAATTTCTCAGACTTAAGAAACCAAATCTAAGTAAATAAAAATTGGTTGTCAGTGTAAAGCACATAAAACCATCCCTGCAAATGAATCAAAAGTAATCTAATTTTCAAAATTTTCATGTAACTATCAAAGACTTCATTTGTTTGAAACCTCCAGAGAGAAAGAGATGAAACAGATGAGTTTAGAAGAGTTTCAGTAGTTAAATTTTAATCTCACTATCAAAGCTTGATTTGTTTAAATCCTACGGAGAGAAAGAGATGAACCGGATATGTTTGGAGGCAGAGCAGAAATACCAAGAGGAGTGCCGCAGGACAGTTATCCAGAAGCAGCAGTTGGAAAAGACAAAAATAGATAGATAAATAGAAAGGGCTATGCATGCAGCATGGTTGGGACTGATATGCCAAGGCTCAGTGACAGCATGATGTGACAGTGTCAGGCAGATTTCATTTTTTGCCGTTTTTCTAATGCTCCGACTCATCAATTGCACCCTTATCTGTCTCTTGTGGCTTTAAGGACTCTGTCCCTAAGGAGCTGGGTGGCAGGAGTCCTGAAGCAACAGGAAGTTGCCATGGATGAGCTGAACTGACTGTCCAACAGTTGGCATATGTAAACATTTCTTTTTCTTCTAATTTTGAAAAATTGTTGATGTCTTGAGCTGGTCCTGAAATTAAACCTGATGGTTTTTCAAAATATCAAAAAAAAAGAAAAGAAAAGAAAATTAGCCAGGCAATAGGAATAATGATGTGCAGCAACGGACACACTGCCTATGGACAGTGCTCATTTCTGCCCATCACATTTGGGCTGCACAGACTTGTTTATGTGTCTCTTGTATGTTGTCTCCTGGCTGTTCATTCAGCTGGAGGAAACAGAGGTGCTGAGGGCATCCCTAAAGAGCACTGTCCACCACGACCTGCAGCTTTGCAGTGACGTGATGAGACAAGTCAAGCATGTTTTCCTGGAGGCTCTGTGACAGCACCGACAAGACACTAACCAGGGGAACTGGCTGGTCCCTGCTCAACCTCACTTCCAGCTGAGCCTTACCTTCTCCTGTCACATGTGACAAATAGCAGCCTGCAGGAAACAACTTCTCGTCTTCAGCCACACAAGCATCATATGGATATCTTACCTATTCCCTACTTTGTAATGGTTTGTAATGGTTACTTTGTAAGACCAGGTGACCTCAATTTAAAGACTCGATGACCTTAAGAAGAAAAAGCTTTCAACTTATCCCTGATGGTAGCCGACAAGTGTTCCTCCTGATTGGAAAAATGCTTGACGTTGATAGGATGTCTCCCTGTGGTTTCATATCTTGTCTTGTTGTTAAATAAATGTCAAATGTCACATTTTATCAAAATAAACCTGTCTTTTCCCTTCTTGATGCATTTTGAGCCCAATATTGTTATCTTTAAGTGAATTTTTTTTATAAACAAAAGAAATCTCCAATTTATTCAGTGAAAAGAAACCATATTGCTTATTTAATGATTATGAATTTCTTTGATTTTATTTTCCCTTTTTGTAGTTATCTATCTCCCCTATTTTTGGCTCCAGGTGGTTGTACATACATGTATGAGATGGCAGTCAAAATAAAAATCACCCTTCTCAATCTAAATAAAAAAAAAAAATAACTGTCAAATATTAGCACCAATTATTTATGATTTTAAACCAACTATGTGGGAATAGTGGTTGAAAATGATTACAAACTCAAACTGCACAAACTCCTACTGTAGTCTTCCTTACATCCCCCAGAGTAGGTCACAGTATATGATCTTAGACTCTTAATCCAGAGGTTGTATGGGTATGGCTGATGGGAGTGGCTCCCACATTCATACTCACTTCTATACTAACATCCGAGTTATTTTCTTCCGATGTAGCCGAAAGGGTTTCAGGAGAAGCCCCCCCTTCTTCTCCACTCTCTCCACATCACGCTTAATTTAAAATTATGGCTGACTTAGTGTGCTGATTCAAATACCACACTATGTCTTCCAGGACCCTGTGGGAGATTGGCAGGTCCCATTTGGACCGAGCGAGAAAGTGCCACAAGACAAAAATATCAGAGTTTGGACATGATGAAGAAAACCTTTATGCTCACAGTAACAAAAAACAGCTTGTGTTGAATACCTCCTGGATAGAAAGTGAGGCACTCTTTTATGTGATAGAGTGAGATATAGTGTCTTTGGAGGAGCAGTTGAGTTTTTGTTTTTTCTAAATATCATTATTATCATTATTATGAATCAGCCATAACAAAACTTCAGATGAAATCATATTTTTCAACATGTTTCTTCTTTTTTTAAATCAAGGAAGCTGATAAGAACAAGACCAGTATAACTAAACTTTCAGTAATCTTTTGAATAATGCTAACTGCTGTTCAGCACTCATTACTGTTATTTCAGTTAAACAAATTTTACAGCTTAATATGACTACTCTTGTTGATTTGAGTTATTTAAGAATGTCATCACCTTCAAATAATTTACACTTCACCAGACAATTTTATTATTGTTTTATGTAGCTGTATTACGCAGAAAGGTGTAGATTTATTCCAAAATGCCCAATAACCCACCAAACCAAACACAAACTTATGTAAACACAGCATACGTAAACAGCCTTAGCTATTTGTCATTCCAGGTTTGAATGACTCCTTTCTCCATCGTTCTCCTCAGAGGTATTCCCTCGTTCTGGACCGATGCTTCCTGCAGACCATTGACTGCATCCAGAAACTAAAGTAAATAGTGGAGCTGTGAACGCAGAGGTTAAAGTTAGCCATCAGTATACAAGGGATCTGTGAACTTTACTCAGGCCAGAAAACGGTTTGTGCCTCTATGAGTCTATTCATCTCCCAGTGCCTCTCATTTACATGTAATGGAAAGAAAATAAACAGCAGAGTCCTAATATGCTCATTTACAGTAAGTAGAAATAAAGTAATGACTTGTTATCTTGACTAGGAAACTGCAGTAGTGCTGACCACATTTTTATGGACTAAGCTGATCAAAGCCTCAAGGACGAGGTACTGTTGCTGACACTGATAATTAAAATTAAATGTGGCAGTGTTCATTGGAAGCTCTCACGATTCACAACTCCTCTCTGAGAATTGTGGGTGACTGCAGTGAACACAATGCCTGTATTTGGTTTAGCCCTCTTGTTTATTGCTCATCTGAAAATTGATTGAAATTACAGTTTTCTAATGGACATAGTACTCAAGCAGCTCATTGATACTGTATGTTCTCTAGCCCTTTTTTCCTTAAGCAAAGTTTAAGTAAACTGCAAGTAGCATCACTAGGTGGCAGTGTGGTTAGTCTTGAACTGTTGTGTATATCAAGTTCTTTTGACGTGTATCTTTGACAATAATTCACATTTTCATGGACGGCTATAGCAGGGCCAGTCGGAACATCAATGTTTCAATCCCCAGCCAATCCACTCATCAAAGTGTCCTCAGGCAAACTCCTGAACTAAAGATGTCAGTTAGACGAGCAATAGTTTTCTTAAACGTTGGGACGCTGTATGAAATGTAAATATGAACAGAATGCAATAAAAAAAAAAACTGAATTCTATATTTAGTGAAAAATGCCACAAAGACATCAGGAGATTCAAAGATACAGTATGTGATCATTTTGAATATGATGACATCTCTGGTAACAGGTCTGTAACATGTTTGGGTCTAAAAAGTGCAATGCAGAGGCTGAGTATTTCAAATGCAAAGATGGAAAGGGGTTATAGTATTGGGGTACTATAAGGGAGTTTGTGTGGGAAACAGATAAACTATCTAATAACAATCTTTCTAAAATAGCAAAGAACTTTGAAGTTTCATCATCAGCAATTCAAATGATGAACAGATTTAGAGAATCCAGAGATCTATCTGAAGGCATGGGAAAAGGTTGAAAATCAATCTTGATTGACCCTGCTCTCTCAGCCCTAAGGCAATATTACATTGAAAACGTTTGAGATGAAAGTAGCCATGTGAGTTCAGGGTCAGTGGTAGGATAAAAACTATGGTGGCCCTGAAGTGCAAACCACATCAACAAATCACTAAACACAACAACAAATTAAAAACACAACTACATTAACCTACCGGAAGAGGTAGGTACCAGTGGGCAACATGGACCATCTCTGAGTGGACAACAGCACCGTTCAGCTATATGAAGGCAAGAATATTTATACTATCATGACCATCTGCACTATTCATTATGAAGCTAAAACAACTCTTTACAAGTCCCAGCTGGCACATCTCTGCTCCCGCTGCAGCACCTGTGCACGACTTTGCCTCACTAGCTGCGTTTCCATTACCCAGCCTAAATATTGTAATAAAAAACTAGTAAACTGGTAACACCTATGTGGACCTGTGTTGCAGTCCACATTGTTCCACTTGCCTTGTTGTATGTTTCCCTCCATAAATTCCGCTAGATGTTCCTCTGCCAGCTGCTGTAACCCATTTGAGCTGTTTGGGTTTCAGTGTACTTCTTGAAGATGTTGTGGACATTTATTCTTTCAAGGTCACATGTGATTTATAATACAGCATTAATCCATTTTTGCATACCACCCTTTACAGTATAGCCTTCTTCCACTTTATCTGATTGAGAATGTTGGAGGCTGGAGTCTAAAAATAGAACAGCACAAAACCCTGTGTGGTCAAAATGACTGCCTGAGGCCCACATGCAAACTGATTTAGGGTCTAGGTATAAAATGTAATTTTCCTGAAAAATATAAAAATGGATTTATAGCGTTTTAGAGAAGAACTCTTCAAATATTTAAACATATGAATATCCCATGAAGTACAATTAAACGTTAGATTTCGATAAAACTAAAGTCTAACCTTTTGGCCAGTAAGGAAAACACTGTGTGCCATGCAAACCTGTTGCCTCTCATTCTCCCAAGAACACTATCTCTACAGCGTAGCATGGAGGTGGCAGCGTCATGCTCTGGGGGCATTTTCATCTGCAGGGTCTGTACCATCCAGCTTTCCTTTATAATTTAAGGAATGATGGATAGTACTGAATCCAGGCAAGTTCCTAAGAAAAAAGCAATTGAAAAATATTTCCGTGTAGTTTTCATTTCTTTGGGACAATAACTAAAAAAACAATGTTTTTTAAACAAATGTTTGGGTTAACAATAAATAATATAGTAACAATGGTCAAATTGGTCAAAACAATTAAATGGCAAACCGGTACTTTGGATATTATACACCCAAACCAAGTGGTAGAGATGGCTCAGGCAGGTTTACTTACACACATTTTTTTTATGAAAGTCATTATAGTCACTGAAAATGTTGCTTTAGCCGATGGTAGAGTAGACAGTTAAAGGATTAAAGGTTGCTCTGTACCAGTGGAATTCAAATTATCCGAGAAATAGGCAAAAATTCCAGTGGATATATGTGACAAATTTACAAAGATATTCTTGAGGAGGTTTGTAGCAGTGACTGCAGGAAACAGGGGGCTCCACAGCCTATTAATAAAGACAGCAATGCTTAGACAGCTATATCTTTTGACAAAGTGCAGCTGCAAACTTTTCTACTCAAGGCTGCTCTCCTCCCTGAGTTGCTTTTGTAACCTAGCTGACACTCTTGACACGTGGCTCTCCCTCATCTCATCCCCTCAGCAATTTTCTCACTTTAGATTGGATTGCTTTCCACGATTTGTCAAACAATCTATTTCTTCTGGAAACCCTTCACCTCAATTCTGAAAATGGTTAAAAAAACAAACAAAAAAAGATATAAATTGAAAACAAAACCTTTTTATTTTATTTCAAGATTTACTCTCTTGACATTGTTGCATTTTAATACGCCTTTAAAACTACCACTGTCAAAGAATAGAGACACTGTTGTTTGTGCATTTAAACTTTGTGCATGTATATGTATGTGTACATAAAACAATAACTGGTTGGTTTTTAACATGTGTATTGATTTTTTTTTAGACCTGCAGGCAGATTCATACAGAGGGGAGTGTGCTGATTGTGATTGTGAGGCAGGAGAAGCAGTAACATGGGGGCATGTCCCTTTGTGAACAAACTTGTTAGACAAGTCCCTTAATACATGTTGGCACAATTGCATTGACATTTTGCTCACAGGTACGATCACTGCCTGTAAGACCAACAACCTTCCAGAGATGTGTGCTTGAACTCACCACATAAGCACCTAGATTTACCTGTTTCTAACAGTTTGCAATGGAGAGGGACAGAAATAATTGGGGGAAACAAAAGAAGATGACATTCCAGCTGAGGCACAACAACAACCCAGGAGACTGCTTATTGCTCACAGACATACTATACATGTGCATTTCATTCATGTAAATGTATGAATATTTATATATAATATTCGTATTTAACACTCACATCTACTGATTAATTTTTTAATGAGCCAGCGATATGTCTGTAAGTTCACATATTGTAGCTCAATGAAGTGTTTCATATAAAAGACTACATGAAAGATAATCAGGTCAGAATAAAGTAAAAAAAAACAACAACAAGAATTCTTTAGATTTTATTCTAGACAATACTTAATAACTGTAACGGGCTACCATTTAGAAATTAAAAAAAAGGTCTAGTTTTGTTTTCTGCTAGCTGGTAAAAACTCAACAAGTTGGACTAAAATATCTCCCAAAGAGCTTATTAACTCTATAGATATGCTGTGATTTGGCTTTAAAAAAAGCATGTTTGCAGGTTATGAGAATGAAAAACTCTTTATTTAGAATATAAGAATATAAGATTACAAAGAATGTGTCTTTCTAATTCCAGTACATTACAGTTCAATCCAATTTGTGTTTTTTAACACATTGAAAGAAAAAACACATGATTGCCAATGTGCTGTACATACAGACTAAATGAATGCTGTACATATAGATACACAAAAACAAGAAAGACTAAAGAAAATACATGATTGAAATACTTTAAAAGACAAAGAGACAACCTGGAAACAGAAAAATACAAATACAAATCAAAATACACTACCTTCATCCCTGCTCTTGCTATCTGAAAAGTGTTCTCGCAGACTTAATACAAAAGAGCCAACACTTTCTTCAGCCCTCTGTCTGCATTTTTTTTTTTTAATCTAGCTCGCAGCTATGCTCTAGTGAGCTTCTGGAAAATGTCCAGTGCCTTCTGTCCAGTATTTTTGTCTCCGTAATAGCGCAAAAAACTCCACTCTGTTTTTAAAAGAAACTAAAATGTCTTTATTTCTTTTGCATAGTCATGTTTTTAAAAGATCGCTATGACAATGCCAAAGAAATAACGGCATTTTAGTTATTTTTAAAAGGAGAGTGCCTTGGAATTTTTTGGGCTATTCAGTCTACTCTACCCTACCCAAAGACCACCTCATACCAAAACAGATTAATCCAGGAAGCACTCCTACAGAAATAATTTTTTGTCCCCTTGACTGAGAAGCTTCAGCTCTTGCTTAGCTTCTCCTTCTAAGGCACCCAAAACAAAGTCAACTTGCTGCTGTTGGCTCAGTCCTTGGGCCTGCAACATGGCCTCCACCTTAGCCCTGCAAATTTAGTTTTATCGCCATTAAATTTGGGAATCCAAGCAGACACCATTAACCATGGCAAAACAAACTGTGCAGTCCTCTGCTTGTAGTCTGTCCAGCCGTTTCCTCAGACACACCTTGTCCTGCTCATGCAGCACCTCTGTCCTCCCGGCACATCCACCTGCCTTGTTCCGTTTTCTTCCCCTTCTCTATTCGGACAATAAAAAAAAACTTTCCTAATTACCCATTGTCCAATCTAAAACTATAGGGATGTGATGGCATTATTGAAATTAGCTGTTCTTAATCAACTCCCAATATTAATCACTGCTAAATGACTGTAGAATAGAATAAAGCTTAAAAGAAATGGGGTCTTACCTTGACACATATTTCAGCAACAACATATTGCATCTATTAGCATGACTTTGCAGAACAGTTCAGGTGCTGAAGAGATTTTTCCCCAATAAAAAAAACAGCATTTGCTGTATCATGAAATTAAAAACTTTAATAATGAAAGCCCAGGACTGTTGACCAGCTAAAATCCTGCATCTGACAACATTCCTCCTAAAACTCCAGTAAAGGATCGCCTCATTTCCAAGATGTTTAAAGTTGTTCAAAGAGGAGATGCTACACAATGATAAAAAGCTCTAAATTTTTTTGCTCCTGCCATCAAATTGAAAATAAGCTATTTTTTTCATAAAATGGTAAAATGACTCAGGTTCAAAATAATATGTGTTTATGTCCATTGAGAATGGATATGAGTTAAGGAGATTTAGCAAATCCTTGCATTTTGTTTTTATTTAAAATTTACACAGCGTCCCAACTTTGTTGTAACTGGGGTTGTACAAGTTTGGTGTATGACAAACAAAAATCAAAATGAGGGGGGGAGAAAAACTGAATATGTGTTACTAATAATAAAACTAAATGAGGAATAAAGGAATAAAATTGAATGAACATAATATCTATTTAAATTATATAAGTAAAAGTGACGAGTATCATGATTAAATAGGGAATGGTTCGTCAGTAATTCAGTAATAGGAAAGTCAACAGGATGAAGAATGTAATGTTCAGCCCATAAGGACAACTAACTCTGGAAGGAGGCTGTTTCCATGTCTACTTCTCTGGTCTAAGTGGAGGTTCTACAACCTTCCTTGTCCTTTCCCTGCTGATTCTAGGTGTTAATGGCCCCAAGTGGGTTTCTTCTGTACTACAGAGGCTTTCTCAGTAGACAACCATGTAAGATGAAAATGTCAAACACTTAGAGAACTCTTAAAAAAAGACAAGTAATTTGACCTTATGTGTTTCAGCCTTGGAAATGAAACATGCTGCTTTTAACCTATTTTCTATCAATAAATAATCAAACACAAAACATGAGGAAAAAATCCTCAGAGGAATGAATGTCTTCAACTCACGAGTGCATCCATGATTTGTATTTTAAATTTTTTTCTCATCTTTGGTAGAGAACATTTGTATTTTTTTTTTTGACAGTGCTGACATTGAGTATGTCCTAAACCATACAATATCATTCAGGGGTGTTTTTTAGACTCCCCACATTTACTTTTTTTTTTACAGTTCCATACACCAACACCACTTCTACCTCTTCCAGGATGAGGCGAGTGTTCCCACACTGTGCCACAAAGTGACCCACCTGTACTTGGTCTCTTATCCAGCACTGAGGCACACCACAACCGCAGAGTCATCTGAGTATTTCTGCAGATGACAGGACTCCAGGATGTATTGAAAGTCTGAGTTGTACAGGGGGAAAAAAACAGGGCTAAGTCCCCTGTGGTGCTCCCAAGCTGCTGACCATCTTAGGGTTTTAATTGTGATTAATTCCATGGTTGCTGTTTTTTTCCATATTAATTGTAATTAATCACATTGATATGTGCGAAATTCACAAAAAAAAATTGAAAAGTAGTGTGTTTCACACTTATTTTAAAAGTGCTGATATGAGCACAAGCTTTTAGTTTGCAAACATTTTTTAACAGCAGTATTCCTTTTACACAGTCGCAGTTAAAAAATATCATGGAAATCTCAACTTTATTTCATAAACTAATACTTTACTTTTGATACAAGGAGTAAAGGCTGACATGTAATAAATGCTGGCAAACATCCTGACTTCCCATTGGATTTGTTTGGTTTAAGGTTTTTCTCAAAATTCAGACCCCAACAGGCAGCATCAAAGATACCTCTCAAGACAACACACTAGCTCACAGAAAATGTTACATATCCATGGTGATCAAAGCTTTTGTATCAAAATGGTTTATATTTATAGACATGCTCTGACAACAATTAAAACAGGACAATAACAAAATATTACTAATGATTACTAAACATTGGTTACTTTATTGCATATACAGAGTGCAAAGCTAGATAGGAGCACAAACACCAAGGTCTTTTATTTGTCACTGAATGGACGTGATCCAATTGATAAAGCACTGGTATTGTGATTGCATGCAACAACTCAGACAAAAGCCAATGTCTGGGAGCTATTTTTGCACGGATGCAGACAAGGGTTGTAATTATCAGCAAAATGCCTAAGGCTGGGGCTCCTGGCTGCTACAGCAGAATACATTTCTTCTTGATCAGAATAAAGAAAGTCAGATTCAAGCATGCTGTGTACAATGTTCTTCCATTAATACAAATAATGCAAATTGCTCCCATTTCTATACTGATTGCAAGATGATTCATAATATTTCTAATGATATATTCTGCCTTCATGTCATCGTGGTGATGAACAATGTAGGTCAAGTTAAGGACTTGAAAAACAAACAAACAAAAAAATTTCCAAGAGGGCTTTGTGTAAAAGTTCCTCGAAAGATGACTTCAGAGTCTTCTTAAGACCCTCAGGAAGCTTTAGAATACTTTGGAATGGTTATACACTGAAATAAATTAGATAGAATGATCCTACAAGCTTGTATAAAGGCAATTGGATTACTTGTCTCAGAAACCGATACTCTTAGGATTACAATGACCCAAAAGACTGAGAATCTACATCAGCATAAAGTACATTTTCCTAGAATTAGCTGAAGTGTGCCAGGTTAGGACGTAAAATACACAGTTAGGGTTAGAAAAATGTACACACAGACCATTCTTTGTAAACAAAAATGTCATTTCGAAAATGAAAGTTAATTTCAATTGATTTTGAATGGAGTGCATTTCTTGTATGTTTTATTTTAAATGTGGCACTATTTGTTAAATAGTTACAAAACTGTAACTCAACCATGAATTACTAGTTACTTCATCTTGAATTTGATGGTCATTTGAGTGTACTCATTTATCTTGAGGTCATCATTAAGCAATGATGAAATATTAATTAGTAAGGTCATGAGTCAGTTCATTGGTTAGACCTGTGGTGTTTTTTTACATGTTCTTACAATAAAAATGCTCACGTTATAATGTGATATGTTTCAAGTTTTTACAACAAAACTGTCACGTTATAACCTGATAAGGGTACCTTGGTAAGAATTTAACCAGCGTTGTGGTACGGAAAACCCCGGGATAACCCCAAAGTCACCTTGATAAGAGAAAATCCAGGCCTCAGTTGGACAATTAATGGCTGCATGCTGGGAATAGGAAGTAAAACAAAATACACAAAGGGATACACTGCAAAATAAAACAGGAAACAAGACAGAGGACTCAAACAATGAAAACCAGAAACGTAACTGACTATAAAAAAAATAAATAAACCAAAAACTCATGACGGTGACAGTCTCACTACCAAGTCAGGGGCTTAATGCCATTAATTGCCCCACCCTGTCTACTATACTACCTAAATCAGGGGTAGGCAAGTTCGGTCCTTGAGAGCAGTAGCTATAGTCCTGCAAGCTTTAGATGTTCCCGTGTTTCAACACACCTGATTTAAATGAACAGGTCACAGAGCAGAACTTGATAAGCTGTTGGATCCACTTAATTTGGATCAGGTGTTGTAGTGCAGGGAAACGTGTTGTTCAACTAGATCTGTGTGCTGTGCCATTGAATGCACAGCAGCGTTTGGACCGTCTCGTCACTTCCTTAAAATATGCGAATATAGGGGCTACTTTTTATTTCAGCTGTTGCAATATGCGCAGGCTAATATCGCGATGAAGGTTCATTTTCAGTGTATGTTCCCTTTTTTGGTCTTTGTGAGGTTGCGAACAGTAGGCAAAAATTCTGCATCAGAAGAATAAAGGAGAGATACAAAGAAAAGTAATATTGAAATCACATTTACAAAATGGCCAGAAACAAAGCTCACAACTTTCTGGTACATAAAAATCAACAAATGCACAGGCAGGTGACAAATTAAAAGTAAAATCAGAACCTTTGATTTTCATATTGAAGGGATCTGGTTTAGTCCTGTCTGGTCCTTTTTTTTTTTTGCTCATACGTATGCGTTGGGCTTGAAGTGGAAGAGCCACTGCAAATGAGTTCTACGTGAGTCATCACTTTTTTTATTTGAAGAAAAAAACATTTCTGTCCTGACGGAAGGTTTCTGTCCTGGAAGGGTGACAACGGGTGGCATTAAGGAGCCACTTAATGTTTTGATTGACCAAAAAACAAAACAAAAAGAAAATCACATACCATAGCCTTTACATTCATGAGACCTCATCACAGTTGAACACAACTGAGTCAGTGCTCTATACCACAATACCAAAACCCCAAGTGTGGGAGTAAGCTTTGGAGGAAGAGTAATAGGATTCCAGAATCAATGCCAAACTGAACAAGCCTCTAATTAGACACTCAAAATTTCCCCTAATGTTGTCACTAGTCTGGAGGATTGTTTGTGTTTATTCACTAGTATTTTCATTCAAAGGGGAAAAAAATGTAGCCATTATTTCTTTGTATATAGATTAATTGCACCCTGCTGCATCCCAAACATAAAACATCAAAATACTGATTTATAGATCAGCAGACTGAAACTAAGAAGATTGTTTAAATGGTTTGTCTTTGCTCCATATGTGTTCTTCATATATTCAATTGAGTTACTTTTTATTAGTCAAATGGAACTCGTTTACTTAGAAAATTTAAATAAATGGAAAAATCCAAGGAAAAGATTATCTGAAATAAAAGTAGCCAGAACCAACTGGAAATAAATCTACTGAACTGAAAACATGTGACTGCAGCCAAAGCAGTTTGACTTTAGTTTGTTTTTTCCTTGGGCAAGTGCCCATTGAAAACACTGGACTCAGCAGCAGCTTGGCTTATCATATTTTGCCACCCTGAAAGGATGAGGCTGTGAGGATTTTTACACTTCTGCCTTCTGAGGCAATAAAGAGGATGACTCACAGCCATTTGCTTCTCTGTCCCTGCACAGGCCAACCTCCTCATGGTCAACTGCACTACCCATCCCCCCCTATCTGAGTTGACTGCGTGTCCACGGTAGGATGAGCTGGCTGTAAACCACACCAGGTCTGTTAATTAATTAATGTACCTTAACTGTGGAGCTGGCTCCCCTCCATTGTAGTAGAACAGTTTTTAGCTGACTGCAGTGGTAATCAACAGTGTTTTTTTGGGGTTTTTTTTTGTTTAGTTCCTACAGTGTCTTGATAGAAAAGCAACAGATATGAGCTAAGAAACCAACGGACAGTTGTGGATGGGAGGAGGCCTTCAGCACCATAGTCACTATTAATCACCTATAGGACCATTGTGGTCCTGTCCTATAAACGGCGCCAGTGCAGGAAGGCAGGCAGACAGAGAAAGAAGAAGAGAGCAGGAGGAAGAGGGGGCAGGGTGGCTGCAGGGAGAAATAGGGGGAGAGTATGGTTGGGGAACAGCCTGTTTCCATACCTCAGCTCCTACTGCGGGGCTGGGGAGCAGTGCTGCTATTTCAATGTTTGTCCTCGGTGTTCTCACAGATCCCGGATCCTGAGGTAAGAGCCTAATGGCACTCCGTGTCCTCCACAGGTCCCTCTCAGAAATCTCCCAAGGGTTTTCCTGAGATGGGTGCAGGTGTTTTGCTATGCTTTAAAAGGTAGCTTGCATGAATGTGATTTATGGCATCTGATTGGTTGCCAGAGTTGTTGCTTGCCTTACTATAAGCTTTGGGCGAAGATGTGTTCAGACCTGATGGATTATGTGGTGCTGATACGGATAGCCGAATCTAGTCCTGGAACGACTAGCTGTTGTTTTGCTTTTGAGCAGAACAGAAGAGAGTAACATTTCAGAGAACACAACTTCTCTGCCAAATTGTATGCAAAATAGCAGCTTAAAGACAATGCAGTTTTTCTTTTTCTGGAACTACACAGTTCATGCGGACCTGTGTGCAAACATAAAAGGAATGCAGCACATGACTGACACAAAAAATACTTTTATAAAACTAAAACAAGTCCGTTGTTGCAGTAATGAAATAAATCCATATTAGATTCAAACTTCAGAAACAAATAACAACAAACTGTATGCTAAACACATAAATAAGAAAATATATTGGGATAATTCCATACATTGTGCTCCTGTGTACAGTGGCAAGAAAGCAACAGATAATAGAACGTCTTTTTATTTATGCGTATAAAAACCTATTAGCCAAGGGGGCATCCACACCCACAGAACTTTGATGTGTAGCAAACAGGCTTTTTATAGGAGATAAGAAGAAGAAACTTTTAGAGACAGCCCCCCTTTAGGTGCACACATGATGCCTTCATTGCTTTTATAAATGGAATAATTGAAGCTTGAGCTTGTGAAAAGGATGCTTAATGAATACATGGATTAAAATGTTGGACTGATCCATGTTAACAGGCAACAATAAACAAATGATAAAATTGGTTTAGAGTATCAGTAAACTCATTCTAACATACAGATACATCCTTTACACTGAATGTCAATCTTGTAAGTTATTTCTTCATGATTAATCAGTTGCTATTCCATGTGGAATCACACAAGTGTATATTTTCCTCTTTTAGATGTTAACCCCCCTCCAGTTACTACAAATCTCTCTTAATTAGTCTCTTTACAAACAAAAAAACCAACCAAGCATCCATCACTAATCATAATTTTGCCATGTAATGGTAAATATGACACAACTTGAGGTCAGTGTGATAAGTGTTGTTGGTATTTTCACAGAAAGAAAACTAGAAGGCTTACAGCCACTAATCCTTACACACTAAATGCCCCTCCAGAGGAGAGGATTTAGTCTTACATAATCACTTCTGAAGAAAAAAAAAAGTAATTTAAGAGCAGGGATAAATATCCTCATTAAAGCTAATTAGTCTTTTAAACTCAGTGCAAAACAAGCCTTTTTGTTTGTGTAGGTTTGTCCTCAACTGCATAGCCCTTCTTATGTCCTTGTCAAAGAGCATGTGCCCTGCCTGAAGCAGCTTGTTTTGTCACTGTTGCCATGTTGGCTTGCTGAAACCTAACAGATCTGACATTAATAAACAAACGATTGAATGAATGAATAAACATGCAAATGAATTAATCTCTTACTGGTAATGTGCAGATTCTTTAAGCTCTGGTGACATCTGTTGAGTCAGTAATTCTTCCACAGAAAGTGAGAGGAATATTTTCATTTGATCTCCTGAAAACTAGGCAAGTCTGAATGTATACACAGGATATACTATTTCTGTCAGTGGCATCTCTGCTTTTTCTCAAAGCATCTTTCTGTATGATTGCATTATCAGTCACATCAGCAAATGTAATAAGCATCCATTTTTTAATGCATTGCCTATTGGTTTATGGACTAAAGTATAGCATTTCCAAAACAACCTAGCATCATCCAAACAAGTAATCAATATACAGTAGAGAGGGGAAAATCCCCTTGATGGTTTTATCTGGAAGGTGATGCTTTGCCTGTTTCAGTAGCGCTGATCAAAGCCAGATATCTACTTATTGTTCCCTGAGCTCCAGCTCAGGGGAAGCGTCTTTTGAAATGTTTGTTGCGGATTCCATATCGACAGGACTTTGCACAGGAGAGAACAAAATGTTTAACGGCATTCTATAAGACCTGCTGGAACAGTCTGGAAAACGGCTTTCCCTGGTTTGTATTGGCTAGTTGCAGGGTCAGGTTTGCAGATCTCTGTACTTGCTGCTAAGGAGCGAAGGAATGATTATGTACAAACAAAGGCACCAAAGGAAAATAAAGGAACAGTATACTGTCACTTACCTTATTATTGAAATAACTTCAGTGGAGTGATCCTTTCACTCTTTAGAATAAGAGATGGACATTACAAGGACAAGGACGTTAGCTGTGTGATAGATCAGAGACACATAACCACTGAAAAACCTCAGATAACTGCCTTTTTTAAATAATTAAGATGTGTCTTTCATATCTGAACTTCTCTATTTTTTCTGTACCTCTAACACAAATGAAAGAAAGAAATTCCTTTAATCTACTTCCATTTGCTCTCAGAAAGGTAACTGAAAATCTTACTTAATGGTTTCACTGACAGATCATACCGAATGAAGTGTGAAAAGTCACAGAAAACGAACCATGAGTTCCCCTAAGATTTGAGTTCTCTCTCTCTTTTTTTCTCCAGCTTTTACCCACAGATCCTCCGAAGAAGCCGGACCCTGTCACTTCAGAGACTGTTGTTTTCTGGGGGCTGCGGTTATGGCAGGTCATTGGCATCTTTTCAGTCTTTGTTTTGGCAGTAGGTTAGTATGTCTCGCAGAAACTTTTTGTTGTTACCTTTAAAAACTCTCTCTTAATATCTTATTATAGTCAGAACATGTGAAAAGCAACTGCAGACCCAAAAAAAAGCCCTGAATTATATGTCATCAATCACATTGTGATAAGTAGTAACAGAACTGTTATTACTGTTAAGTATGTAAGGAAAAACTGAGCTAATATCCTTCCACTGCCTTAGTATTAGTTTAAAACTAAACTAACAGCTGCACAGTCTACCAATGCACATCTGGTATACCAGAGGCACATTCTGACTTGTTACAAAGGTGACAACTGAATATTAGTACTGGTGTTAGATTAAAATCAGAAACTGTTTTCCCAGTGCTACTATGAGTAAAAACAAAGAACAACAAAATCACCATGCTAACTTGCGGTCAATGCTAACACTATCATCTTAAACAGGTACTTTCTTCACCATTAAATACTAAGTTTTGCATGTTCCAATTTTCATTTCACATCTAAAATCATTATATAACCGCATTTAATACTTTATGTGTTTTGGTAAACAGTGGAAATACAAAAAAATATGTCTATGTCCAAATATATCTGTATGCCGAGATATTTCACTACCACAAATGAATGGTAGTTTTAAGTACAAAATTGTGTGGCCAACTAATTAGTGAGCAACTATGACTTAAAAGACAAACACAGAAACAGAGGGAGAAATATCAGAAAGCCTTAAGATGTTTAAAGATTTCCACATGATTAAACTGATTCAAATTTGCACAAAAGAACAGATTTTATGGAATTTTATCTTCCTAATGCATCAAAGCAGGATTCAGAAGATAGTGGATTCAGTTGACTCATCAGACGTTTGTTCAAGTATATCAGCTTACTTTCATTTTTTTTCCTTTTGTACGTAAATATGGCAATGCCTCAAGTTTCCACCAGAACGTTGTTTGCTGCAGCTGAAAGTGTCAGAAGTCAGATTGTTAGTCTGAGCAAAAAAAAAGAAAGAAAAAAAGAGCTTTTTCAGCATCAAATTATGGCTAGACTAAAGGTCTCTGAGGGGACTCTGAAGTGCTTTATGGAAAATTAATCACTTGTATCCAAAGCACAATCAAACAGAACAAAAGTGCCCGCACCATCAGAAGATCAGCACATCAGACTTTATTCCCTGGGAGATGGAAAAAGCAGATTCTTCTTACATACAGAATTTTCTTAAAAGGAAACAAGAATCATGGATTAACTGGGTATAGAAAATGGATGGACGGATGGATGGAATCAGAGCAATGTTCTGTTGCAGTCTTAGAGGATGCGTACCAGAATCTAAGTCATCGTACGCAATCTGCTTCCTTTTGCTGGGACAAGTATTTTGTGATAGTTCATCAAAAAAAAAAACTTACTCAACTCCACCCTGACCAAGGAGAAATACCACTCAACTCCTTTTTTGAATCCTTATATAAAAAAAGTATTCATACTGCAACACCACAATGAACTCAAATACACATTAATGTTTTGTAATTTTCAGTTACTTTAAACCAAATAAGACCCAAGACTCCTCACTTTCACAGATTTTATGCAACATCTCCAAACTAAATCTTTGGTTGGACAAAAATCTAACAGATTGGGCCAAGGCACGAAAGATAATTTGTTAGGTTTAGCTAAATGCACTGCTTTGGCTGCACAACATTACCTGGAAAACAATAAGACACCCCAATAAAACAAAACAGTAATCCGAGTACTCAACGTTCTTGTTGGTCCTTAAAATTATTTTTGGTTCTAGAGGATTTTTCATCTCTCAGCCAACAGTCTCACTCCAAGATGGCTTCAAAAAAGGCCTCAAAATCATTAGATGTACATGTAGAGTTATGTGAAACTTTTGTGAGTAATATTTGCCACTTTTAAGATGCTAATAAACATAGGCAGAAAAGGAATTGCCAGTTGAGACAGTCGACCAAAAGAGCTGTGTTTGAGATCCACTTGACTTTTCCATTTTTGCTGTAACTTATAAGTTACAGCTGTGTATTAAAAGTACACCACTGGGGTTACAAATTGAAAAATATATGGTAAGAGTAATGCATGAAACAGGAATGATTAGTTTTTGAAATGAGATCCTGCAATTTAAGGGTCGGCCATTTCTATCTTGCAATTTTATAAATATCATAGCAACATATTATCAACTGAGACCATCTCAGGCCTTGCCAAGACACAGGAGGATAGGTGAAATTTCTATAGAAATAAAAAAACAAGTACATCTTTATTTTCATTCTCCCCAGAATAAATCAATCTTCAACCATTTTTTATCGAAACAGTGTTGTCACTACCACCCTGGTAACACAACAGGCTGGCCTGACGGATATAAATGAAAAAAGCTCAGTTTTGTTACATTATCAATTCATTGGAGGACAAGCTTGTTAGTTTCTGCAGCGCTGCCATGTAATTCTAAGACATTACACAGATTACATTCCATGACAGTTTCACAAATTGCGGCTAGAAGGTCTTGGCACTTCAGAAACTAGAAAACCAAACACTGCTCACATCAAAGAAGCTCTTCACGCCAGTGGGTTGTCATCTTCTTTTCTTTTTTTCTTTTTCAACTTTTCACGCAGATTAATCAGTTAAATAAACACCTTTTGTAAAATAAAAACTTAAAAGAAATAACAATTAAGTAGTGATCTCACATTTAGGCACTATATATTATCTTCAATAAGATGCTGTGGATAAATAGTATATCTTATTAAGCTAGATTCACCATGTTTATATTTTTTATTTCTTTCTCCTTCAGTCATCACTCTGTGTTGTATATTCAAATGCCGTATCCCGAGAACCAAAAAGGAAATAGAGGCCCGGAGTGCACAAAGACAGGCTGCCAAGAAATATGCCAACACATTAGAGACAGTGCCACCTCTGAATGAGCTGACTGAGATCCCTGGATGTAAGTACCTCTCTCTAACATGTTTCAAATATTCATGTGACTAAACTGGATTGGGAAGAATAGGAAGCAGGGGCTTTAACTTTGATGTAGAAAGTGGCAGTTTACTGGAATTGTTCGGCTTGTTCCTTCTTGCGTCCCTGCCTCTTAAGCTTCAAATGCAGGTTGCTCCTCAAAAGAAGAATAGGTGATGAATGTTTGATAACTTTTCCATACATTATTCCCACTACATCAATGAAGCAGACATAGTGCCTTGTCCCTCTGTTAAACCATGGGATGGCTCTACAGAAAAGCACAGCATAGAAACCAGAAAAACTGGAGAAGTAACTACTGATTTCAGTTCTGGGTGGATGTTCTAATATAGATTGGGCATATTTTTTATCTACAGGCTGTGAAAAATGTTTGATACCAAAATTGGTTAGAAAAAGAGATTAAAAAGAAAGCTGTATATATCCGTAAAAAAATTTCTAGCTTTAAATTCTTTCATTTTCAATATCTTTTCTTTTTACCTTGTAGAACTTGCTTAAATTCTTTGCTGCCTTTTATCCCCTGTTTTTCTAAAATTTCCTCTTCTCTTTTCTCTCTTCTCTTTTCTTTTCTCTCTTCTCTTCTCTTTTCTATCTTCTCTTCTCTTCTCTTCTCTTCTCTTCTCTTCTCTTCTCTTCTCTTCTCTTCTCTTCTCTTCTCTTC
>JBBBVU010000008.1:17954769-17976606 GCA_037177055.1 Atherinosoma microstoma
TTTTCTATCTTCTCTTCTCTTCTCTTCTCTTCTCTTCTCTTCTCTTCTCTTCTCTTCTCTTCTCTTCTCTTCTCTTCCAGCTAACCCCGATGCCACTGCAGTCCAGACAGTATCTGAGCAGGTCCCTGCTCAGAGTACTAACAGCAGTCATCTCTCAGTAGCTAGGGTCAGCGAGGAGCACTCCAGCTCAAACACTTTGCCAGAGACGGGATGACACTTTCATCCTTTTCTACTACTCTTATCTTCCTTCAAACAGTCCTCTTTGGCTTAATCGCTTTACAATAAAGTGTGCATAGTGGCAGCCGCTCTTGAAGTCCCTTTCATGCATTTATCACAAATGCTTAATTTGATTGTATATTCAGTCCATCTGGTTTTCCTTCAATGCTATGTATATTATGGGTACAAACAGAGTTTAGGAAAGGGCCGAACAAAAGTAAATACATCTTTTGTTCAGCTGCTTACCACATCCCTTTTTAAATGTAGCCAGAAAAAGATAGCACAATTTTTAATCCCCAGACTTTCCTTGATAGTGATGAACTGCAACTGTTTGTCTTAGAAAATGGTTGCAAAATACACATTGTGTTGCTTTTGCAAATGTTTTGTCTTCAGGACAGCTTGACTGTTGTAGTTAGCACTTTTGTATTATTTGTGGCTCCCTTCTTCCTAAAGTACTAAATGATTAATATTTTACATTATGAATATGCATGATCATTTTAAGGGCAAATGAATCTGCTCAGAAATTCTGAGGCAGAAAATTGATATGGCAATAGCCAGCGCAAACGTTCATGCATGGAGCACTTTTCCTGTTTAATGCCTGTGGACTGTTTATATCTGTTTCCTTACCTGTCTGTTCCCTAGCTGAACATTAGCTTTCAACAAAGCAATTGTTCACACTATCTGTTGTTAGTGTGAATTCATGTCAGCACAGGTTTCGTCAGTTGAAATGTTCTTACGCCTATTCTTGTGTTACTTATTTCTTTCTTAGCCATCTTTATCTGCTTGGGGCTTTTTGAGCTTAACAAAGGAAACAAATATAAACTGACGTCGATCTTGGCTGCTCATTTCCATGTTGTACGTTTGTGTGCGCATGTTCAGTCATTGTTCATTGGTAATTAATTATGGAAGATTATACCCTGAACTGCTGATGAGTTCTTCTTGCACAACAAATAAGGTTTGCATTCGAGGGGAAATAAAAACAATATGATTAAGCCACTGTTGTGAAAGCATCCATGTCTTTCCAGTCTCGAGTGTTGTCACGGAAAGCTGATCCAATATGCATTGGAGTGAATACTTATCTCTTGAACTACAAAACCAATTAACCATGTGGCTGGGAGAGGGACTGGAGATGAGGTACTGGCTGCAGCTGTAGTAAAAAAGTGAGGACACATATTCTGCAGTGAATCTCAGCCCTGAGCTCAATACACGGCATCTCTGCTTTATTGCCTCTAGATTAACTGAGCAGGAGGGCAGCGTGCGCAAGCAAATGTGCAAATTGCTGCTATTCCCTATGCAAGTTGAGCTTCTAGTGCCATGACATTAGCAATTACATCTAAATAAAATGTCTAATTCATTAAATTAAATTGAAATAAATGTCTTCATTGAAAGTCAAATTTATTCAAAATCAAAAGTTTCTTTTGGCTTTTTTTTTTTTCGTGGTTATGTAGAACTGCTCTTCAAGTGTAAAATGCTGAATATGATATAGCAGTTAATTACAGCACCATCATAAAATTTATAGATAAATAAAATCAAATAGAATTCAATTAAATCTGAAACTGTGAATAAATAACTTTAACTGTGAGAAAACATGACCTGGTTTCTAACAGGCACGAAGTTAGAGATGATATCTTAAAGTACTGCACATTTGCCCCCCATTTCTTTTTCTTTCTTTTTTTTTGTCAAATATGGCTTTTTATTTGTCTTTTCTGCAACCCCTTAAAAAGAAAAATGAAAGTTCTCTTGGTTTTCCATGTTTTAAGTTGACTGCCACAGTTCCGGCTGCCGTTTCATTATTAAGCCTCAACCTCACGAATACGCCTAACACTCCTCTAGCTGTCTTCTCTTAGCCTTCTCATGCTTTGTGGAAAGTAATTATTTGAATTTTCCGTGTTTCACTACTGTATAAAGGCCAGAACTGATGATTGTAAAGGGTGAAGTTTGAAAGGTCAGAGTACTGTATCTGTAAGGCTTTGAAATGTACATTTCTTGGACTGTCCTAATCATGATTGGGAAAGAGCCATAGCACTAACAAGCTCAATGAGTTGAGATCTTGTTAAAAATGATTTTTTGGGAACTGAAGTGCTTGCAGCTGTGCCCCTTTCCAACTTTTCACCATAATGTTTTTAAAAACTATACAAGACTGAGACATTCATCTTTGACATTATATCTTTTGAAGAACAGTTCATCTTCTGCTCACTTAACTATTCTCAGTAATAGATCATTGGATTTGGTGCTTAAATCTTTGCTCGCCACCACAAATGTCAAAAATTAGCATTGAGAAATGCCCACATTGCTTTCTCATTAAATCTGCTTAAGACACCTATGTCAAAAAACCTATGGTAAGGTGTATTCAGCAAATACAGCAATTTAAAAGTGTAAAAGTAAGAAAATAAAAAACTGTTTGCCAACTGTAAGATTACTTTAGTTTATTTTTTAACATCCTTTACATCAAGTATGTCTCTTTGTTTTGATATATTTGAACATGCCAAGCTGTTAAAATGATCTGGGATAAAAATAGCATTAGTAAGAAAAATAATGAGCCTGTTTAGTTTCACATCCAAAATCTCTTAGAAACAGAGAAAAGCCACAAAGGTTCAAGCTCTATACATTTTCACTCTTTCACCATATCTCTTAAAAGCCTCAACACCCTGAAGGGAAAACAGGGACTGGAAATACAGCTATAATAAGAAATACAGAGCTGTGGCACAGTTCCACCAATTTGGCACCTTCACTTATCTTCCATCAGATCTCTCCAGACCTGCTGCTTCCCTAGCACAAAGTGCATAATTTAAAATAGCTGAATATTAAAAAGTTCTCTGTGTTACTAAAGACTTACACCATATGTATTTCTCATACATCTATCCCCTAGACATCTGAACTGGCAGGAAATGTAGTGTGAGGTTCATAGAGTTGTAAGTGAGTCTGTTTCACGATGGCAGATGCAAGGGATGTGAAACACTTTTGGTTGCAAAAAAAACACCATTCCTATATAAATTATTCAAATTGGAGCTGTGATTTTTTTTTTTTTTTTAATGTTACAGTGTGTGACACATTTGGGTTTATAATCTAAATTTAGCCACAAGCAAAACAAGCTTTTTTCTGCTGCATTGATGAACCTGCTCCAAATGTTTTCTAAAAATCATACTGATATTTAATTAAAGAATGCAGAGGAAAAAATGGCAAGAGGGAAAAATTGAGGGGGAAAAAAAGTTCCTTCAAAACACAAATATTTTGATGTGCCCTTGATTATTTAAAGTCAATTATGTTCACCAAAAACATCAAAACAGGGAGAAACAATAATTTCAAGTTTACTCTGGCAGCTTTTGAAATTTGCTGTGCGTTAGTCATTTAGCTTCTTGGCCTTTGTGTGTTTAAACTGTAGGAAAATGTTTGCTACTGTCTGGAAGAAAACATGCTAAAATATGACAAACAGGAGCCCTCGCTACACCTAAATAAAGAGCAGTTGTGTAGTTTGTTAACTTGACAGGTGGTGTAAAACATTACAACAAACTGTCATATCGTTAAACCATAAATCAAGCTATATCTGGAACAATAAGGTCTTGATAATTCTGAACATTATCATTTCTGAAACTTTGGGAACACAGAAAAGCAGGAAGACGCTGGAGGGAGCTGAAATTCATGTAAGGCTTTGCAGACTGAGAATATTACTCTCAAACACAAGTAGAATTTTAGTTACTGCATTTGCATTTCAAGAAAGCCTAATTAAGCTGATTTCATCTAACGTTTTTGTATCAGAGGCATTTTGTTTAAAAAATGCAGTCTACCATGTTGATATGTATGCCGAGAGGATCCAGTAGATCTAATAGGCTTTGTGTTGATCTGATGTTCAAACATGTACTTAAGCTTAAGGCTAATCCTATCAAAGGCTACAAGAACATTAAAATAGCAACATTAGAGATGCTGACATTATACTTATACATGGATAGATGGTAAAATTTGATCACCATTATTATCATGTCAATCACCATTAGTAAGGATCAGTTTTATCCAAAGAGGCATCTTTAATTTTGCGAAGTCATCTGTAAAATGATAAGACACTGCTGTGAGCTTAGATATTTATTTATTTATTTATTTATTTATTTTGGTTAGTGAGAATTTTGAGCTATAGTATGTGATAGGTTACCACTTCCGAGGCACTTTTTATGCATATGTTGTCATCAAAGGGTGTGTGGGAAGTGTATGTATACAATTATTAGCTAAGATGGGATTAATGTCTTGGACTTGAGATTGTGTGCTACATTTCTTACTGGAGACAGTCTAGGTCATTTCCCCCTTTTACTGTATAAAGGGAAGCCATCCTTTTCTTTTTCTTAAGAAAACAAAAACATTAGTAAAACATCAAAAAAATCTAAATATGCTGCAGAAAGCTTTTTTCAAACATAGTGTCCAATTTTTTATTTATCAATCTTCGTTGCCTCTTTGTTGTACATTCTCATGACCATTTGGGTATACAGACAGAAACATTGTAGGTAAGTTTTTCTTCCTCCCCTCGCCTATGGAGTGCACTTAAAACAATCCCATTAAATTAATAATTAGATTATGCTTATTGGAGCATCACACAAGAGAAGTCTTTTCACAACGTGCCTACTTTAGCAAAACATTATGTTGAAGTAAATGGTCCCTTACCATTTCAGGCAAGACCCTGATGAAACCTGACGCTGCTGGAAAGCCTCTAACCTTCTCATCTTGTTTTCGTGCAGCTGCGAAACCGGAGGAAAAAGAGGAAGTAACGACAGTGTCTGGAAAAGTGGAAGCTGAAAAGGCGGAAAAGAAAACCAAGGAGGGCAAGAAAGAGGGCAAAAGTGCCAAAGAAGGAAAAGGAGATGAAAAGGATGGATCAACAAAGAAGAAGGGTGAGAAGGGTGAAAAAGGTGAAAAGGGTGAAAAGGGTGAAAAGGGAACATCCAAGAAAGAAGCTGGTGATGGCAAAGGGAAGAAGAGTGAAAAAGGGGAGAAAGGAGAAAAAGGAGGAAAAGGTGGTGCTAAAGGGGGAGGCAAGAAAGCTCAGAAGTGAACTCTACCCTCTTATGAAGACTGAAAAAGATCATTTCTTATATTTCACAGCAAAGATTTTGGGCACTTTTTTTTTCTAAAATGAGATTTTTACATTAATGTATTTAAAATAAAATGTTTAAACACAAGAAAATGCATTACAAGTATTTCTGTATAAGTCAAAGTCATGCAAGAATATCAGAATACAGTAGATTTATAGATTTATTGTCTTATTCACAATTCACTGATAAACAGAAGAGATCAGAAAAAAAAACATTTTATACAAAGTTTACACTGATATCTACAACATGTCTCCATCACAATGGAGTGAAGCGAAGATGAGACGTGCCTAAGCAAACACTGCCCACATACTGTAGCCTATAAAGCATGAAGACTAATGTTGGCTTCACTGAGTACATTTCTGCACAAGATAAATAAATGACATAAAAACACACTTTATACTTCAATGAGAGGTATTTGAAACAATGAAATACAACATTAGCTCAATGATTAATGGCCATATTGTACACTTAATTCCAAAACACAATCATTTTACAAGATACAATCAGAGCAGAATATGGTATTTTAGGGTATTAAAGTGCTCAAATAAAATTTTCCAAGTGTTTCTCGATAAAAATATTTCATGCTCTGATACTGCTCTGATACACAACAAAAACAAACCATTTATGGGTTTAAAAATTCTGCCAAATTTGGTTTCCACAAAACTATGTGGAATGTAATAAAAACTGGCTGAAAGGAACCAGTTAAATAAGAAGAAAATATTTTGTGTGGCATGGGAACACTTTATCTTCTAGTGACAAAATCATCACCCAGACTCAGACTTTATTTTTCCATCTTTATGGCCTGCAGCCACCTGTAATTATAGATATAGCCAATCCACTAAACCTACTCTTGTAACAGTGATGGATTCCCATGGAAATGTTAAAGTTGAATGTCAAAGACAGTAGGAAGTTCAAATGTTCAAATTACTGCAGCTTTGGTGTTATTCTCTATAATTCTGTAAAAAGGTTAAAATGACATATTAGTCTATCATCCAATACTTTAAAGATGTCTTTTACAATATCTTTATCTTTCCAGCCAAAGATCACGCACCCCCCACCCCAAAACTGCACAAGTGTATATCTAAAAATGGGTTAGAAATATTTTTAGATGAAAAGACTGCATAATATACAGAAACAGCAGGGCACAGTGAACATTTTCAAAAGTTACTGAAACAGTGACTGTTTGTAAACTGCACATTAAGAGTATTCGATTTTACTCATATGATGCTAGCAGGACAGAACACAAAAATAAAAATAAAAATGAAAATCATGACAGAAAATGTGACCCTATGTATAAAGGACTCATCTGTGTTTGCATTATCTTTTAGAAAAATAATGGAAGTCTGTCACATAAAAGGAGTAAATCATATCTCCTTTTACTTAAAGTTAGTTTTAGTCTTAACTGCAGGTATTATCAGTGAGAAAACATGTACAAGACAGACAATACTTGAAGACCTGCTGAACAACTTAAATGTGAAAACAGTTTGTATGGTTGTCTGAATTAAACGTATAAATGTTTCAGTACAATCATCTTTAATTAACGTGGTCTAATTCTGCTGGCATGCTTTTGACAGTATAATATAGAAGTATATTAATAAGTCCATCATTTAATTCAGGCACTGACTGCAGAATGTTCAGATAAGACTTTATAAGATAAGAGTTTAACAACAAGTTCTAAAAATCTGGGAATTGGAATCATAATTTAGGATGGAGAGCACATTACAAAAACAAACAAAAAATAAACATCTCCTAATTTGTAGTAATTTATTTTTGATATTAAGTTAAATTGAAAATTCAAAGCAAGAAATTAAAAATAACCACATTGCCTTTGAAATGAATGGCACTGGTTCATCATTTAGCTACAGATTATTTTTTTCACTCCAACTTTAAGAAGGTTTGTTCTGGTAAACTATGTGCTGGGTAATGATGCTAATATATTTTGCTGTATAACCTTTTTCTCTGAAGGCATAGCATGCCTTTTCTCTTTGGTATAATAGATGATGTGACCTACATTGCCAGCCATGCAGGTTAAGTGCAGTAATTTTCAAGATACAAAGTTAAAAATATCCTGTGGAATGCTTCAGTAAATAATAGTATGAATGCCCTCTGTCAACCGCAAATAGATCTACCAATCCTTTTGGACTATATACATCATCAAAGATTACCAACGTTCTAAAAACAAACACACGAGCAAAAATACATTACAACAGCTTTATAACATCAACACTTTAGCTCACAATTACAATGTATTTCTGATTTTTGTAAACATTGTGACTTGATTATATACATGAAAAAAAGCAGCACATCATTGGAATTTCTTTAAAATGACTCTTTTACCTTCATATCCACCACAAATGTTACTCTTTTGCTTCCAGGGGAATAAGATTTTCTTGGATTCTTGATTAGTTAGTATTCCACTTGAGTTTAAGGCTGCCTTCTGCACGTGTGCAAGTTTTTTTTAAAAAGGGTCTCAACTTTTTGAAATGCTTGTGAGAACACATGATATATTTAATATGAGAGCTCCATCTTTAATTCTAGTAACACTGAACAACTTTCGGAGAAAAATTCCTATATTTCTTACTTTGGTTATGCGTTAAAACTTTTCAAAGAAAATTTGAACATAATACATTCATTTCTACCATTCAAAATATGTTATATTTAGAAGAATGAAAACTGGGTTGAAACTGTGGAAACTGTACAACATTTAAATTTTTTTTTTTTTTTAAATCAACACAGCCTTACATAACCCACTGACATCCGCTGAAGAGAACTACAGACTATGATGAAACACCACTTGAAAAAATATTTAAAAAATAGGTGTGCAACAACAAAGGACTACAATTACCTGAGTACCTTCCCTTTTACACTGAAGTGGATCTAAATCAATGCAGAACAAATGAGATACAATGCCACAAAACATGAACAGATGTCTCAAAATAGTAGTATGAATGACTTTTTAAGCCAGGAATACACTTAATCCAAATCTTGCCCACGTTTGTGCCGCTAAGCGCACTCAAGACCCACCTGGTTTTAGAGTAGGTGATTAAGGCTGTTCTTGGCAACTGCTGTGCCAACCAAACCAAACTCCTGCTTAAAATATGCACAAAAGATGACCACAAGACATTTGCTACAGAAGCAAACAAATGTAGATTTAAAAAAAAAAAGTCAT
Source organism: Atherinosoma microstoma (assembly GCA_037177055.1). NCBI lineage: Eukaryota > Metazoa > Chordata > Actinopteri > Atheriniformes > Atherinidae > Atherinosoma > Atherinosoma microstoma. Next base: position 17,963,230 of record JBBBVU010000008.1, read on the forward strand.
GGCAGTGGAAGAGAACTAAGAAACGACAGTCTGTTTTAGCCTTTTACACATTCTCTGTGGCAGCCAGTTGATAAAAGAGCTGAGAGTATTTGCCACAACAATTTGCAAGTCATACTTGCTCAGAGAAGCTTGCAAAAGTGATGCACCCTTTATGCCTTGAGCCCCATTTGCTGGCAATGTTCTGGCTCGATTCACAGGAGAAAAAACTGGCAGTGTTGACGATTGCAGTCATCCCCTTCGGACCATCCTGAGAGTGTTTCATGACGTGTCTTTCCATGTTTCATCTCAACACACAATTCCCTAGAGGTCACATGACTGTCTCCCTCTCCTCTTCAACCACAGGCGAGGGTTTTTCATCCTCCCTGGGCCGTGTATGAGCAGACTGCTCCTCTTCGGGAATGTGGAGCTCTTGTCCTGATGAAGGTATAGAGTTCTCTGAGACGGAGCCATTCTTCACATACCCAGGAAGGTTCCTGTGCCCATTCACAGGCACTGGTCCCAGCCTCGTGGTGAGGTGGAGGGCCAGTGGTCCCCTGGCAGTGACATTGGTAACACTTGTGTGTGATACCATAGGTCCGTAGCTGTAAGTGTTACTGCCGCTTCGTGCTTTTCGTTTGAAGTCCAGGGCCAGAGTTCTCCTGCTCCAGGACTTTTTGATCTCAGCTTGCACCTTTAGAGGACATAAAATCATTTAGACATAAAAGAGTAGGATAGTTTAACAAAAAAGATTAAAAAGTAAAACTTTTTGAGTTCTCACCTCTCCGTTGCAGAAGCAGTATATAATTGCGACTAAAAATCCCTGAAAAAAGAATAGCCATTTTACTCACATTATCACAACTCAGCTATGTTTAGCATGCACTTGATATGACATTTTAGCTGTATAATTTGGCATTACCTTTGATATTTTCCCTCATCAGTTACCCCTGCCATTTTCTTCATCTTAATTAGGATCTCACCACAAATCAGGAACTAAATAATGCAATGGTTTGAAATTCTGTAACTGTTTTTTGGTGATAACCTGTACCCTGAGGACATGTCAAATCCAATGAGGTCAATCACATTTGAAGGGGGACATGAAAGACCCTCAAAAGAGAAATTTGTATTTCCAGGATTTTTACCCTAACAGCTGTACCTGGAAAGAGTTGAAAAGCATCTCGTAGTGCATCTGGATCAACCATGGAATTCCAGACACCTCTGTATATGGCATGGCATTGAATATGATGTAATGGACACCAAACAGTGGCATCAGCACCAACGTGGACTTCAACAGTTTTCTGTAATTAAACATATCACAATCTTAACCAAACAGTTTAAAGATCCATGTTACAGAACAGAAATACAGCATGCAAAAGTATTAGCACCCCAGGTCAAAATTTTCTTTTCTTTTCTTTTTTTTTACTGTGAAACATTCAGTGGGAAGAAGCTGAACTGATCTCCAGAAAGTGAAAGGATTTTTCCAACATTTTAATTAACATTTTTAAGTGCAATAGTGAAACAATTACCAGAGATTTTTGCTTCAAAATAACTTACTTAAGTTAATCAGCAGCCGTAGACTCGTATAATCTGCTGCTCCTGAAGTGATACAGTTTCATCTGTAGAAACTTAAACTGGTGCAGAAAGCAAATAAATCTAAATCCAGTTTCTTTTCTGCCTTCTCCAACAGGCACACTATGTAGTTCAAAGCTTTAACAGAAACACCTTTAGAGAGAGTAAAAGTTTTCTTATTGACCAGAATTTGTCATTAAAACAAGATATTGAAAACTTGGCTGATGTTGAAACTAGGTTTCTATTTTACAAATACAACCTGTTTCTCCTTTAGCGTGAGGACATGTCTGGTGTCTGCAACCTTTTTGCCTCTTCTTGATTATAGTGACGTGTTTTAAATGGGGGGGTCTCAAACACATACATTTACAATCTTTAAACTGCGAGTCACTGTGCTTTGGGGTCTGTAACAGGTTGCAATTTTCAAATTTACCACTGTAATATATATATATATATATATATACATATACAATTGGCTGGCCATCCTTAGATGTACACAGGGAAGCACACTGGCTTACTCTGGTCTACAAAGCTCTACGACTGATTCCTACATGTTTGGGAATCTATCTTCAAAAGGAATCAAAGCCGTTACGCCCTGCGCTTTTGTGATTTAAAAATCTGACCATCCCTCATGTGTTCACCAAGCTCGGGAAAAGAACATTTAGTTTTACTGTCACATCAGCATGGAATAGACTAGAAAATAACTCAGAGTTGTCTGAACTGGTTTCATTTGAAGCCTTTTGCTCCATCTTAAATGACAAATAGTGTGAAAACATTGGGCAGTGCTTGTGTTTGTTACTCTCGTCTATTGGTTGTTAATGTTTCTGAATCAAATAGAAATTCTGTTTTGCTAATTTTATGTGTTGCTAACCTCTTAGCAAAAATCCCCCTTGTGAAAGAGATCATGATCCCAGTTGGTTTTATTTGGTTAATAAAAGGAGAAAAAATAACAAGTAACTGATAATTAAAAAAGCAGGAGAACACTATCAGGAGAGAGTGTTTCCAGGTAGCAGTTTCCATACTCCATAATGCCCTCAGGAATTAGACGTTTAAAGGAGTGGTGGAGATCAAAAGGAGGTCTGGAAGCTCAATAATACTTTCAGAAAAAAATGCTCTCAGGATTGCTGGAGACGCAGATTAAAACCACAATATTCTTGGAACAACCTTCAGGAGGCTTTAGCAGACTCTGGAGTGGTGGTACACTGTTCTACTACTTTGCAGCAACACCTGAACAAATATGACCTTCATGGAAGACTCAGAGGGAAACCTTTCCTGATTCTTCACCACCAAATTCCAAAGAGAGAGAAAAGAACAAAAACTCCTGAACATGTAAGTTTGAATTAATTTGGGAACTTGGAAGTTCTGTTGACTAATGAACTCAAACAACAAATTTAAGACTTCTTGCTGGCTACAAAATGTTTACCAAATGTAATGCTTTACTTAAAAAGGTTAACAGGTACTGACTGAATTTTGCTGCAGAAATATTTTCACTCTGACATATTTAACCCAAATATATATATTTTTTCCTAATCAAGCCATAAGGCTTAGTTGCCTACGGAAACAAAATAAAACAAAATAAAATAAAATTGGCAAGGGGTGTCCAAACTTATTATACTAATTTTCTAGAGATTTTTCATTTCTGAATTCATTGTTGTGTGCTCTCAGTTGGGTAAAACAATGCAATATAAATACCATCATAGAAATTGTAACTGGCATTTTTCACCACCTGCTTAAATCTGACAAATGAAAAAATTGTTGGGCTGAATAAGTTGGACGTGTCCTTTCTCTCACTCAAAAGACAAAAAATGACATCTTAACGGACAATTAGCATCACTTATCTCATGAATCAAATGAGATAAAAACCAAGATTTGAAGTTGGCAATTGGGTCCTTTGATGACTAAATCTAGTAGGACACTTTGTTCTGGTAAAACTTTTAAAACTTATTTATTTTCGCCCATAGAACTATTCTGTACCTGTACTGTTGTCTGGTGTCACACCTTCCAGCATTTGTTTCTCGAAGTTTAGTTGCCAAGACTCTGATGATGTTCAGAAATAACATGAAATTAACCTGAAAAGAAAATAGGAACATAATGATTACATGTGATTGCAAACATAATATGGTCTCTCATTGAGCAGCTGTAAAGCAACAGGTGCCTGTAATTTCCTGCACAGCAAGGGTAAAGTATATACTCACCACCACAGCCACTAAGATCGGCACTTGATATATCCATTTCAAATTCCCTGCACTTAAGTCCCAACACCTGGAGAAGATAAACAACAACAAAAGGGGATTGGCAAGAGATAAGGAAGGGTTAAGCTGGTAGATGAACAAGAATCCCTCTGTTGCTCATGATGTCATTTCACAATATAATAAGCATTGTGTTCCCCTCTCCACCAGATATATCTAACACCTCCGGAAACATCATATGAAACCATACAGAAACAAATTTAATTCAAATGATCAAAGCTCTCATATTAGAATTCTGATCTTAATTAGTCTTTGATTTATTACCCCTGAGTTTCACAAAATCTTCTAATTTAAATCTTCTTGATGATATATGGCTATCAGAGGTCTAAAGACTTTCAGTTTGTGCATGAACAGCACAAAAATAAAACAATATTCCCTTTTTTCTATTTGTAATTAAAACAGTTCTGCTGGTAGTAGCTGTTACATGTCACTTCATCTTTTAACAGCAAGAAAAGCATTGATAGTGCTTTAGGTTGATTTAAATGCATATCCTCAATTTGACCAATTACTACTGAAGGCACACGCTTCAGCTGTAGTAATTGCCATGCTTGGGTTGTTTTTCTGCCCGAGAAGACCCAGCCAGGCAGAAGTGTTCTTCTGCTCGCCTCTGACTGAGAAGTAAAATGCATAGCTTAGTTTTACTTTACAGATGCTGGACACAAAATCAACTTAGCTGTAAGCTCTGAGCTCCACAGTCTGTTCATTGTTCAGGGCAATATGGACTCAGGGGAAAGCGATTGTCAGAAGGGTTTGAGGGATCACCCCAAGGTTGGTTTGGGGCAATTTTCTCCCAGACAGATTTGAGCATTCAGAATTGTAAGATGCATTCTCTTTAAGTTTAACTTTAAAATGCACACTCAAAGCATGGGTCTATATATGTAGGGGGCAAAGATAGTTTGATCATTAAATTAAAGGATGTTTGTTTGGTAAACATTAAGTTCTTAGTTAAATATGTTCCCGTAATTTGTTCTCCTTCTCCACTGTCTTTGTAAGAGACACAAGACATACTCTTGTAATATAAATCTTAGCCATATTTGAGGAAATAATCATTATTATTTCAATATATTTTGAACATTTTGAGTCATTTCTTTCATGTTTGTCCAAACTGGTCAGAGTCATATATATATGACTTGTAGTGATGGTCTTGTGTACTTGTATATGCTCGGTCTAGTTCTTAAGTTCTTACAAGCAAAGGAGGGTGTATTTTCTGTTTTACACACTTGTATAACCAGTAAAAACTGCGCCATCTGAATCAGAGAACTACTGCCTTTAGAATTTCTACATTCAAATTTAACAAGAGTGACATGAACTTAAATCATTCAGATATCTTACTCTGTGTCGGCGAACGTGGCTCTCACAGTTGCCCATATAGTCACAAACACGGCTGGGACACCTAAAAAAAAATCAAATCAAAACTACATTAAATTGTTGTCATAAAACAGATTTCATTAGGATAAAGTAACTCAAGTACTTAATTTGCTCACAAGCTACTGTTTAAGTAGAACCTGGGTTGCACAGCATCCACATTGTATGCGCTGTGCTTATGTAATTTATACGCACAGTGTGTACAATGCAGGAACCGTGGAGCCCACATTCAAGCAGCATCTCTGTACAGATGAGTCTTTCCCCACTGCTTTCACTTTTTTGCATATTTCTTTGACCATCAAAAATTAAGTACCTTATATTAGAGGTTATTTTGCCTGGTATAAAGTCTAATGATTATAGTGTAATCACGTGAATGTAAATACAAAGTAAATGGAGCAGAACTCACCCCATCCAATCAGGGTAAATCCCCAGAGATACTTTCTGTCTGAGAAAAAGGTCATAAAGATCAGGCTGTGGAGGTAAAGACCCTCCACAAGGATCCAGTAGTAATTGGTCGCCAGGAAGTACATGAACAAGGTCACAACCACCTTACAGCTAATCTATAGAGAAACAGCAGACAAGGAAATGCAATTAATCAATTTCCACATTGACAAAGACTTGTTTTTTTTTGTTTTGTTTAAACACATAACATATATCAAATGTCTGTTGTCTCCACTGCGTATTTCTCTCCTTATAATGCCAACATATATTATATGAATGGCAACACTTGCATTTTAAATTCAACAACAACGGATATTACATTCTGCCAAGGAAAACACATTTGAATGGTTTCCACTTCCATCCTTTGTAATAATGTTGACTGATTCTGATCTAGCTTGCACTCGGTAGGAATACAATCTGAAGGAGCCAAGAAAAACTCAGTCTAATACAAAAACTTCCTTTAAAAATGTCACACTGTTGCACTGCAAAACATCATCTAACAGTTGTGAGTGAACAACAGGATTTGCAAATGGAGTACATCTGCAGTAATCTCTTCAGGAATCTTCCTCTCCAGGCTGCTGAATACATACTCCTTGGTAAGAAATGAAATGCATTTATTCTAAGGCTGCTGAATCAGAGAGTTGCAGCTGATTCAGAACATTGCTGAGGCTTGTGATAAGGGCCACTCCACATCTCTTGTGTTTGTGCTGGTTTTCCCTGCACCAAGGAGGTGAATTTAAATGACTATAACTGGCTTAAACAAACACTGAATGGATCGGTTTAAAAATGCATTTCTCTCCTGCTGATGCATTATGAACCATTCTCATCCCTCAGGTTGTCAGAGAGAGGTTTGTTTAGTGTCAAAAATAACGCATTTCATAACTGAAATAAGAAAGGATGAGAAAACTAAAAGAAATCTGTCAGTCTGCTCCACCTCCTTTAAACCAAGCCATGCAATATCTGGTTCTGTTGCTACAATACATAGACTCTTAAATTCACTATATGGTAAATCTTGTCCTTTTTTGTTATTAGATGTCAAACATTGATATTCCATTTTTTTGATAATTTACTCTTGATGTAAGCTTCTTGCCTTTATGTTAAATAGTGAAACACACCAATCCTTACATTATTTTAAGTCAGTAATGTTATGCAATTAATTTGAATTACTTTTACTCTACAGAGCCCTGATTATAGAAGATTATGTTTTCAAATCCTGTGATGGGATTCTGTGCCAGCATTTTAGCCACAACATTGGTCGGTAAGTAACTTTGGACCAGACTAAAAATAGCACCCTATCTAATTAACCCTCCAATCCACGGACTGTTTTCCAACATTATGACATGCTGTTGCATAAGCAGCTTAAAATCATATTTCTTAGTGGGTAGGTTTAACAATTATGAACAACAAAAAATAACCTGTTTATTCATTTATGAAATATTTAGTTATTTACAGATGTCTAACTCAGACTGAATTGAGCGTAGAAATATTTTTGAGCTATTTGCTCTCTAATCTTGCCCAACCTGCTGTAACCTAAATCAGTCGGCACAGTAATCACTAATCATAGTTACGTGCTTGCGATTATCGCAGTGTGGTTATTGCTCTCTGATCCCAAGGGGGGTTGAGCAGCTTATTTTCTCCAAAGGTTTTTTTTTTCCCCAGCTGAAGCAGAGCTGTTCTGGACGAAAGACTTGGAGCAAATCTAAACAAGCTCTTTCCTTTTCTCCAGCTGTTTGTTTGCAAGATCTTTTGGCTTGTTAAGTCCAGATAGGCAGACTAGACTGAAGTATGTCAGCAGCAGGGGTGAGTTACAGTTGAGTTTACAGTTGACTATTGGGCCTTTTTTTTTTTTTTTGGTGAATGGCTTTGTTAATTAAATACTATGGTAATGATTCAAGAGGGGCATGGAAACAAAAATTAATTAATTCATTCAAATTCATTTAGTCCAAGTTCTGATCTTAAATTGAGGCCATTATTATAACTTGACAATAAAACAGACATAAACTGAGTGACTATTATTGAGTATGGTGTTTGGGCATTGTAACAGAAGAGCAGCATTACTAATTTGGGGGAATTTATAGCTTGACCCTTCACATGTTTCAATTAAGAGAAATACTTTTGATCATTTTGACATTTTTTGAAGAATTACAGAAAAATGTGTGCTCATTTGAAATAACAGAGTACTAAATATACACAGCCCAATAGTTAATTGATTTCTATTGAATTTTGTTTTGGTCCCAAGGAGCTTGTTGACTACTTGGTTTTCCACCATCAGCACACTTTATTTGCTGAGACAGAATTAGCCTGACATGCCCAGCGGACTGTGTTCCTGCAGTTTTGCAATTATATGGTTGACATTTTCAGCATCCAGTTATCTCTTTAGAAAACAAATAGATAATTGATTGACTGCCATGAAATTTGCTATACAAATGTCCAATTTTAACCTATTTAACTGAGTTTATTAAATTTTAAATCTAGTGCAATTTTGAGGTCAAATTTCTAGCCTTCTTAGAACATTGTACAATACCTAAAACGACTAATGGAATTACCACCGTCTAGTGCAACTGCAGCTTGCAAAGGGTAGCCTACTAACATGCTAACAGGCTTAAAGGGATACTGTGTAACTTTTAGCCACTAGGGGGCTAAATCTTTAAGTTCCCACAGGCCACATGACACTGTTGCAAAATTAAACAGTCGTTCTCATTCTGGCCTCCTCAGACACTGTTTTAACCTCCTTACTTCATTCAGCCATGACAAACTTTCAAGGAAAAAGTAGCACAAAGCAGAGCCCTCTGTGTTTATAGAGGGGGAGCCTTAAAACAAAGCACTGCAGGTCACATGATTCCATGAGAGACGGAGCCGCTCCTGCATAGTTACATTGTCTGGTTTCTGAAGAGAGCATCCGCCTCGGAGCGTCGACACGCGTCAAGCACTGTACATTGACCCCAGAAATCATCCATTATTACTCACATTAGGCTGATATTTGGGTCAAAATTTACACGGTATCCCTTTAACTTAGTTGCTAAACTTGGTAAAAATAAATAAATAAATTAGTTTATTTTCCTTTGGTTTACCTAGTGATTATAGGAGAGATTGTGCACCTGCAGAAATATCAACAATTAATCAAATCAATTAAATCTATTCAAATTTAAGAGTTTTTTTTTTTTTTACACGTTTGCATTTAGAGCAGAAAAACATTGAAATGGATGTTAACAAATATGACTGTAATGAAATGGCTTTGAAAGCAGAGAAGGTTTTTAAGGTGTCATATCTAACTCTAAAGCATGTGGGAAAATTAGTTGACATTGCTCTCATTCTTAAAAATAATAGATTTGTTGTTTTTGTTACCCACACCCTGTTCTTTCTCTCTGTCCTATCCAAGGCCTTACTTCATCATCAAAAAATGTGGAGGACAAAAGCACATTTTTATATAAATTTCATTAGTAAAGTTGTACTTCTTTGAGTTTTACTTAGATTAAATTAAAAATAGATGGACTCTTTTATCTATGTTAAGAAGTTTTGAACAAAGGGAGTTATCACTGGGCAACATATGGGATGTTGTGTTTTCTAAACAGTTTTCAGCTGCCAGTTTGTGTGTTTTACATGAAAGCATAAAAAAGAAAACCTTAAGTACAAGTAAAATTTAAGCGAATGATGTGGCTATCTTTACAATATTTTTCAATAGAAGTAAATGCGTTATTAATGCACCATTAAACTACAAAAGTGGTGATTTAAGAAGTGAATGAACCAATAGGAGAAAGTTGGAAAACTGGAAGTGTTCCTGCAGTGAACTGTTCAACTTGTTTTTTTTTTGCTTAATATATCTCCCATTTACCTTGTTTTAGGAAGTAGTTTTAAAAAACAAACAAACAAATAAAAGTAAAAAATAAATTCATTCATTTTCTACCACTTAGTCCAATTCAGGGTTGCAGGGGGACTGGAGCATATCCCAGCAAGTAACAGGCAAAAAAACATAAATAAAATATGAACAAATAAATAATTACATGCCTTTTTTAACATGAATTGAGATTCATTGAGTTGTACACTTTATTATAATGCAAAATATTTCGGTTTGAAAAGAGGTTAATAATAATCCAGTTAGGATTACATGCTGATGTATTAACAGGATGTGAATCAGCCCCAGGAGCCAACACTGGTTTAGTCATCCATTGATTTAGCTCAAGGTGAGGTCAAAGCTCCACACGACTGCAGCTGTTGCTGCTGTGCTGTCATGCCATGATTAATAGAAGACAATGTGGTGCTCCTTTCTTTAAGTGTTGTCTTATTATGATCTCTTCTCCCTCTCATCAGTTTGTGAATCAAGCATTGATGGGATACATCAAGGGTTTTGCAAGCGCGACACAGGTTACTGATTTGAACATGACTTTTTTTTAAATTCAAGATTGGAAAGGATTCTTACTGCTGACAATCACTGAGTTCCTGTCACTGATGGAAAAAAGGGCAGTTTCCATTTTAATTAGGGAACAGTCTTCATCAGGAGCGAATGTACAGGGGGGGAACTGCCCCCTGTACTTTAGAAAATTGCCCCTATACATTTAATCTAACATTAGAAAAGTTAAATTAAATGTATAGTGAACAGAATGTCTGCTGACGGCAACGGACAGTCGCGGTTTAATACGTCCATCACGTGCCGATAGTGACTCACTGGTGTGCGTTTTGATGGAGGATATTTCCCTGTTAGCTAGTTTTGATTAAAGTAAACAGGAGAGCAGTTTATGAAGAGTTTAGATGTGCAAAATGTCTGGTTGTCTAGTTGTCCTCAGTATTGCAGAAGCTCTAGCTTTAGATGTTTGTGAGGTGTTTTGCTGCACAGCACCATAACTGTCATCTTCAGCTCTCCTAAAAGAGATGCTGATCTGTCCTGTACTTTACGTTCTTTTTCTGGACTTATTTTGAGGAATCTCTTTTTAAATGTTAGCTTAAATATTGTCTGTTCTTTCTTACAAGGATAGAATAAATTGTTTTTTTAAGTGTATTTGAGGATCTTGTTTTAACTCCACTTGCATATATGGGATTTTCCCATACTGCACTCAGGGCGATCAATAACGATGTTTACATGTACAAATATTTCTTCTGTCTGACTGAAATCAATCTGATCAGAGATTCCAGCAGACATGTTTATATGGACACTACATAAAGTGATCTGATCAGTTGTGTGTTTACTTGGACACATTTAAAATGTATTAAAAACATGCAATGTTGACTGATTTGGAAGAAGAAAAAGACAACAAAAAAAGATTTGTTCAAATTTGATTAAAATATCTGCTTGAACTCGTTGTTTTGAGTCTTTCGACCATCAAGATACTCAATAATCTGTAACTCTTTCAGAGTTTCCAACTAAAATGTTGTACCTTCCACAGTTTAGTTCTGTGTTGCTGACTCCATTTTTCAAATCATTCCTGAAACTCATCATGTCACCACATTTTTATGCTGATTAAACCTTCGATCGGGTCAAAAGTGCACCATGTAAAACAACTGCATGTTAAGTATATAAATCAGCCACTGGTCTCCATGTATTTCAAAATATCTCAAATAATAGTTTGCACAAATGAATGCACCCCGCCAAGGCACAAACAATTAAGTTGTGTCACTGTGTTGCATATATTGTAGCATGTCCTGTTGAAAAAAAAGCGTTTAATACAGCATTATTTAATTTTGAGAGATACATTATAAGGTGTATCCCTTGAATATATTGCACAAACTGTTTGTGTATTAAAGCATCCATGAAAAGTACACAGTCTTTAAACTTTTTTTTTTCTTCTTAACTTGACTCTGAAAGGAAAAGCCAAGGACTGGCCTAGTAAAACTTTGGCACAGTGACAAACAGTATATTTGCTCCAGCACTGGAAAAGCAGGTGAGACTTTGCAAAATACATGTACCACTTCCACCTTGGAAGCAAACATGGAACACCAAACTGCACTGCAAAGTAAATTATACGTACAGTAATCAAATGTCAAATATAGGTTTGACATATAGAGAAATAATTCTTGGCTATTTTATATATTCTTTGACACACTGAAAATATTGTTCGTAACATGAAAACAACTATGACATTTTTATTTGTTTTTCTTATAGTTCCCCTCTCTTTTTATCCACTAAAGAAAAAAACTGTATAGGGACTCCATCTATAGGTGTGTTCACTTACAAACTGTGTTTTGTTGGCTGGCGGAGCTTCAGTAATGGATTTGAGTTCTTCCACTGTGACTCTTTCCATGTTCTCTAATGTAGAGTCAGTAGAAGGGTAGAGAACAACATCTTTCACAAAAATGCTTATAGCTCTTAGCATGTACGATACAAACAGATGCATGTGGATGTAGTTCCTGGTGCAGTGCAGCCGTCTGGGGAGAAAACAAAACAACAGCAGCAAAGTCAAACGATGGATCTGTTAAAAATTGTGTCTGTGTGTTCTATATTTGCACACCTTTTGTGAAGGCATACAGTGTTTTAACACATGCGCGCACAAACGATACCCATCCTAATCAGAGCCAGCTGAATTCCACGCTGACTATAACACATTCTTGAGATTTAGGGAAAACACACAAATATCAGATTGCTTTGCTTAAAGTGAGCTGTAAAAACAAATTGCAAGCATGTGTTGAGAAGTTGCAAAGATTACCTCTGTCAAAAATTCTCCCAAAACATTCTAAACATTTACTGAAGGCTGGCCTTTGCCATCGTTATCCATTGTACTTAATTTGCTGGATCAATAGCCAAAAAAGCAAAGTTATTAATGGAAAAAAAGGGGGAAAAATGTCAAAGAAAATATTTACTGAAGATTCATTGGTGCCAAATATTACCAAACCTAATTTCTTAAAGACTGATATGAAACCTATGAACCTATGAAACTATCATCTTTATCTAATTTTCTATTTATTTTCTTTAAACTAATTTCTCATTAATGAGGTGACAAGATGCCTTCAAAGAACTATTGATTTTATGAAAACTAATCTAGCATACATTTCCCAGGTGAAAAAACTTGAACACAAGTGCTAATGTAAAATATCCCTTTGCTCTCCCTGGAAAACATTTATGAGCTTTCCTTTCTGAAAGCTGATGTGTTGAAGGGGAGACATGGTTGGAGCACTTCGGAGCTCAGTGCCAGAATGTCAGATGGGCCCCTGGGAAAACTTATTAAACTCATTTGGCCCATAGATTTCCTGGTGCCAGTTGGGAGCATTCCTAAAACCTTCTGACTGACTGCTTGTACAGTAAGTCATGCCGGTGGGAACACTGGTAAACAGTGCCTTCACATCGATTCCTGATACTCCCTATGCCCCACAAAATAAGCAAAATGGCCCAAATCTGACCTTGGTACTGGATTTTTCTTTATGTTAGAAGTTGCATCTAAAGTAAGAGAGGCAAGCTAAGGTTTATACACAAAGCAACTGCAGAAAATCCTTTTATCTATTAAGGAAACACATTGTTCAATGCAATACTTTACTCTTAATTCTTGTAATTGTTTACAAAGCTTTGTTAATCTTCTTTACATTTTTCTGTAGTGAGGACGGAAAAATAACCGCTTCCACTTATGGTGGCTTCATTCTGGGAAACCACAAAATCAAAACACAACTGTTGGTAGTTTACCAATAGAATTTGAAATCAGCATGAAAATAACAAAGAATCTAAATGTCAGACAATGCGGCAAGTATAACTATAAGCCTTGAGGCACACTGCAAAGGTAGACTGTGAGGGAGATGCAGATACCCCCTCACTAAGCAGGGGCTTTGGTTTATGTATGTATACACTGATGCCATTTATTGT
>JBBBVU010000008.1:17991097-18001689 GCA_037177055.1 Atherinosoma microstoma
TTATAATCCCACATTGTTTTACCCGGATCATGTTGATATTCTGGGTCTGGTGATCCAGAAGGTTCAAAATATAGGGGGAACTGGGAGGGCTGTCGGGCCTTTTGAGGTTTTTTTCAGGTGAAGCTCAGGCTTTTAGTTAATTACATTAATATGACATGGTTAACATACATAAACATGCATTGGCAACATCAAAAAGCCATATGTCACAAGACTTTCACACACTCACCAGGACGCTTGGACTTTGACTTGATGCCCCCTTCACACCTTTGTTTGGCTCTAAACAACAGGCCTATCTGCTCTTCTCTTGTCACCACATCATCTGCATAAACCTGCAAAACAAGACAATGATGAAGATTAAAGAAAGGAAAAGGTTCAAGTGTAAATGGTCCTGCTGTGCAAAATGCATGTTGTCAACTGAAATTCAAACACCAAATTTGATTTATTACATCAACAAGCAACAATGATGGGCTCTTTGGGAAACAATAGAAATAAAAAAAAGAAAGAATTGAAGCAAGACAAAAATAAAAGCATGCTGTGAACATTTGGCTGTGCATATGTGACTCCCTCTAGATCTGAAACAAAAGTTCAGCCTTTTCATTTATAGTAATAACGAGAATGAAACTAATAACCCAGCTGATACTGCGACATGATTTACTCTTTATATCTGCTTGCAAACCCAGTAACCGATCTTTGCGCACCTGCTCATAGTGCTATGAACAGCAAAAAGAAATACTGTTTTCCTCAGGGAAGTATACCTCAAACAGCACACTACTGACTTATGAGAGCAGCATGGTTTTCTGGAATGTAAGGCAACCAGCACTGTATCTAGAAGGTCAGATGGCAGATTGCATTGAGCACATCAGTGGACATAGCAAAACATTTATGAGCTAAGCAGTGTATTTATTTCTTACTCCACTGTGATAAAGCAAAAGTGGGATATGAAGGATTGCTTTTTCCTCTTGACTAAACAGTATCAGTTTTACATGCTGTTTAAAGTCGTAGCTCATGTTCTGGTTGTTATGTCTACAGTATTATGACTGCTTAGATATGAGAACAGTTCAAATATTTATTCCTAAAATGTTTCTAACAGATTATGTATTTTCAGCTTTTGAACTTTGTTTTTGTGAGTGACATGGTACCTCAGGTGTGGTTTTCCAGTCAAGAAAAGATTTTCCTTTGGCATAGTTTACACCAACCGACATGCTGTTTGCTCACAGATCATTTTTAGGCAATGGCAAATATGACTATTCAAACCAGCCGCATTCATTTGTTATAGAGCGTGACAAAAAAGGTGGGAATGAAAACAGTGAATTTCACGCCCAGTGCTAAAACTAAAGCACATAAATAACTACAATTTTTCGATGTTGTCAGTGTGTTTGGTGCTATACTGCAGCAAATGCGAATGCTGTAGGTTCTCACACACTGAAACAAAAACGAACACCTATGCAATACAGTGTGCCTGGAGGTGTGACTGAAGAAACTCCAACAGCCCACTCCCCTTTTTCTTTTTTAAATCGTTTTTTTGGTTCAGTGATCCAAAGCAAACAGTACAAATTAAAGACAAAGCGGACTCTCGGCTGCAGTTACAACTGCCAGTTTCAGACACAAATTGTATATGTTGAACTTTAAAAGAAAAAAAAATTGACTGTCACTCCTATTACAGTAAGAAGCGGGCCAGTTACTGACACGAAAATCATTTGCTGGAAGGCAATAGACTCAAATCAATAGGCAATTAGCAGACTTGTGCAGAGCTTGATGATCAAGTCTGAGTAACATCTAAAAACTGCGGGACACCAGCCCTCTACAACCAGGTTTGAGGATCCCTCCAATAGAGTCACAACACTGATGATGAGGAGGCTGATGGAAAGACAGATATGTATGACTCAACTTCTAAACAAGTATTACAGCCACTTCCTGAAAGAGAAATATGTTTAAAATGATGATTTTTATTCATCATACTAAATATATACACCTAGCGGATGTTACAAAAAAGTCGGTGGTGTATTCAAGTTTGTGTTCATGCCTCCAACAAGCTTGGATAATTGCATTAAATCTGAAAAAAATAACTGCAAGGAAAGATATTCACTTCATCTCATGTATTGCCTTTCTTTATGAAAAATGCAAGGGTTAAAAAAATATTCACACTCAAAAATCAAACTTCCTCTACCATGATGTAAAAGTACTCAATTATGAAGATACCTAGTACAAATAAACAAAGAAAAATGTCTTTTGGCCCCTGTAACATGCTGTGAAAAAAAGTAGAATTTTCTTTATATTTTTGTACAGATAATTCTATAATGAGCAGCTCCAACTGACAATGGGAGCCACTTGCGGCAAACAATTTTTAATACTCTTTATAAACTCTGCAGGGCCTTTTTATAATCAGCTTCTTCCTGAGACAGGAAAACATTTAGGAACAAAGAAAAATACACCTCGTCGCTGATGTAAATGCACAATTTTGAGAACTTAAAATTAAACTATAAATACTAAGCTGTGTGGCTTTGCTGCATACAAACCCACAATACCTCCATCCATCAATATTTTCATTACTTTCAGTGCTGAAATAAGGATGTCCAGTCTGAGAGCTGAATAAGGTTACAGAATGAAGACGTTTATGGCTTTGCACAGTAAACAACCACAGATGGAACAACATTTGACCACAGGCGAACAAGGATAGATACTACCTGTTTACTGTACTAACTATGCCAATATAGAAATATTCCACTGACAGCTCCTGAGACGTTCACTCTATTTTCATCTAAATAACTGCTTGGTGTTACTCAAGTGAAAGCTGATCCAATAAAAATTTAGACACACTTAATAAAGATGCTAAAAGTACCCTTCCAGAACAGGAATCACAAACACCACCTTTTGTATATCTATGTGTATTTTCCTTGTTTAGATGATGGTATGCATCTAGTCAATGCCATATGTAACGGAACTGTCAACTAGATTCTTGACAGTGCATCGGTTACAGTTTTTTTTTTCTTCTTTTTTTTTTCCTCGGACAACACATCACCACATTGAGAATCAAACCGTAACCTTCACAGCCGAGTTTAAGCCCCTGTGAAAGATTAAACTAAAACAAGGTGCTGTGTTTCAGGGTTTGTTTTCTTTTTCAAAAACCTAGAGGATTTTTTTTTCTCTCTCTCTCTCTCTCTGCAGACTAGCAGAGACATAGAAGGGTATCATTTACCATTTCAAGAGGAGAATCCTAGGTAATAAGTGCACCCCCTGATTATTTCTGAAAACTATTCCTCCTCCACTGGCCAGAGTCCAAACCTCTAAAGTAAACACACCCTCTCAAGGGAAGAAACATGGACATTCTTATTTACTGCATTTCACTTAAACACACAGTATTCTTTTTGTCAAATGCTTTTGAGTGTGTGCCAAAATGAAAATTAGAAAAATACACACCATATATTTGTGTGTTTTCATCACCGGTCGCTAGAATATAAACTTGAATAAACCACAAGTTTGTATTTGTCTTCGCAAACTGCGGCTTGATGACTTTAACTCCAGCTCTCTGCAAGAATACAAGACCAATATTGAGAGAACTGTATTTAGGCTGTTCTGTCAAGAGAGTGCTGAACCACGAGGACTTAATACGAACATTATGTAGTTTGGAAGGGAAACCCTATTAACGGTTAAGTTTAAGTTTTCTGTTTTCTATCTCTCACATTTGGTTATTGTTCTTGTTGTAGTTTTTTAATCAATATAATTTATCTTCAATATTTTCAGAGTTAACTGGTTGAATTTTAAATGTTTTCGCACCAAAAATAACCGTTTTTTTTTTTATTTTTTAAATAGACTCATGTATAGACGCCATGCATACACTAAGCAGAGACACTGGGTTTCCGGTACATTGCCAACAGCCCTCATTGTGGACAGACTTTTTCTTACTATTCTTCTTCTTCTTTCAAGAAAGTTGTGGTTAACCAAAGTTTTTTCCTGGAGTGCCGTGCACCGAAGCAGACAGTCAAATGTTGGAGCTTTGTGAAGTAGACTTTGATTTGAAAGCATAAAACAGAAAGTTGACAGTACAATGAGTTAAAATGGACCACAATAACCACAGAGTTCTGAATACAATGAGTCAACACTCAATTGGCATTCACAGAGCAGCTGGATGATTTCATTTGTACTATTTCCAGAAAATGAGTTAGTTTATATATTATATGAGTTATATATATATATATATATATGTGTGTGTGTATATATATATATATATATATATATATATAAACAAAACAAAACATAATGCCAGTTCTAAGTATCATAATGACTGAGGGGAGAGTATTTTTGAGTGGTCCAATATAAGCTCCATATGGGCTAAAACCTTCCTATGACCTCTGTAAAAAGAGTCAATACAGTTTATTCTTTAGAACAAGCTAAGCCCTGCAGATACCCAAAAAAAAGGAGTTTTAGCAGAGATTACTGTCAAATCTATTAAAAAAATTGAATAGTTGAAATTGTTGTTCCTGCCCATACCTATTCTGGTACCACACAGAAAGATTACAGCTTAGGTTAGTAGAATACCAAGCAAACGATGGAAACACCAGCACAAAATGATCAAGTGATAAAAAACATAGCCTGGGTGAGATTTATTTGAAAGGTGATCTAAATGGTAAAATAGGTTCTCATGTGTAGAATAGAAGAGTGCAAGGCAAATATTGTGTGTTTACGAGTACTTGTTTGGTGAATGTGGCGATAGACAGCGGAGAGTCCACAGAGATAACTGGCATTTTGCTAACTGGATGAGAGCCAAGACAACAGCTGGGTTTAAGCAGCCTCTCCATCCTCATCTCCAACATTAACAGAATGCATTCAGATGCCGTTTGAAACCCACAGCAGAACATCAGAGGTGACATGCACTTGATAAATCATTGACAGATTTTAGATGTTCTAGTAGACTGATTTTCTTTTTGCTAATCAATTACATCAGATTTGGACCAAATGTGCAGTTTGTGCATTTTTTTTAAATAATGACATGTCTCAATGGGGGGAAAAAAGTCACTGCACATTCTGTCATGATTATAATACAGAGTTATAAAGAGATACATTGTCAAACACCCAAATACCTAATGTTAAGTCATGAATTTGACTTAGTTAAGGGGTTATTTGATGTCCGTCCTTTTTTGCCGACATTTTCCAGATCACACTTCATCACGCAGATGATAAATAATACACTGATAATATTTACTTTGGTGGCTGTAAAACGCCTCTATTATGGGAATACAGTTGAATGTTTGTTTTATGTACTTGTTTTGGTCATTTGCCATTCTTTACACCATAGGCTAACATTGACTTCCTTGTTGTTGGCGTGCATTCAAAGTTTGATCCCAAGGGCTTTTGGACTTTCCTGTATGTTTTTTTTTCTTCGTAAAATAGGGGAGTCTAGAAAATTTAACTTCACTGAATCTAGTTTTTAACAGTCTGTCCACTATCTGGAAAAAACATGAATATGTAAACTTCTGACATATTGCACCACATGAATGTTTTAGCGGATGAGGTTCCTGGATATTCTAAACTCTATGAGTCAGTGCCACTCCTCTTCAACTGTGCAATTTACATTTGATGATAAAACCCACAAACCACAAGACTGGCTGTCCTTTGGAAATGCGCGCAGACCACATTCTGATTTAAAGCAGCATTTAGTTCCTAATTATACCCTGCTTTGGTTGAAAGCCTGAAGAACAGCCCTTTTGTCCCAGATGGAAACATTGTGTGTTCTCTGTGAGGCAGCATACAAGGCAGATAGCTGTGAATGTGTTGTTCTCTTAAATTAAAAAGGATCATTCTTCCATTATATAAGCGATTTAATGCAGCAAGTAAGGGATCCTGTACAGCAATGAAAAAAGCACCATTTTAATTTTCATCAAAAGCTTAAAACTATACAGTTATGTAACAATCAAATGCTTTGGACATTTCATAATATACTGTATTAACGGATGTCACAAAACAACTAATATATGACTGATTGCTTGCAGGTCAGTGGGTTTCAGTAGCAAGACAATGCGTTTCAATAAATGTAAATTTATGCATGGATTATGAGGATTAAAAATAAAAGAAAATCTATATTTTGAAGTGGATTTATAATCCATAAAAGCTCCTTTTTTAGATGTAACAGATCATATAGTTTTACTACACAGACTGTGGCATTAGTGGAATGTGATATGCTCTCAGTCACAGCTTGGGAAATAAACAGTAATCCTCTGAACGACAGCAGCTGATGGTAAAACATAAAATCATGTCAGTGTTCAGAAAATAACATTTATCATGAGAAATAGACTTTACGCGTTCACACTAGATCATTTAGATTAGTACCTGTTAAAAATGCATTTTTTTTCTTTAATTTTCTTTTATCTTTTGTCTCAGTGACTTGGCAGACTGGAGCTGTACTTTTATGCAAACTTCTATACTAACAAATAAAAAGGGCTTATATTGTGGGTCACTGCTATCACAAACTTGCAAATAGCACTGACCTACAATAATTGAGACCACTAAATAGGTAAGGAAGCAGAAAGTAGGGCTCTACAATATTTATTAACATGGACACATTCTAATGGACTCATCAATTTTTAAATGAGACAAAATGCACGCTGTAGCAACAGAAACACGTGTTAAGTCTTAAAATATCTGAGAGCTTTCTCAAGGTAATTTTTTTTTGCCTCTACACAAAAGGTTTCATAAATGAATGATGAGGGTGACCCAAACTCAGGTTGTGCGGCTTTAGTGGTTGAGGTGAAGTATCAATAGAGCAGTTTGATTTTACTAGTATCAAAATCTTCAAAATTTGCCACGTTCTTTCGTTCGGCCTCAAATTAAAAGCAGACCCCCTAAAATCTTACACCAGAGTCCTGTATCACTGTAAGCATTACAATTAGATGCCTGAAACAGGTTTTCAATCCCCATTAAACTCTGACTTCGACAAGCAAGAAGTGTTAGAGACTGACGCTGAATGAATGTCAACCAAGCACCGAGCATTCTCGGCATGCAGATCATTCTGCAATCCTCAATGTAATAGATACTCTGTTAACAACAGAAAATACAATGTTCTCCTGTTATCACAATCAATTGCAGCTGGGAGACAGTCCATTATATAAAACCAGACAACAGAGAGAAGGGAATTATTAATACTATTTATATAAACTTAGTAATCCCTTTTATAATTCTGGCAGTATTACGCCATCAGGGTTACAAAAACACGAGCCAGACTAGTTCATTTTTGCAGCAATTTACAAAGCCACCTTGATTAATTGTTTAATTCATTTGGTTTAATATCCGTAAACATTAGCACCTGATTAGTTTATGTTTGAAGCAGTGCTCTGTAAGCTTTTAAGAAAATGGAAAATTCTGGAAATACCACATAAAACATCTTCAACATTAATTACAGCCACAATTAAGGGTTGAAACAAACAGGAACTTAAGAGAAATTTAATGGACAATACTTTGATAAGCAGTTAACCATATATGGTGTTTCTGAGCAAACAGCAGTTTTAAATATTTGGAAGATTGGAGGCGAGGCAAGGGGCACCAAGTATCCTGCAGTCTGCCAAGACTAAGACAAAGACACTGTTTGTGTAAGAACACATATTTTGACTGCGTTCCCAATAAAGCCAGAAGATTATAGACATATTAGGCACCCCTCAATTACCCAAGGTGTCTCTCGTTGGTTAGTATTACTGCAGCCTTCTATTTTGCTCATTAAAGAGGCTGCTGAGTGTGAACGTCATAAACTTAGTCACCTTGATTGAAGTACTTTTCAGGAGGGCCACTCTATCGCAAATCACAGCGCAAAAGCAAAGTTATGACAGAGCTCTCAAATTCAATAAAGAGATAAAAAATAACAATAGCGCTTGACACCCATGTGCACTATCAGCAAAACATACACTGACGTTAAAGCCTTATTAATCCTGGCATTAGGCCACATGAACTCATTATTTTCGGAATTAGTTCATATATCATTATTATCCTGTAAATAGTTCTGCGACACATATTTCCCCACCGCTTAAAACTAATAAAATATGACAGTAATTACAATGACCTTCAAAATGATATCTAAACTCTGCTGTGCATGTCGCTATCCCTAAAGCATCCCTGAAAGGGTTAACATAAATAACATATAACGTAAATCCAAGCTTGACTTCCAGGAAAAACAACATGAAAGGAGTTCACTTGAAAGGATGTCAGGCAAAAATCACATTGTACGTTTAATCAAGGAACAATTCAAGATTCATCTTTGTTTGGTGTTTTGCAAAAAGAAAACAAGGCCCCTCTAGTCTTCTGCTGATTTATTAAATTTGTCATTTTGGTAAAGAAAAATATTGTCTTCCTATGACAAATGAACATCTAAAGGACCCTGACAAGCTCTGGAAGTAAGTCATATCTTCCTCAGGGATTCTGACAACAGCTTGTGTCTCTCATCTTTTATGGGATGGGTAAGACAAGACCTTTCAACTGTCTGTCATGGTGGACGATGATCAACAAACCCTAGGTTCTGACATATCTGGAGGGAACTGCTTACAGTACAGTTTATTTACATTGCATAAGCAACACTGAATAATGATCAGTTACATCCACTGATAATTTCAACGGCTTGATAAAATGGAGGTAAAAGAGGCTTTACTTTCTTCCGAATTGTATTTTAAAAGTAATTTCATGAGTGTGGACTTTTGTTGAGTACATGGTTGTGTTAATATTGTGTATGTAGGAAATCCTGCATATATGTTGTCAATGACCTGCTGTCAATCGTGGCCAGGGCAATCTTTGTGAAAGATCTCGAAAGTTTCTTCCTGATAATAGGGCTGAATAAAGACCCTGTTTTTTAGATGAATTGCATCATTGAATATATAAATAATTGAGCTGTCCACATTTCCCACTTCACCTGAAGCAAGAGAATGACAGATTGTGATACGACTAGGATCTGCTTTGAATTCTCCTCATCAGAGACTCTGCAGTCTCTGAAAGTACAGAAGATACGCTTCATAATTATGTGAGTTTTCTGCCCAATATTGTGTCATTATTCTGCTGCATGTGCACATTTGCTTTGCTGTAAAGTTTGTGTTTTCACTTCATACATTAATAACTAACTATGCTCTTATCTACTAACAATTTGCTTTTAGCTGTCTCAAAGTTGAGGCTGGTGCAGATGGAGCCTCTGCCTATATAACCTCAAAATAATGGATAAAATTCATTATTTTATTATTTGTCACTTTTATTGATTCATTGTAATTATTGTTTTATCTCCTGACTTATATTTGAAATGTGTTCTGTTTATATTGCTATTTTTAATGTACATTAAACAAATGTGATTTGACCTAACTTACTAAGGTTAACTTAAAAAAATTGTTCGTGTAGGAGTGCTTCTTGGATTCCAGTGGTGCTCTTTGGAAAGGGTAAAGACTAGATGGCACAAAACAAACTCCAAGGCACTCTCCTTTACAAATAACTGAAATGACTTTATTTCTATGGCATAGTCCAAGTGACCTTTAAAAACACCAACACGTTTCAGCCGACTGGCCTTTGTCAGGGGGTTTGATGAGTTTAAGGTGTCTTTATAGTGGAATTCCACTGAAAGGAATTCTCAGCCTGTAATGAAATCTTCCATCAACATCATCAACCTTCTCCTATAGAAAACAGAACAAAGAAAAAACTACAAAGAACTACAAACATGTATGCCTTATTACACCAGGAGATGGCATAATCTAACATGTCAGGATGTTTTAAACATTTAAACCACACCAATAGTCAATAAAAACACATCATAAGTAGCAAAACCTATATAGCTATTTTTACTGTACATTAAATAAGCATAATTGGACCTGACATACTAAGGTTATCATTGTTATCCATTGTGTAGTAATTTACAAACATCTGGCAAGATGTTGTCAGACTAAATATGTAATGTCAGAAATGATCCAATTCAAAAGAAGGCTCTTACCATGTTTTTAAACTGGCTGCTTTAATTCTGAAAACTACCAACACCACAGTATGTATTTGTGCAGCAAACATCTTGAATCACACATGTGATTCTAAACAAAAAATGTGTGGAAAATTGTTATATTGATCGAGGATCATGATATGCTCCTAAACCATTGTTTCCTTTCGGAGCAGGAAAGACAGCTTCGCCACCTTCTTAAATTAAACTTTTAAATTTTACATGCAACAAAATCCAAACATTACACTCTCCCTTTACTTTAATAGCTAGTGTGTTCAACTGAATTGCCAAGTTTTCTCAATTGAAAAGTATTTAGCAGTATAATTACTTCCACCATATGGAATCAATCTATTAATCTGCTGCTTAGTGGACTGACTCAAATTACTGCCTGCACCCTAATTGCCAAGCTGGTCAGGTTATCTTTATTCATGTTGAACATCAAATGTGATGTGGTTATCTTCACATGCATGTTTCCTGTAAGCCAAAGACAGGCAAACTACGAGAGAGACTTCAGTATTGCAAACACTGGTTTAACATCAGGTTTGGTGAAGACTTACATCTTTGTGAAATTATTTTGTTAAATGGTTTAGAAGTTTCTGTTTAAAAAGAATAATACAAAAGTAGAAAAAAAACTCACCCCCAAGAGTAATTATAT
>JBBBVU010000008.1:18001789-18015746 GCA_037177055.1 Atherinosoma microstoma
TAAATGGTTTAGAAGTTTCTGTTTAAAAAGAATAATACAAAAGTAGAAAAAAAACTCACCCCCAAGAGTAATTATATCTTTAACCACCTTCCTTCTCCATGTTATCTATTTTATCCATCCATTTTCTATACCTGCTTATTCCTGTGCAGGGTCAGCGGGAGGCTGGAGCCTATCCCAGTGAGGGGCAGGGTACACCCTGGACAATTTGTAAGTCTTTCGCAGGTCCAACACAGAGAGACAAACAACAATTCACATTCACTCCTAGGGAGAATCTAGAGACGCCAATAAACCTAGAATGGACTTCGGTCATCTATTTCATGAATAACAAAAATAATGGAGTTAAGATACATTCAAATGCAGATGATGAAATCACATATATATGAATATATATAATTTCATCCTCTTGAAGCAAAATCCTGCGAGAAAAAGAAAAAGAAATCTAAATACATATGCAAATTTCATTCATTTTCATGATAAGGTGGCAAATCCCACTACCCAGAAATCAGAAGGGTTCCATATTGACAACCATTTCTTACAGTAACAAATGGATTAGTAAAAAAACTTTTAATGTCCATACTGATAATATACTGAAAAGGTTTAGGCCAAAACTGGCCTTTTATTTCCACTTAATAATGCTTTCCTTCTTGAAAGTAAATTGCTTAAAGCTCATTTCAATATGTATTATAGTGATGTGATTTATGTGTGCCCATCTTCATCCCCACTTTAAAAAATGGATTGTTCACAACAAGCTGTATTGTGTTTTGTGACGAATGTAGGCTCACAAATGCATCACATTTTGTATGAATCAGAATGATACTTCATCACTAGAGAAAAACACATGCTAATGTCCCTCTAGGTAACCCATCTCCTCGGAGTCTACAATAAGCTTTGTATCCCATCACAACATTGACTATAAACCTAGCTCTATTTTTATTTTTTATTTGTTTGTTTGTTTTTTAATTATTTTAAGTGTCCCAATGGTGCACCCAAAGCTTGATAAAATGCTCTCTGTATTTAATGCTCCCTGGGCATGGAATGAGGCGCAAAATACCCTTACCTTAGAAATACTCCCTTCTTTAAACACCTATAAAGGTATTTTGCAAATTGCCCTGAAGGATATATATTGCTGTTAAACATAATCTCTGACAGGAGGAAAAACATTTGATAAATATTGACCTGCATGTCTCTTTTCTTTTTTGATTTCCCCTGTTTTGCTTCTACGTATTGTAAAACTGCTGTGTAAAATGGTCTGGTGCTGATGCCTTGAAAATAAATCCCTTAAAGAAGAGATCATGTATCAGTGAAACCTTCCCGGCTCGATAAAGGATAACTAAAAATAACTTCCAAACTAAAGCTTAAAAACCTTTTCACTCTATCAAAGCAGTTATTTTCCTAAACTGATTCTATAAAGCCGCTAAATGACATGCTGCAATATTTCTGGATTATAGCCAGCGAAACATAGTAGATCATGTTATAAATGCATTTAAGGATTTAGTATATATCCAAGAGACAAATGTTAATACACACAGACAAGGATGAAGATGCTCAGGCATTCTAGTGAATGAAGGAAATATAAACAGACACAGGCTGCGCTGAACAGTGTATTCCAACTGAAAGGACTGCAACTGACCCATCAGCTTGTGCTTTCTACTTTCCACTTACTAAAAGGTCTTTGGTGCTGAGGTCTTTGAAATGTGTTTCTATTTGAGCAAAATCATGGATAAAACAGGAGAGTCTATGACAGCAAGCAGTGTGCACAGATTGAATTAAACATTTCAATTACTGGAAACACAACAAAGCAGTAATAAAATGGAAGCATTTGTGATTCAGTCACAAAATAGTGGTGCTAAAAGACGAAACTCTGGAATTTACAAATGTGTTTTCTTTTGACCCTATACATCTATTGTCTAGTGAAGTGGCCCAGTTATTTGGTGATCATATGTTAAAGTCCACATTTACATCAGGATAGTACGAGGGACCCGGTTCTATTGGGTGGGGACTGACAAAAAAATTCTCACCTTCATTTGGCGATGAGATTCACAAAGCACCTACACCACAGAGCCATCTTTTGAGGGGGAAGACTTTTCCCCTCCAGAATCCCCTCAGCTAGACAGTTATGGTGGAAGAGCAAGGTGGTCCTGAACCGTATCAGTTTTAGCCGTTAACGCTAAATTGTCCAACTTCAAAGTGGCTGCGAATATTTTGAACTTGGTAGCATGTTTTATAAGCCATGCTGAAAGATTCAGCAATCTGTATCTATCATTCTCAAAGCTGTCAGCCTTTCTGAAAGCAGCAGCAATACTGCCTTTTTTGCATCTGGAAGGGGGGGTCTGTGAATTGATGTTTTTTTTCTTTGAGTCAGTTTTGACCCACAAAATACAGATTTTTAAAGAAACATAAAAAAATCCCACACATTTTAACAACAGAAGCTATAGGTAGTTTTCATCACAACAAAGTAATAGTATGTTATTTACAGCTCAAAAAACACATTTTAGAGCTCTGTACCCCTTCATCTCAAGCAGACCAAACCGCCTGAACAACAACAACATTATTTCCTGAGACCAACACTGACCAATAAGAAAGAAGAAGATGTCCAGCTCATCTACTAGCCAGGGTCATTCACTGAAAGTAAACAAAGAAGCAACAATAAATGTATCTTGGGTTTGTTTTACTCTGATATAGTTTTCACTAGAATCTGTCCAGTATGAGCAACGGGAGAGGCATAAAGCTATCCAGCATGTTGAACAATGCAGTCTACTTGTCTTTGGTACACTGGATGGTTTGTTTGCTTTCACACTACATGTGAACCGCACCAGGGTTCACTTGCAAGTGAACCGAGACCCCCGGTTTTCAAACAGAACAAAATGTCCTCCTTTGGTCCGTGTGTGAATGGCCACATTGCTTTTAACGAACTGGACCATCTGTGGAAGCGGACCAGGGTTTGTTTAAAGCAGACCAAACAGTGCCAGTGTGAATACATCCTAAATCAATCACATCCATAGCTTTAATTTTACAGCACCACCCAGTTCCAGTAATAAACTTCTATAGCACTGTCAGACTAAAGACAAGCAGGATAGACAAAACAAAATTAAATTACAAGTGATGCAGCAGAACTGGAGACACTGTCTTACTGGATATTCTTTTGTCCTGTCAAAAACTGTTGCTTGCATTACTCTTTAACTGACAATGCAGTCAAAGGTACAAATGCCTCCAGCTGTGATGTAGGGAAGGAAGCATAGGTCTGTAAAAACTAACATTTTTCTGTCAGATTTTAGTAGACTCCATCGTCAGCAAACACTAAGTGAAGTAGCATCATTCAGATTAAGACTGGCAACGTGTAGTAAAATGACTGTGTAGTGTAAAGTTTTTAAAAGTGTATGTCATTATTTATACAGTATCCTGTTTTAGTAATGCTATAACAAACATAAGTTCCCTTATGCATGCCTTATGTTTATTTTACCAAATCTTTATGCATATATCTGTGTAGATGCATACAGTGTTTAAACATTTATTTGAATACATTAGCTTGACTAAGATAATTAGTTGAAAGCTTACCAGACTGTAAAATCACATTTTCAGTAAAGAAATAATTAAATACAATCAAATGAATATTAAATTAAACAAAATGTTAAAACAATATTCTATAATTCCAGGAAGAAATTTTTTAAATGTGATGTAAAATACAGGAAGAACCTTTCTCTGGGAAATATAAAGTGAGAAGTTACAAGCTCCTATGCTGTATAACGTCAAGCTGCTGATGGTTACATTATTCAACCAGGGCCAAAAAACGTACATTCATGAGAGAAAAATATCAAGCTGACACTAAATCAAAGTTTGGTTGCAAGAAAGTGAAAATTGGAGATTGTCATATCTGAAAATTGAAGATGCTTTTTTCAGGTAGAGAATTATAATGTACCATTATTTGGATTATTATAAACCTTTTGCTAAAAAATGTTTACTTGGAGATTGATCTTTCCGGAATTCAAGTAAATTTCAGAGAATGTCATTGATTGCAAAGTAGTTTGATAAAAAAAAATATGAAGAAAAAGCTGTGAGAGCAAAGTTTTCAACTTTTTTGACATGAGGGTTTTTATATATTTAGGGAGGGCATTAGACGTTTAGCAAGGATCCATGAGCATAGATTCTTCTAGCCACAGTTTTTTTTTAAAGCTAATTCATAATATGAAGTAAATTGGTAAGGGGAGTTTCTGTAAAATGGCAAATAGTGCTGTTACCATTATTTCATTAAAGTATTGTAACATCACTACAACACTGGATTGTAGTACGCTTAATTTCTATATACATGATAACTGTTGTTTAATCTCCTTTAAATCACATTTTATTAAAACTATAATCATTTCTTTGTAGCCAGAGATCAAGCGTTTGATTTTTAAATAATAAGGTTAGTATTACATCAGCAAAGAAAGAAATATGTCAATTTAAATTGTAATTAAAAAATACAGCTTCAATGGAATCACCCAAAAAGTATCATGAATCATTGAACAAGTTGTTTTAAGTTCAGTCAGCCAGTCATTTTGTGCTTTTCACAACACTTATAGAGCCAGAGAGATGGCTGAACACTGTACCAACTGTCGGCAGTATATCAGGGAGAGAATTGGTGGATTTTCTTACATTAAGGGGGTACAACTGATGCACAACATTTGTGATAACTCTTGGAATTAACTATTTACATGACCTTCAATACACAATTAACGCACCTTTGAAATGTCAGTCTACAAACACTAATTATATCTGTTCTGGCTCTACATGCATCATCATCTGAAACACTTAAATTTCAGATCTGCTTTGAACTGAACTGTAACTTTGCCACTACATTCAACGTTTGCACTATATCTGAATTTAAATTGGCCAAGATTTCCACTGCAGTGCAGTTTAAGTATTTCTTACTTATTGCTGGAAAGTCTGGAGCTGTGAAACTGCATACTTACAAAACCATAAGCCTCAGAGTTTTGCAATGAAACTAATAAAGGTTCTTTTAAGAAATCCTGCCTCCTCTCAGGCAGAAGCCATGTGCCAGGGGAGCACTCCTGCCCAGAATCTGAGCTGCTTCCAAATTACGTAAACAACTGGATCACATGTGTGAAATCCTACTCTTTCTACAGTTGTTAATTTCTACAGTTGTAAAAGGAAGTCACTCAGAATATTCAGAAACTTCGATACCTTATTACATCTCGGTGAGTTGGATGAGAGAGAAGGCTTCAGTATATTTGAAATTCAATCTGCTCACAAACAGTGGGGGGTAGGGTTGAGGCGAATTGTCCATCGATGGCAAAGGCATCTGCATAGCTGAGAATTTTCACATGTCAACTCCAACTGAGCTACTCTGGAATTCCAAGCATATTGCCCGCAAGTAAGTCTGCACCACAATATAGATAGAGTGGGTAACTCACAGAAAAAAATGCTGCATAGGACACAAACTCATCACAGGCAATCAGTGTGTCCCTGACTTCTTGCGCTGTTAAGCTGTAATAAAATGTCTTTCCCCTGTTCCACCATTTTTTATTTGGATGCTTTGAAATCGTGGATTCTGCATTCTGCATATCAGATTGAACCAGAGAGGAGAAGAAATGTAAATGCACATGGGAAGAGTTTAACATCCCTGTGAGAATCATCACCACATAGCACCCTTCCTGTACTCAGCAGAAATTTGGAGCCACACCTTATTTAGACCATGACACATTCACTAAATAAAATAGTTAAAGATGATGTTTGCGAGTGCAAATGTCATATGTAGTTTAGCAAAGGTTCTTTAGCATTATCAAACTCTGGCTCTATTGCCTTCAGTAATCTTCGTCAAACTGAAGCTTGTTATCTTTTGAAGATGCGTCATTCAAAATACCACTGAGCACAAATAAGTTGACTTAAATGCATCATTAAATCGTCACGGTTAAAGAAATAAAGGCAGGGTAAAGGAAAAGATCTGACATTGCTACTCAATACACAGCAAAAAAGAAACATTTTCTGAAAATTGAAGTTCATAGGGCAGAAGGACATCATCAGAAAACCTTTTTTTAGTGAGGTCTAAAGTGGCATTGAGTTACACATTCTTCAAGTGGAAAAGTAAAGAAAAAAAAAAGGCAGAGGTCATGGTAAGTCAAGAAAACAAACCCTTTCCTGAGTCAAACACAGTCATGGTATAGCCTTACCATGCTGGTGAAACTGAAGACTCCCCTATTAACACATGCGTTATGAGTCTGACTCACAGGCCTCCATAAAAACTGAGAAATGTGTCAGTCAATACAAAAAAGATAGACAGGGAGCAAAGACGTGTATAAGAAAGAGTTGAAAAAATCCAATTATTCTGCAGTTATCTCAGGAATCCTTCTAGCTACTGTAAAGCTCTGTAGTGGAACACTGAGCATTCAGATACATGTGTGAAGGGAGCTTTCCCACTACAAGTTGCCTCTGTGAGCTCCCGTGCTGATCCTAGGAAAATTCAGGCAAACATGTAAACTGGCCAGTGACGACAGCAAGTGACTCGCAAACTACAGCTACAATCCATGCACAGCAGCTGTGAGAGTTCACACCTCCATACAGCTTAAATCTATAACACATGCTGTAGAAGTAGATTACAAAACAGGATGTCTCAAATTTGCCAACCACATAAGCCTATTAGGATGGTGATATTATATCTTAACCAAAGTGATATAATTACCATTTGCGCACTAGAGGAGACCCTCTTAAATCTTTCTGTTTTTCATGCTTCAGTAGATTTCCATTTCCTCTGTCTTTCCTGCACAATCACATGACACTCTCAAGGTTGAGAGCGTAAATGTAATTTTTGCCTTGTTTCAGTGACTCCACAATGTGACATTTCACACAGGAACTGAACTGGTTAAAACATAATCCATACCACAAAAGGGAACTTTAAAAGCTTGTTTCACCTATTATAACCTATTTTTTATTCAGACTTCAATGGTGGTGCCAAATGCATTAATTTCCACAAAGTGCTCAGCATAATTTTCCACACAGTGTTACATCCTGGTTCAGATATGGCCACATAAATAGAGTTGTTTGTTTATGAAAGTTTCATATTGGATAGTTATATGATTAATAAAACAAAGATGGTTGCATAACCGCAGAAAAGAATCAGACAACACCGGCCCTCTGGAAACATATCTTCACCAGTCTGCAAGTAAAAAACAAAAACAGTAACAACCCATCTGTTAAAGTACCTAAAGATGGATAGTCGCTATTAGAGTGGAGCGAGAAAAAGATAAACCTGGCTCAGTTCCCAGGCAGCAGAACAAGTGTTTTGAACAAAAACTACTTCTTGCTTGTGGCTTTTAAAAACATCAACGAAGAATAAACTTTGTCCAACCCTTTAATATTTGCTTACAGCTCAAACTATAGTACAAACAACAAGTAAAAGTAAGGTTACATGAGGCATAGTGCCATACAATTCACATTAAATCCCATCGCATGACATAAACAAATTATAAAAATAAATCGTTCTTGTTTTTGGATTGAATATCAACATTTTAATGAGATTGTGGTTTAAAGTATTTGTTGTTGTGATTATCTTCAGTGATTAAAAAAAAGTCCTTTTGACATGTGATGATTCACAGTTATAAGATGCTAGTACTTAATAAAGAGAGGCACTGGGTTTAGGTCTTGTTTTTATAAATTTTACACACAGAGAACTGGGCATGAACAATTGTGTTCTGTAC
This sequence comes from Atherinosoma microstoma, assembly GCA_037177055.1. Taxonomy (NCBI): domain Eukaryota; kingdom Metazoa; phylum Chordata; class Actinopteri; order Atheriniformes; family Atherinidae; genus Atherinosoma; species Atherinosoma microstoma. The sequence continues at coordinate 18,009,481 of JBBBVU010000008.1, forward strand.
AAGATACACCATGTAACTGTTATCAACAGGACAATAATGAAAGTGGAATTAAACATTGCCATCAAACTGGTCTGACTTCACACTTGATTATAGTATGAGAACAGCAACGGAGTAATAGTGTGAGAGCAGAGTCAAAATGTGTGATGCTGTAAATGCCATCAGCAATGGATATACAGTCACTGAAATGAAAAGAAATCTGTTTGACATGACAGCGGAAGCAAAATAAATGAATAAATAAATAAAATGCTTTGCTAAAGTCAACATGGCCTCCTTGCTGACAACTACAGGAGGACAGAAGGAACTGGCGGTCTCGCAAGTAGACCTGAGAATTCATGAAATAGCCTAATTGGAGCAGTGGCACTGACAGGTGTCCAGTCAGAAGCTCCACTTGACAGCGATGCCGCTCCAGGCCCGTCAGTGTCTCCAACCCCCGGCACAGACAGCAATGGACTGTCAACAAATCATGGACTTAACCCCCAACCCCCCCATCCCCATCAGCCATGAATTTACAGGAACATCAACAATTTAAGGTACATTTTCATGTCCATATTGAAGATCTACTGTATAAACACTGCAAAACCAATTTCCTGACAGTTTGTCTCCTTTTTTAAAATCTATGAGTATGTTTTATTGTTGCTTAAAAATAGTAACTAATTTTGGTTTTAGTTTAACCACTTAAACAAATTTCAAAGTCTAATTACTATAATTTGAGAACACATAAAAATATGAATCAGGTATTATTTGTATGTTTTTATTGATACATCTTTACTTATTTTGAATGACTAATGTGTACTGTAACTAAAATGTACTGTATTTCCTAAAACCAAAAAATGGTGACTCTTAGAAATCACTGCCAATATAATTTTTCAAATAATCAAATGTGGTTTAAAGCAGTTGACTGTGCTTTTCAGCTACCATTGAGAGATGATACACTTCATAGTGCAAGCTGATCCTGAGAATTGAACTCCTCAGCATCCTTAGGATTCTGAAGTACTCTACAGACAGCCTATCAAAATTTCTCTTTATACTAATTTGACACTTGAGTTAAAAAGAAAAAAAACTAAGTTCCAACCAGAACAAATCAGCGTATTTCTTCGCTTTCTTGTTCAAAAGGAATAGTGTCCCAAAGGATGCATGAAGCAGCAGAGCATCACTACAACCTTTTTACATTGCACCGTCAGTCGAAAGCCATATCACATATTGTTAATCAAAAATGTCATAACTTGTTTATGATGAAATATGCATAATACTGTTTTGTCAAATAAAGAAAGCCACAACCTTTTCTTCAATGTATGCAATACATATTCAATCAAGACTTAAGGCATACATTAGTATCATGCTGCTCCTTCCACTCAGAATATCATACAAACTGATTAGAAATTTACAAAAGAGATCTCTCTAAGGGCATAGGAGGAAAAATTCTATTAGCCAATGTGACTGTTTTTAAACTTCTTTGCATTATCCATCCCATGCTGTAATTCATTTACTTAATGTTGGTTGCTACCTTTGTTTTACTTGTTGTGTTTGATAATTGATGTCTGTTTTTTATGTGCTATATTATAAACTTGTGGTTGCGCTGCCTTCTAGGCCAGATCACTCTTAGAAAAGAGATTTCTAATCTCGATGAGATATTTATCTGGTAAAATAAAAGAGATTCTTTTTTTTTTAAAGTAAGTCTGTATAGTTTAAAATCTCTAGTACTAAAGGATCATTATCAAGGCCATATAAATGTATTGGGTAGAGCACTTTAAAATACAGCAAACAAAACTTATAACTGAACTAATCAAGCGGGTGAAGGGCCAACAGTCTGTAGACTGCTGTCATCAAGCCAGATTACATTATACCGCTAGAGCTACAGGCTAAATCTAGTTTTTTTTTTTTCTCTTTTTTTACCATACTGTTGAGCATGGTTGTACAAAATGTATGAAATGGAACAATATGCATGGACAGGTAGGCTTGGAAAAAGTGGACATGGAAAATTGATTGATTGCAGATTTTAGGATTCAGGAATACGTGAGATGTGGGCACACAGAGCATGTTGAATGGCTGCTGATTTCATGGAAAGATTCATGCAACATATAGGATGTTTAATTATATCTGAACATATCAAACAGTATTCAGTGAGGACCGACCAAGTTGCATCTTGATCTTCTCTATTTATCAGCCTCAACATTAAACATTGAGATTATATAAGTAGCCCTTGTGCTAGCTGACATGGAATCCACCACTGCTATAGGTTTTCTGGGGTATCAGGTAACAAAATGTCAACACTTTGACCTTACAGGTGGGTTTTCTATGGGTTGAACATATTTTTTCCCTGCACCTTCTACAGGTGTTTGATTGGACTGAGATCTTGGGAATTTCCCCTAAATATATCATTTAATACAGGGTGGCTGGCTGCTGAAAAAGGCCCCAGTCATCAGGGAACACTTGGCATTAAATAGCATATGTGGTTGGCAACAATGTTTAGATGTGTGATACATTTCAAACTAATATGACACATTTTTCTGTTGCTCCATTGTCAAGCTATTATACTCAGATGCCCATTATAGGTGATTTCAGCAGTGAACATGAATCAGCGTGGGCCCTTTGATCAGTCTGCAACAGCACAGCATCATACATGGCAAGCTGAGATCTACTATTTGCTCGACAACTTTCTATAGACAGCAATTCATGCTACAATTGCTCTTCTAAGGGATTATACTACCCAGGCAGCCTTCCCTCCCCATAATCATCAATGAGCCTTAAGCCTTGTGTGTCCATGACCCTATTACCAGTTTCCTCAACAAGACTTTCTGTTTTAGAGATGCCCTGACACAGTCATCTACCCATTACAGTTCAGTATTTGTCAAAGTCTATCAGATCTTTTCACTTGCCCACTTTTCTTGTTTCCAATGCATCAACTTAAAGTACTGATGTCCATGCACTGCCCTTCATAAGTCCAATGTCTTTTCATTGAAACAGTATAATTATGGTTGTGGCTTGTTATTTGCACAAACACAGTTCAGTCATTTCTATGATAGGGGAAAAAATGTTCTGAAGTGAATCCAACATAAAAGCTTTTTCTTTTGTTGTGGCATGGATTGATAGCCACCAAAAATGAAAAAGCTTTTGCCACACCAATTTAAATTTGCCCCCAACAGATATCACATTTTTCCACTTATTATTCATTGCCCTAGGAGAGTTATTGCACAATGGGGAAAAATGGTTTTCAAATGACTGAAACAGTATTCATCAACCAAGTACAGCACTGCTGCTATCAGGTTTATTTGATGCTCACAGTTAGTTCTCTTTGTGAAGCTGAAGAACATGACAGCTACAGAGCTAAAACATTTAAGATATTTAATAGGGATCATCATAATTATACATTAAAGTCTACAAAAGTATACTCATGGCACCTCAGGGTAGATTTCTACTTTTTACTCTGATTTATTTCAATTTATTTAATTGAAAATAGGAACCAGGCATATTAATGTACAGTTTTACATAAATATGAAAGATTATAACCATCTGGATGCATCATTTCCAAAGAATAGTGTAAAGAATACTTAAAATTCATTCATCCCAGTCTTGCTCTGACAATAGTGACTGTGAACCCATGTGTTAGATTATCAATAGATAAGATATGTGTTTGTTTGTTTCTGGGATGAATTTTGATGGAGAGAAACAGCCATATGGCCTGGTGTGAAGTTTCTCTCCATGAGATTTGCTCAAGCTTTGCAGTAATTACCAATCTGCTCCACAGAGCCAGAGCTGCTAAAATAAATGAAAAAAGTAGGACTGGACTATATGGCCTCAAATTTATATTGTGATATAATTTTGAAGCATGTGCGGTAACGTTATATATTGCAATATATATTTTCTTCCGTATATAAATGTCAAAATTACTGTTTCTGAACATACTCACACATCACAGCAGAATAAACACTTTTTTAAAAAGTATAAAATGCCATTTTCAGAACTTATTAAAAAATTCTAAATCTTTCAAGTAATTTTTAGCAGATCTCGTGCATGGCCTTTTTTTGTTTTACCTTCAGTTAAAATCTGTAGTGATGAATATATCTTTGTGGTATTTTGTAAACATTAAATGCTAGGCCAAGACAATCATTTTGACAGTTTATAAATTAGCATATTTGATAACTCAAATTAAACCATTAAGCCTTTCTGGTCCCTGACTTTTCGTAAAAATACACAAATTTTCATTTTAACAAGTTTATGTAAAGAATAGAAATGTCTACATATTTCTGAGACAGGTCTTTCTGACCAGGGATTTTGTGCAGTTCTATTTTTAGATTCCCGGATCAGATTAAAGGGGTTTAGAGGAAAATTAACAATGTTTATTATGAGGTTAAAATGACTATTTAAAAGATACAGCCAAAGCACATCAGTAACACTTCTGCTGATCAGCTGATGTGTGAGATCGGATCCGAAAACACTGATGACTATAAGATAATAGGCTATTTCATAGCAAATATATTGTCCTATAATTTCCCAAGTCAAAGCGGAAAGCAGCAATAATAGAACAGCCGGATATTTTAGAGAAGCGGAGCGCCTTCAGAAGCGCTGTGCAGTGCGCCTGGTGGAACCACAGCTCCCGTTGACATGAGTTTCGCAATCAGCTGTGAAGCCGCAGCGCTTCCACACTGCTTCCGCGTTCTGTGGGACTCGATTTCACTTGCTTCTCTGTCAGGTCCATATGATCCATGTTGCACTGGACTGCTTAACAAGAATCACCTCAACCTCCCCCACCTGCTCCATGCTTTTGATTAAAGTTGGCGCAGCCATCATGCTAGGCCAGTAGAGCCAAAATCTCTACTGTTGGCCAAATTTATACTGTTTATACCGCCCACCCCTAGAAGAATGATATAAAAAGCATTAAGACATTTTTTTTCTGTGCAGAAAACTATTTATGCTAAATGAATATACATTATGCCAGTGCAAACAGAATCTTCTACTCCTTAAGAGAATTCGAAAAGTTAATGATATGTATGACTATGTATGAAATCTACACACATACAACTCATACAACTAAATGGGTGTCTTTGTGAAGACATCCTCTGGCTTCTTAATCTAACCTTCTAACTATCAGAAATCGACCATGTCCATGAAGGCTAAATGCAGTAACCCTGCAGAATACACACACACACACACACACACACACACACACACACACACACACACACACACACACACACACACACACACACACAGAAAATAAATAGAAATTGAATTAAAGGGGAATGAAAATCCAAACTGACAATATGTGCAGCTTTCATTGAAAAAAGAAAAAAAATCTGCAAATGTAGAAAACACCAAAAACAGATCTTCTATAAATAACACCATGATGAAGTTGTTTTCAGGGGGCACTAAATAGGACACGGCTGGGGCACACTTTTTGTTGCCATAGTGACACAATTTACTTAAGTCGACTATTCTACAGAATAGTGCTGCAAAATGTGCAAAGAAAAGCTCATTTCAGTATTTGGCGGTGTTTTCCACCTTGCAGCTTGTTTCATCATAAAATCATCCATAGAATTTGTGTTAAGTATATGTGAGGGTGGGTTATTCCTTTATTGAAGAAGAATTCAATGTGACACTGAGCTAAAGGGGGTGTACCACTGGATGCAGTGCAAGCAGGGTGTCGCTGCCCCTCAGTCTCCTAATGGGGCCTAATAACAAAGAGAATCAAGATCAATGCCACGTGCACACTGTCTGAGCTCTTAAGTAAATGAAACAAAAACCCTGGTCATTTCATATTTAGAAATGCACTGGTCATTTCTGTTGAACTTGCAGGAAAATTCCTTCTTTATTCTTTATTTAGTCTGTGTAACACTGTAAAATTTAGTTAACTAAATAAAAAAATTAAATACAATTAAATCAAAAAATATTTATCAATTCCCAAAGGGAAATTGACATAAATTATAATTGAATAACTTTTCAGATCTGGACTTTTTATTTTTTATTTTTATGAAATTATATATATGCTACCAATATTTAAATTATCATGATATTAAAAATGATACAATACTAATGTAAGCTGTTAGGAACCCAACATAGAATTTAAACAGATAATTAATCCTGATTTTTAATTTTTTTAATGTTGTAGTTGTCTTTGTGTGAGGTACACAGTGAGAGTTGGGATTTCCAAGCTACCTTGAATGCATTGTGGTGCTGCAAGGCATTCTGTCTGTCACTGCAAGTTTAAGTTTCATTTTGTATTCCTCAACCCGTGGTCGTTTGAGTCGCCTTCACCTGCATTATTTGGA
>JBBBVU010000008.1:18041242-18069658 GCA_037177055.1 Atherinosoma microstoma
ATATACAATCTTATCTTTACTTGTCTGGAAAAGAGCTTTGACATGGGACCGCTTATCCAGTGGCCTAAGGGAGCTCAAACACATCATGCATTAAATAGCTTTTTCTGTTGACACCGTCTTGTCTTTTTCCTCTTACAATGAGGAGGTTAAAAATAGTGGTGGGAACAAATAGCTGGAAGAGAGGGGAAGTTAGAACCTTCCGGAAAAAAAATAAATCTATATATAAACAATGTTTAAAATAAAGCAGAACAAAATGGAGAAAAAAAATCATTTTGTATAAGAAATCACAGAATTAAAGAAGTAGGACTTAACTTGAAGTTCTCAGAGAACATCATAAAGATTGCTAATAATAGCTGGCTGGTACAAAATAATCACAGGTCAAACTGACCAAAACATGTCATGTGTTTATTTTCTTCTGAACAAATTCTCATTCTTTAACTATATTAAGTCATTTCTAGTCCGCTTTCATGTTCCACCCAATATCCTGTTTCCTGTTTGTAAGAAAAGAAAAGAAAAGAAAGAACGGAATAAAAACTTGTTGATGCCAAAGCATCAGAGCATTTAGCTCAATGGGTACAGTATATTTAACACTTTGATGATGGACCAGTCAAATACGTGCATTGTAGTTAATCAAATCTCAAGCGGAAGTGATTGTCTTCCTTTAAAGTCCCAATCGAGCAGCATGGATACGAGAGTATGAGCTGCAAATCCTGTGAGATTATTGTGAGCCACTGATAAACTCTAAGCAGCAAGATGGCAGTGATAAAAACAGAACAACTCGCTGTGGTGGGATGATGATCCCATGTTTCAGAGAAACTCATACCTCACACCTCATGTATTAAACATTATAATAAAATGACTAATCTGAGAAATAACTTACTTTATGTTCAGTGGAAATGTTACTAGGCAAAGAGAAATATCCTGAACATTCAGGCACATTAAGTTACAGTAGAAGAATCAGTCTTTTTTTTTTTAAATCACCATCATCCATAGAGGACAAAGAGACTAAGCCTGTTCTCTTGGATACTAAGAGCATGCCAGTGGAGATAATGTGTTTGTTCCCTGGCTCACACAGCTGTAGTCTGTTTGATACTGTGAAAGCTAATCCGGGTAGGAGAAGTGGGGATGGACATGGCTCGTGCTACTCGCACTCGAAGAGCATGGTTGTCCTGCCAGCGATGCCAACGTTTCCTGACAGCAGAACGGACCTGAAATGTTGAGGACAAACAGTACAAAAACGTATTGTGAGTACGATAAAATACAGAGATGAAGAAAAGACACAACAACGTAATGTCTTTCTTAAATGAACAGCACTTTTACAGAGTTAATGTGTGAAGGAGCAGATGTGCACCAATCTTAATGTTTATTGGATATGAAGCTTCAACCAGAAATTTGAACGACATTTAAAGTTGAATGATAAAGATGTTAGCAGCTATTTGATTTTTTGCATGGATTAAAGAAACAGATGTCTGACATTTAATATGTGCTAGCAGCGAGGAGAGGGATAGGGAAGGAAGGCAGTTTTGTTAAATCACATGATCATGTTAAAAGCATGCCTCTGAGCAGTTATAGGAAGGGTGCCACATCCATAAAAAAAAAAAAAAGTTTGGTGTTGATTCATTAAACAGTTGTAAAGCTATAACATCAAAAATAAGAAAATAATTTGGTAGTTTTACAAAAAAGATTCTCAAGATTAACTCTGCCAATTTGATGAAGGAAAAAAAAAGAACAAAAAGTGTCCTTTGAACGTTTAAGTCTCATTTTCATTTCCCCATAAAATCCAACATGACAGAAAAATACAACCTAGATTTATTCTAATCTGACATTGCATGAGTTTTGACACTAGTGTACATTGTACGATCTATTGGTGATGCTGTAGTACTCGATGTGCAGGCTCTCACCAAAAGAAATGGAGAAATGGAAGAGATGCATAAAAACCCTGCACATTTTCTTAGTTAATTTCCTAATGTCGAATAAACAATCTTAAGTGTTTAGCATTAGAATAGACTGGTGGACTAGTTAAGAAACTAGTTTTGTTGCCACAGATGATATAATCTGGCACTAAACAATTAATAATAGATATACTGTTTATTTAATTCATGCAAAAAAATGTGTATTAAGAAAACATTAGTGTGACAGAGTAAAGAGCTCAGCTGTTTCCTTGCTTCCAGATTTCATGTTGAGCAGCTCATCTCCTTGTCAGAGTGATGACTCATGTTGACATTCTTAACTAACTTTTGGCCAGAAGGCAAGGAAACAGATTTTCCAAAATGCCCAAGTATTCTAACAGCACTGAAGCCAATAGAGAGCTCTGAATTAAAATGACTGAAATTATAACCATTTTTTTCAAGAAAGTTGGAAAGAAGATAAAAAAAGTATTCCAAACAAAGTTATTTTGATTTACAGAGTAAATATTCACTTGCAAAAATGACAGAGGGGGTAGAAGAGATATTTTGAGATGAGACAAGAGGAGAATTTAGGCTATTTCCCATTAAACAGGCTTATAATGGTGGTGGTGAGTATCGAAATCATTCCCCAAATCCGCTACAATCACTTTCATAAAGCAGTTTTGAACTAAAATAAACATTTATGTAACAAGGGATATTGAGGTTATTCCTAATTCCTCATCAAAGTCACAAACTCTCCATCCCCAGAGGGGATGGGGAGGAGCAGCAACGGGGTAGATCATTTTTCACAATTAGCATCAAACATGTAATCCTTTTACTGGCTTTAATGACTATCAAACAGCTGCTGGCATTCTGGTAATTTGCTTTTATTTTAATCAGCAGGAAAATGACAGTGCTTAGAGAAGGTTTTCTATCACATTTAAGGACCATCATGCAACAATTTCAACGACAAAACAGAAAATCTTTGGCATTTATTTCAGTTTAAGCTTCCACTGTCTGATTGACTTTTGAAAAATTGTAATTAAGAGTTTAGTAGGTTCACTAAGCCAATCAAAGAGATGCAATTAGAACTGTATTAATATCATAAATCAGAAACATATTACCGACAGTCTTTTGCCATACTCCAGTAACTCACCTCTCCGTTTAAAAAGCAGTAAAACACTGACACAAAAAAGCCCTGGAGAAAAAGAAACATTGCCATTAGAAGCAGAAAAGGGCTCTTTTGAGTCATCCCAACCTAAACATTTTAGATTAAGCTGTTATTTAAAAAAAAAAAAACATTGAAAAATGAATAAATAGTTATGCTCTTGTCAATGCCATCGGAAATTTTGCTATGACAAGCAGAATTCTTGAAGCTCTATTTAAATCCCATTTTTCATCTCACTCTGCCCTACACTTAACCACATAAGATAGGACATATATTAAAAAAAAAAAAAGCCATAAAGCAGAAATCATGCCCACATGGTCCTGTTAATCTTGACAGCTGAGAGCACTGAACATAAGGCAGGAGGGTCGTAGCGTGTGTAAGCACAGCCAGGATGCTACCTCAAATTATCCTCCCACGGGAAGGCTCAAAATCTGCTTAAAGACATGATACAGCTCTGCAATCAAACCCTCATATTGATTCACATGGTAATTTGACACATTGTGTGTGGGTTCATAATTGTTTGCCACTCTTCCAATGCATTATCAGCCATGTTCTCACCTGAAAAGACTGTAAAAAGGAGTTGAAATAGATGAAAACAATTTGTGAGATGTCATCCTCCCCCGGATTCACAAAAAACAGCATGTAGGTGATGCCCAGCAGAGGTAGCAAGACTAGTGTTGCTTTCACTGCTTTTCTGTGAAGACACAAAAAGAACATCAACAGCCTCATTTCTAAAATTACAAAAATAGAAAGCTAAATGTCATCTGAGCTGACGCTGTATATATATTATATATATATATATATATATAATTCCCCCTCTGGGATTGATAAAGCAATCAGGTTTGCAGGTAGAATAATAATTCATCAATAGAAATTTTGTTATATAATCTTTGGAATATGTATTGATATCAATGCATTGTAATAAACTGATTTGAGTTTATACAGCTGCACATCTTTTTTTCCAGAGGGAAAATGGTGATTCCTAATGAGCTTTCAAAAGTAGTTACAGAAAAGACTATCATACAAGAAACAATCTAAATGGCTTTCTTCCTTTTATCAACAAGAAAAAAGATAAAAATAAAGTAATATAAATGTAACTTGTGACAGGGCAATAATCAACAGATAACAGAAAATTGTTCTTATGAATGGACAAATAAACTTTCAGTTCATACTTGAATTCTTTTTCTTCCACCCACTTAAATCTTCATGGCTCACAATGAAAATCATACATCCAAACAAGCCTGAAAAACTTGAATTAGAAAAAGTCTGAGCTGTGACACGGCAAGCACTATGCATTCTTGAAATAACTCACAAAGGAGAAAAATACACTTGACACATTGACAGCTTGTGTTAAAAACAAGCTTACCATCAGATGCACAGCAAGTCTCTTTCAGGTTCACACCAAAACTGTTATTGCTCACTCATCAAGTCTTGACACATGAGAGGGTTTTCACTTTTTTCCCCAACGGCTAATGGAGTGACTAAGAAAAGAGTCTCTTGCAAAAAGCACTCTAACTGCCTTGGCTTCATTCAGATACAAGACTTAAGTATGACTGACATATCTAATCCAAAACCTTTCTACAGTCTTCACAATATTAACTCAAAACTCAATGTCTGCCATCAGCTCTTACAAAACACAAAAAAATAGCTGTATAAGTGTCAAGAAGCTAACAAGGTAAACAATGATCACGGCAACTTAAAAAAAAAGACAAATAAGAAATAATCAAGAAAAAAACATGTTTTTTGTTTATTGCAGATCCTGTCTATGGATGATCAAATGATTCAATCTTTTTGAAAGCATTGGGAGTGAATGAGCTTCTACATACAGTGTTAAGATGTAAAATAGATTTTATTTTCGCTTTGATGAATTTACAATTGGGTTTTAATTGGCATACAATTTCCAAAACCTAAATCCACCTGCTAACTTTTGTAACGCTTGATCTAATGTAGATTTGTACCATTTGTGAAGACTGAAAAAAATGTTCCATGCATTTATATTTTGTTGGTTTTTGATGTTAACATGACTTTACTGATAACAAATAGATCTTATCTCATAGCACAAATAAAGTCACTTTGCTACTTGAAGGTACACCGTGCAACAGAAAATCTATCATTTTAATCTTTGTAACAAGAGGTATGCATGCTAATTTGTATTCAGGAAAAGTAGGAATTATCAATAATAATAAAGTTTATTTCTAAAAAAATATAAACCAGTACTCTACGCTGGTTTTATGGTGGAAAGTTTGTTTGTTTGTTTTCATTAGAATGAACTATATTGTCTTGAATTGTACCGCAAACGTAATTTAGCATTCAATGTAGCCTATATGTAGATCCCAATTTACTTAAAAATGAGCTTATTTCTTTCAAAGCTTTCTCCTGAACAAAAATCAGGTCGTTAGTATGTCGTTTTTTAGTTCCAAAAGGGGGGCACTTGAAAACCGACAGCAGGAAAATGGATCGTGCCACAGTAAACACCAGGCGTGTGCACGTGATACGAGCGCATAGACTAGTACCCGCTCATACCGCTGGTACCGCTTCATTTAAAACCTTTATGTGAGTTTTCATAGTAAGATTTCAAAATGGCAAGGGGTTTCATAATACAGTGTAAAATCTACATTCTGTGCCATTGTTAGTATCATGGTAATATAAATCTTATAGTTTACAACAAAACAACAACAAAACTTGGCTCGGTTACTTTATATAGGGATGCCTTTCAAACAGCAGAATTATAATGTAAATAATATCTATTATGTTAAGCAGATAAAAAAAAAAATCGACCAGATCTACTCCTAACAAACACCTGGTTTTACGTTCTCTTTAACAACAATTTCCCCCACCCATTATCCATTTAACTTAGGCTACTCTAATCCCAATAAACAATCGTGTGAGTATTTCAACCGACCAATCAAAGACACATCAGCCACAGTCTCCCCCTCCAGAGTCTCAAAACTCCAACAGTTGAGCGAGCGAGGACTATTTAGCAGTGACAGAAATGAGAGCGGGCTTGTCACTGCCGTGAGGTCAATGGGCCACATATGTGCACACAGTGGATTGATGGGCTCTCATGAGGATGATTCTTTGCTTGCAAATACTGTGTTGTTCCCTCTCAGTGCAGAAATGTTGCTTCGCGATGTGAGTTTCACTGGTAGGTACTAGTTTAAGCGCTCGTATTACGTGCACACGCCTGGTGTTTACTGTGCGCATGATCTGTTTTCATGCGCGCGGTTGGTTATCAAGCGTGTATCTTGTATATGTATCAGAACTTTGTCAAAATGTGACCTCACTTCCTGCTTCAACAACCTTGGCTGCAAAGGTAATATGTTTTTTTTTAGATTAAAGAACAAATTAAGCTAGGAAGTAAAAGAATTTCAACACAAAAACTGACATGAAAGATTTCTTTTCAAAGTGGCCTAATTTGAGGAATCATATCTCATTTGTGAAAATCTGTCATTTGGGCTAAAACTTTTTTACCCACTAGAGGTGTTAAAATGCATAAGGGGGGGTTAGTCATAAACATGGTGAAATGAATATGGGACTGTTCCCAGTCAGTGTGCTACATGTCAGAGCATGATATTGTTCTAAATGGCAGATGAAGAGTGTGTTGAAGCAAAAAATGTGGGACAACCTACTATGGATGGCTTTGTTGGTGTGCTGCTGGCCCTAAATTAAATCAAATTAGACTGTTTATGAAATAGCCACAATGCTTCTAGTATCTACTATATAATGCTTGAAATACTGTAGGATTGCGAAAATGCTTAAAATAAAAGATAAAAAATAAAAAAAGATCTAACTAATACCATTATGAACACTTTTTTATTTATTTCATTTGAATTATTTGAATTAATACTTGTTAAAATATCAGTGCTCTAGTGAGATGCATCATAGAAATATCTGGAATTTACCCCAATAATTGCAATTCTTCACGAGAGAGACTGATATGGATTCTTACCACGATTCTATTATTATCATTATTAACATTAGATACATTGGTTTATATTTATAATTTATAATAGCTTTAGGAATAAATTATACATTTATTCCTAAAGCTATTCTGACTGACAGTAAATTTAAGCTCACTGCCTTGTATGAAATCAGTCACAAAAGACTTTTTTTTATAAATGAGCCTTTGCAGACAAAATGTATTCTTTATGGCACTAAAGCACACTCCATGCTGTCAGAAAAAGGAAACGCAGAGGGAAAATGCATGAAGATTAAAATAAGTGCTTACCTGTATTGTATCGTTTCAGATGTGGTTGAGGCTCTTAATTTGGTCATGAGAATTCTCACTATGTTGAAGAGGAAAACAAAGTTTATCTAAATAAAAAAAGACAAGAATGAATCAGTTGAACCCCGTGGTATTTCTTGCATTGGAGTACTTCTTGCAACAATCATCTGGTGTGAACAGTAAGCTAAGTAAGTGCTAAGCTGGGGGAAAAGAGGAGAACACAAGTCAAAGCACAGCTCAAAGCACAGAATGAAGGGATCCACACATCCAAACCGCTCCTTATAATACTACATGTTGGCTAGGGCTTCACCGAAACCATCATATATTTCTAAAAATGAAATTTCTTCATGTTTGAAAACACCTCAAACTGTCAGAAAGTTTCATTTCACCTGTCTAAAAGCTGGAAGCTGCACAGAAATTACTTCCATAATGACACTGAGTTCAGGGCTTCTTTTCTAATCAGCTTAGCCCTTAAAGTAACTATGAATCATAAATCTTATTCTGACTAACAAATGTGTGCTATAGGCTAAGAAAAAAAATAAAAAAAATAAGCCCATTGACGAAAAAGTGTGAAAATGTTGCTCCTCACCAAGAGCACAAGGATAACTGGTCCCTGGTAAATGTAGTCCATATATTTTCCAGGTTCTTTTCCAAACCAACATCTGTTCACAGATAGAAGAACGTTACACTGAACTGAAGCAAACATTCGAGAAATATACGGCTTAAGCTCCTGATACTCACTGTTCATTTTCATAATACAACTTTCCAATTGCCCAAGCCACGATTATAGGACATGGAATACCTGAAATAGAAACAGTCATGTATGTGAGATATAATACGTAAACATTACTGCAGAGCTGAAAAATAGCGGTTAATGCCTAATATTTTCATTATAGATAACCAACATATTCTCATTCCCAACTCAAAACAATACTAACACTTGGTCAAGAGCCCGATGTGTCAGTCTTTAACACACAGGAACCTGCTCACCAGTTGCAAATCGCTAATTTCCTTCAACAGTAGGTGATGCAGTGGACAGTAAACGCTAACAGTCAATAGCTCAGGAGACCTTGTATTTCCAAAAGCGATGCTATGGGTACCCTGTCCTTTAAAACTGTCAGTGTGACCATTTGTAAATTAGAATGAGTTGGAATAATCAATTGTTTTCCTAACTTAGGCCTGTGGTAAAGGAAAGGTTTGATCTATTTTTACTTCCAAATTGGTTCCGGTTTAAGGGTTCTAAAGTAGGCCAAAGGCTTTTCCAGTCTCTTTAGTCCTGGTTTTCAGAATGTACAAATGGTAAAATGAACAAATGGGAGAATTTCCTTGTATCATATTGAGCATATTCATACTGTACATATTTTTGTACAACAGTTACTGCGTGACATGGCTTATCTTTCAGTTTCCCTGGATATCTAAACATTTGATTCTGAACATTTAGTCATTTATATTCTAAAGGCATGAGCTTCTCAAGGATGTCATCCATCTGTCATTAAGAATCCCATGTCATCTGCACAGCTAAGATCTATTTATTATGCCTCTGTGCAACAACCACAACAACAACAACAGCAGCAGCCAGAGGCAAAATGTTCTCACACTGTCCATATGGCCCATTCTGGTGAAAGTCATATCTCCAAAGACCCATGGGATTTTTTTTCAAATGTGGCACAAATGTGCACTTTGGCTTGTTTAATTTTGACAACATTTTAAACAGCTGTCTAGGGGTATAAAACAATGAAGTGATTACATTTCCTATCACATTGGTCAGCATCAGGTTCTCTTTTTCATATTCTAAAAAAACAGATGAAAAAAAAAGAAAACTTTGAAGCAGCTAAATGATTGTAACCATGTTTCTTTTGCAGTAATTTTCTTTGGTCAAACATGTTTACCCTTTCAACCTTATATGGTCTTTTATTCCATTTCTTTACAAACCTGGACAGATTTGGATGAAAACTATAACTTTCTATGTCGTTTGTTTGTTTTTGTTTTGCTGCAGAGCATATAACGTCCATTCTATAAACACACTGAGAAAATATGTCTGTTCCAGCAAAGTGTGTAACATGAAGAAGAAAAATTCTGACAGTGACATACATATACAAGGCACAATATGCTTCCATTAGCAGCAAAGGTAATCACAGATAATTTAAGGCTCATAAGTAAGCATCTACTACATATTAAAAACATATCTCTCACTGAGTCCATCCATCCATCCATTTTCTGTACCGCTTAATCCATGCAGGGTCGCGGGTGGGCTGGAGCCTATCCCAGCATTTATCAGGCAGGGTACACCCTGGACAGGGCTGTCACTGAGTCATGAACCAAAAATATATTTTTTCACACCTCATTCCCATTGAATACATAGGCTCATATCCAGAAAATGTCCATGTACTGTAAGTGCTTGCTAAGATGCATTCAATCAGCAGATAATGTTAAGTCTTTCTCAGGGAGCAATGTTGAATCTCTCTCTCTTCTTTTCCACTGAATAATTCTGTGAAAAATGATAAATAGGACAGCTGTAGAGGAGCATTTCTTGGTAGATAAATCAGACATTTAAATTCTGACTCACTGTACTTTGTTTTACACTTGTTTTCGAAGCACAGTGACATTGATGGTATTGAAAATCTGATTTATTTTTATCTTTATCTATGAATCATTTCATAATGCATAAAGAAAAGTGCTACGAAACATTCATTAATAATTGATCAATATTGATGTTGTTCCACTTTGATTCGGTGCTACATTGACTGAGTATTTCTGTTGGGAGAATCTTTAGGAGGTGAAGTACTGAAAGACCTGGATGTACCCACATCTTTCCAATAAGGGTTTGTTCTATATCATTACACTCATTATCAATACCTCAAAACAAGTGAAAATGTGTCTGAAGTGTTGCAAAATACATTCCTTAACTTAAAAAAAAAAATTTGATCATGAGCATTTCTTCAAACTATTAGTTTTAAACTGATAATAACTGATAACTAAAAATTGCCTTCAAAACAAAGGCAGAAAAATGTCAATGTCTCTTCTTTTTCATACATAATTTTACGCTGTGATATGCCACTTTGATAATGCCCAAAGCAAACAAATCATGACTCCAAATACAACTATGTTAAAATAAATAAATACCAATGTAGCTATGACCCAGCCTGTGTCTTTATGTTAATAAATCATCTATAACTCTGGATCACGCTTTGCCATTATTTCCATTACAATATTCAAATATCCCCGTGACTCTGAATTGGACTAAGCGGTACAGAAATTGAATGAATATTAAAATATGCAGTGGTTATGATTATGATTGATCATATCTTTTTTATGTGATGCCTGTGGTGGGAGCGGTGGCTCTGCAAGGAAATAGTTAAAGAGCTGACCTAAGTCTGAAATGTGACATATTTCCAGCCATTTGTAAAGGCTGTGATGCAGAGGATGCTGCAATCGTTCAAGTTGAATGGCATGACCAAACAACCAGTAAGATTTTACAGGTTCGTGGACTTGTTAGAAAATTTTGATCACTGTTAGCTGTAATTCTGCCTCATTTTTGCATTAATACTCTTAAGATTGAGCCCTTAGAAAGGCAATTACCTTATACCCCAAATCACTTTACATTACAGATAATAGACTCTTCAACCCAAAACCAGTGGGCAATAAAACATCTGACATATCATGAACTCATTGGGTGCAATGTTTTACTTACTAAGGGGAAATATTTTACGTAATAATTGTATATGCTCGGTTTTCCTGTAGTTGTTGATTTTGGTCTCAATTTATAAAGATGGTTTGTACATATTTTCAGACACTGTATTTTGTTTTTATCTTACTGCTGTTTTATGTCATATTGTGTTACCTGTGATGGCAAATGGCAAAAAAAATAAAAAAAAATACAAATCACACACAGGCTGTTTTGTATATGCAACAATTAATTCAATGCAGTAACAGTTCAGGCGGTATTATGTCATGCACTTTGAACATTAAGCGCATATATATGAAATGTCATTATTCATGATTGCCTTGTTTTGCATGAGCTGAGTGAAGCATTATTAATTGCAATGTTACCATGACAATACTTACACCAACCGATGAATAGAAAGACACACTTTCTCAGCTTATCAGTTGAATAAGTCATTACGATGGCTGTGTGAAGATAGCATCCTTCAACAAACATCCAGAAAAAGTTTGTCACCACAAAATAGTTGTATATTGTTGTGATTAGTCGACACCAGGGCTGAAAAAGAAAAAGACTCAGAATCAAACAAAGTGTTAAGTATATTTCATTACAAAAATAATTTCTTACTTGTTAAGACTACATTAGTGAAAGTTTGGATTTGCTTTCTCCACTTTAACTCCGAGTAATGAAACATTTACATAATATATCAATGCTGATACCTCATTGCTCTCGTGGATATTGTGGTCAATGAGCTGGAGCAAAAACCACATTACATTCCTCAGTATGAAGGTGGTGATCAAATTCCAGTGAATGATGTTTCTAAGACATCGTATGCTCCTATAAAAAAAATGGAGATGTTTTATTCCAATGCATATAACTATTAAGTACAGCTTATTCATAGGACATTGATGCATGAGGCTAGACTGTTGTAAAAGTTTGCATGCTCACTAGCTTTTATACAGTTTCTAAATTTTTTGGTGCTTATTGCATTTAAAAAAATTCTAAAAGTGTGTTTACCTACAATCTAAAATGGATCCTTTACACCCAAATGTAACAAATATACTAAATGAACTGTTTCATGTTTGAACTGTATTCAGTTGTATAAACTTACTTTTATCCTTACTAAGAAAATGTCGGTCTAAAGCTGTGTGTGCATGTGTGAGCATTTGTATGTGTGTATCATGGTCGTGTGTTTTATTTGACTCACTTAAGACTCAGAAGGAAAAGCCTTTTTATGCTAAATGAGGTTTCACATCATGAAATGTGGATACTTTCAGGTTGCTTTTGAGCTTTTAAGAGCCACTTAAAATTTAATAGCTATTTATGCAAAATTTAACATAAAGTTTTAGGAGCAGGTGATGGTTAAATACTTCAAGTACGAAGACAATATGCAAGTATATTTCATCTGAACAGAACTTCAAACAAAAAATCATTAAGAAAAAAGAAAATCTGTATCTGCTTTTATAAGACCACATCAATCAGCCTTTAGTACACAGAGCAGCTGAGGCTATGCATGTATTTCTTTAAAGAAGGATATGAAAATAAGTGCAGCTGCCTTCAAGACAGAAGTGTTAGGAAATATATATCAGGCCCCTCTTAGCAGAGTGGTCCACTGAGCTCAGCAGCAAAGATCTGCTCATTTGACATAAGTGAATTAATGGTAAGCAGTCTCAGGACTTGACATGAATTTCACTGATTATCCTCTATGTGGTCTCATGCATACAATCCCCATTTAGATTATTTCTGTACTCGCCTTAAGCACAAGAAGAGAATGAAGGCCACGACTAGAGCTCCCACAGAGATACAGTGGCCTAGGTAGTTGATGATCAGTGCTATCTTATAGTGCATGGGATATTTCCTCTGGAAAGACAACACATGAATTACATTTATAGACATTTTAGTATATCATAATTGGATAATAGATGAAAAAGAGAAGCTTAGAAATACATTAATGTGTTGAAACAATCTTCTCTTATCTATTTGACATGTAAACCAAGCTCCTTATCCCTTCACAATTATGCAAATTTACATTCAATGTAGTAAATCTTTCATCATAAGTAATTATGCACATAACTTGTGACAGCAATTAATAGCCAATGGTACACTGAGTCCATTTTGAGATTAAGCTTTTCTTTTACTGATGCATATAGTGTAACCGCTGATCTGTAGTAAAGCGATCAACCAGTAATTTATTCCAGGCATGGATTGCACAGACGTGACTTGACAGCATCCTTCCAACCATGATTATCTGTCTATCTAAGCCTGAAAGTTTCAGTAAAATGAGAGAAAGCAAATGTCATTGACACACTTCAGATGTCTTAGCTTAATATTATCTGCGAAAATAGAGCAAGTCCTAGAAATGTACCAAATATGGGGACACAATTAGAGATAACCAGGCCAGAACTCACTATGTACAGTACATCACTCTTACAGTTTGCTGTGTTTGCTCAAATTAACACAGACAAGACTGCAGTTATGTACTTTTCTTTTCAATACAAATGCTTAAGTCATTAAACCGCACCACAATATTAAATACATGTTTTTCATAAGCCATTAAAGTAATAAGAAACTTGGTATTAGATTTTTCTGTCAGGCCACTTTGAGAATTAAGAAGAGCAGGATTGCCCCTATGTCACCACACAAACCTTTTCCTCCAAAATGGGCTCGCAATTGGAGTAATTGATCTTCATCGCCCATGTTCCATTACCAATGCACTCCCTGTAAGCACTTCCTGTGAGAAAGGAGTAAGAGGTTATTATTTTATAATACACAGAGAGATATTTTGTTTTATAATCATTGTTTAATTCTGTAAAGAAATCCCATTAGACAGTGAAGTCAGCAAAGTTAGTGCTGGTGTGAGCCAAAGTTTAGACTGAAGTGCTACATAGGTAGGCTAAAAAATCCTTGTAATTTCTTTCATGCTCAGTTCAACGTTGAATTCCACTATCTATCTGACTCTTGCGCTGAATACAAATTCAGTAACACAAATTTGTATTCATAGGGAGGAAATGCAAAGCCTCTTACTGTCAGTTTATTTGCATATCTTTTAAAACCCCCTTTCCACAATCAACTTTGAAATGCATTTTTCATTTTGAAGTTCCTCGTGCAGAGTCAGTGAGCCCTTTATCTCCTTAATACCAAAAAAACAGAAGAGTCAGGCGGAAACATGCCAGCAATAAATGTGTACAGGTTATTTTTTCTATTTCATTAAGACTAGTCTCTTAAATGATAATTTTAACCACTCCACAGCGAGGATATATAGTCTACAAAGTATTCATTTATTCAATAAAGACATAAAACCTAAATTTTATTGGTGTCTAAAGCCTTTAGAAAATATTCCATTTTAAGATTATGAATACTCACATGAATCCTATTATTCCAACATAAAAATCACAAAATTATATTCCCTCTGAGTAAATGAGCCCTTGATTCACTGTGAAGTTTGCCTAGATGCATAAATGGATAAATGAATGATTAATGTAATCTCACTGCAAATTTGCATTTTCTTCCCATTGGTGAAAAGCAGTTATGACAAATCTCACAAGTGGAGACCTTGCTGAAACTTCACACAAGTATCCCATTCATAAGTCCTCATCCTGACTCAAAGATTTATGTTAACACAAAGCAATATGCCAGAACGTGAGAAAGCCATCTACCTCAGAGATGCCTTCGGAGACTTAAAAGTGGTAGTGGCAGGAGGAGACTAATATTATTTGCATTTAGATTAGTGTTATATAATATGATGTTTTGTTGCTTGAGAGCAAAGGGCAGAAAAGTGCTTGTGGCCAGCATTAAAAAAGAGGGGCAAAACTCCTTCATAAACAGCCTCACTTTAATCATTAATCACATATTGTTTGAATATCAATTATGATAGAGTTGTGCTTTTTCAAATGTATCTCCAATTTTCAGTAATTTGAGGTGATGATGTTTGCATAATGACAGGGGTAGAAAAAGAGCAAGTTGAATAACTTAAAGCCCTTGAATGAATGATATAATTGCAAACACAGTTAAGCAACAAGCAGAAATCTATGTTAAGGTAAACTGCTCAGTGAGAAATCTACCTTGATATTTTCACTGATCCCTGTACAATCCAGGCAGTCATGAATGGACAAGTAATGTTAAAATTAGAATTGAATGTAAAACTGAGTGTTCAATTTTCTTTGTACCATCAATGATTTACAAGAGAAGCCATTGATTGCAGAGTGGCAACAAATCACTGTTATCTAAAGCAGTTATTAAACTAACTGTGGTGCAACTTGTTTGATGTCATTTATGTAAAGTATATATCTAGATTCATGCCCAGTTCTTTTATTTATTGTTTGCATGAATAGTTTTCAACTATTAAATAGAGTAAGACATGTTAATGAGGTATGGATCTGTCATTCAGTCATAACCAAAGGTTGCCTTAGTGTCATTTCACCAACGAACTTATGAAGCCACCAACTTAGCTACCACTTCAATACTGGCATCTGTCCTAAAACTTGTGTTCCTCATTCAACATACTTCTGTATCTTTATTTGCAATGAACAATTGACCAAATCACACAATACTTTCTCCCCACGAGAAGAAAGTTGTGCTCATTTTTTGTGAACTCTTGGGAGTTCTTGCAATTTTCTTCTACGCAAAAACCAAATGAGGTCATTTTGTTTTTGTGGCCTCGAGAACAAGAACAAAGTAGCTTATTGTGAAGTATGTAACGAGCTTTAGTATGAAGAGAGTTGATTTGTGCAGGGATGTGAACATGAGCGCATAGTTCAGGGATAGGCAATTCTGGTCCTTAAGAGCTGATGTCCTGCAGATTTTAGAAGTTTTCCTGTTGCAACACACCTGATTCAGACTCAGGCTTGTGCAGAACTTCTGCTAATAACCCATTGTTTTAAATCAGGTGTGTTGCAGCCGGGACTCTTATAAAACCTGCAGGATACCAGCCCTCGATGATCCCTGGGGTAGTTCCTTTAAGAGTTCATTGCAAAAACATATTTTATGCCGTATGAATCTAATATAGAAATTAGAGGTGTTGACTATACACAATGATCATATTAAGCTGTAGCTTTTTTCTTTTGCCAACTTTGACTCCAAACGAAACGAAAGAAAAAAACAAAAATTGGCTCATTTTATTTAAAAAAGTATATTTGCACTAGATGCATAACTTTCAAATGAATTTATAACATCTTTTATTATTGAAAAAGAAATGCAGGCCATCCTGATCACAATCAATTTACCTAACATTATTTGCATAATTACAATGTTTTTAAAAATACTAATAGTTGCTGAAATGTTTAATAACTTTTTCCATATATCAGGAATCCATATTATGTTTATTTACAACTTCATACTGTTGTTTTTAAATGCCATTGGAAGAGGTTTAATGGCTTTCATTTTCCAAAAACATTTTTTTTCCATTAAAAGATTGTGTTTCACACACAATCTTCACACATCTAGTGTGAAGCACTCAGTTCTTAAAAGCACATGAAGGCCCAATCAGCTTTGATCTGGAGATCAATCTACTGCTTGGCAAAAAAGGAGGCAGCTACACATGCTTTGCTTAAAATCTGTTAGCCAGCACTGGAAAGGCATTAAGCAAATACGTGACATGTTAATAAACAACAAACTGATACAATGGATCAGCAAGTAGAGCCATCAACCACCAAACAAAGGCACCCCTTTGCAAGATACTGAATCCCCCGCATTGTCCTTGGTATTCCTATCAGTGTGTAAATACTGGAAGAAAAAAAAGAAGCATGTGTGTGTGTGTGTGTTACTTTGCAATCAACTGAATACCCAGCACCTCAACCTCCACTTATATGTAGGATAAACTATTATGGCCACTAAAAATGACAAAGACTGCCCTTGACATACAGTTTCATACAAAAGAGGTGTAGCCACCCTGACATCAACCATCCTTTTGTGTTTCTGCATTTTACCACTGTTAGCTTGGTTTAATTGGAGCCAGAAGTGAGCACAGCTGGACAAAACGATAGAGCAAATGAGTAATGCATAGAACATGATTGGATATGAAGATGTAACTTTGAGGCCTAATGTCCAATCGTAGAATTATTTTCATCGTTCTGTAGCAACTGTTCAATTTTGGGCTAATCTAAAAACATGGGCATGCAACACAGTGGATTGCACAAATGAAAACATGTCATTTATCATTATCAGAAGAGGCAATCCTACAAAGTGTTTCAAGGAAATAG
Organism: Atherinosoma microstoma; assembly: GCA_037177055.1. Taxonomy (NCBI): domain Eukaryota; kingdom Metazoa; phylum Chordata; class Actinopteri; order Atheriniformes; family Atherinidae; genus Atherinosoma; species Atherinosoma microstoma. Next base: position 18,058,380 of record JBBBVU010000008.1, read on the forward strand.
AAAATTACACATTTATTTGTTTATACACTCCAACAGAGAATTGAATATAACTTGTCACTGTTTGTGGTAATTTGACTGCATAATAAAGAATCAAAATATTTTTCGAAAGTTTAGATAAAAACAAAACTATGAAGTTCACTCTTGAAATTTCAGATGACTGAAATTCCCTTCTGCAGCAAACCCTTAAATGCCATAGCTGCTGGAAATATGTCAGTATGACATCAAGTACATAAAAAAAGCCAACAGGGAACATACAGTATGGTGCATTTATATATGAGTCACAAAATGCACTTTCTCTTTGGTATTTCACTGCAGCAGGCTTGAGGAAATAACAGGAACAATCAGGTTTTTTTAAGTTAAAAGCTGTTATCTCCTGGTTCATGTCAGTTTTGTTTTTGTTTGTTTCTATAAAAAAATGATTGCATTAGAATACCAAGCACAGAATATGTAACTATTTTGGGAAATACAGCTGAAAGTCAGCACAATAACACCTGCAGGATACTGGCGCGGCATAACATCCTATTAGACCGACTGGAAAATTGGGTGGGAATCTATAGTCCAGTTCTGAGTTGGTTTGAATCCCACTTGAAAGACAGCAACGGTTTCATATCAACTGCTAACTAGAAATCTACTCAAACAAAGACGACATGCAAAGTTCTCTAAGACTCCATTTTGGACCCCCTTTTGTTCAGCACGTATATGCTCCCACTGGCTTGGATCATGGAGACAGATAAAATATCTTACTATAATTATGCTAATGCATTCTTTTTTTCTGTAGGCTTTTTATGGAGTTTCTACAGGCCTGTCTAAAAAAATCACTAAGACAACTGCAACTAATCCAGAATTTTGCTCCTTGTGTCCTCACAAAGACCAGTAAAAGGGAACATATCATTTAAATTCTCGGATCTTTTCACTGGCTTCCTGTGCACCAAAGAGTTGATTTAAAAACATTGCTGCTGGTGTACAAATCACTGAATGATTCTGGTCCAAAATGTGTATCTGATCCACTAACACCATATAGCCATCATCATCTGGGTCAAGTATGCTTTCCATCACGAGTGTTAAAACTAAAGAGAATCTGCATTTAGTTGTCATGCTGGTAATATCTGGCAAAAACTACAAGAAAACCTTAATTCTGCTCCAAACCTTAGTTCTTTCAAATAAGGTTTTTAAAAGCTTCTATTTGCCACAGCTTTTATTGGAAAAAAGGGAATTTCTCTTTTCTCTTGTATATATTTACCTGCATATTCACATCGGCAGTGACAATTATGATGATGATGATGATGATGATGGTGTTGATGGTGATGATAATGATGACAGTGATGACAGTGATGACAGTGATGACGGTGATGATGGTGATGTATTTCCTGGATGTCTGTTTGTGTCATATATAACTCATTGTCCATGTACCATAAACCACCTTGTTTTCTTCAATTTCTTGTTCATTGTATCTAACTCCTGTGTGTATCACATGACTAAAACAGACAGAAAAGAAAACATTGAATGCGTAAAAGCACTGTATTTGGTAGTACAATGATGTAAAAACTTAAGTGATTTAGGTTATTATCAAGAAAACGATGCAATGCTAGATCTCAACCCATAAATTTAACTCTTTTGAGATATTTTTGTTGTTATCGTTATGTTTGTCCAAACAAATGTAGCCTACCTTTAGTTGTAAGAGGCATTTAGAATGAACAAGAATATGAGAAAACAAGGGGGTTCTAATAATTTTTTTCTGCGAGTGTATGCGTTCTCTTGTCTTTTTCATTCAATTAGGTACAGTACATCTGGTAACCTTGTGTATGAAATGTGTTATACAAATGAATTTGCCCTGCCTTACCTTGCCTTGCCATAAAATTATCAACAGCTAAAAACCTCCTCTCATCACAATAGTCTACAGCATCTGAGGTGACAACCCAGCTAGCTAGACAGATTTTATTTTCTACAAACTCATTCTCCTTGAGGAGACTTGTATTTTAAAAACATACTGAATTCCATTACTTTATTATTTCTGAATATAAAGCCATAAAAAGTACAATTCACCTCTAAATACTCTAAGCTAATATTACAGTAACAGAAAAAAAGATAAAGTCCTCAAGCTCGTCAGGGAAGAGTGTTTGTGAAACAACCGATGATACGAGAAGAAAGGGAGCAGGTTATGAGGTTTGTCACTGTAAGGCTTACAGCGTAAGCCATTCTACTGAGGCGGGACTAATTCAAAGTATGGGTGCAGGGAAGCACATTCCTGACAAGCCAGTTGTGCATTGCACATCATGAGTATTTTCACCTTTTTATCACGGTGTATTATACTGAAATAGTGAATACTGAAATTATATTGGTTAATGACTCATTCTGCTTTGAGTTTAAGTGGAGGATAAAGTTGGCGTTTAAGGTGTTAATGCCGGAAGCTACCCAACACTAACAACAATGTGTGGTGTAAAGTTTTATATGAAGATGGAAGAAATGTGCAATCTCCTGCCATGCAGTCAGTGCCAACATTGTCCCTCTCATCTGGCAGACATTCTGCTTTTCTTGCACAAATATACCCATGCAAATAAGCACCATATGGCATATGGCATTAGAAGATTTGAAGCTTGCTTGTTGAGATAATTGAGGAAAAGAGCTTAAAATTGTACAAATTCAGGTTTGACTGGTTGACAGGGGGTAGTTAGAGAATCTGAAACATTCTCGAGTAATTTATCAATTGTAGAATTAATCTGTAAGATACAATTAAGTCTAATCTGAATGACGAGCCAAATACTCTATTTTCAGTGATAGATTTGGCTAGAATCTCTCAGCTGATTGTTACTGTGCAGGAAAGTTCAAGTACATTTTCATTAACAGGTTGCATAAGTTTGCCTGTTTTTTTGTATGGAATTTGATTTATTATTCAGATTGTCATTTTGTCTTAAGTTGTGTATTAATATTATACAAGCTTGGTTTTTGGAAATGAGGGGATCAAACAGAAAAAAGAACGGATGAAATGTGATGTGACTGCTAGAACTCCTACAAAGACAAACTGCCACTTATGTCCCATAACAACACAACTTTTTGCAGCTGTTTTGTGGAACGTTCAGTGAAACTGAAGCTTAAATTTGGATGAGTTTAAAATTATATTAAAGATGATGATGATGACGAGATAAAAGCATTTCATCCAAACCATACACCTGAGCCAGTAACTGCCATGGTTTCTTTAAGCCATATGAAATTGAATTTCATGAGCTGAGCAGAGAATAAAGTAGGCCATTATAAAACATGGGAATGTCACAGCTCACTGCAGTTTGACATTTCAGTTAGGAAACAGGAACTGGAGCAAAGCTGGCATATTACATGCATCTGTCACAGGCCATGTGAGGGTATAAAGTCAAAGAGTAAGCGTGATAAAAAAATATCAAATTATGTTAAATAGACAATTTCAAAACAATTTCATTTCTATTAAGGAAAATTGTAGGATTATGATGTATTTCCTAAAAAATACCAAATCTTCCATGAACATGATGTAATAAATGATGACTGACCATGGAGTACCTCCCTCCCACTTAGAAGTAGGTCATGAAAGCATCTCAAAAACTCTTGAACCTACAAAGTGAACAATATTCCAATAAATGAATGTTTTTATCTTGAGCAGTATAAATCTTTGTCATAATAAATCCCATCAGGAAGAGTTCCAGTCTCACCAGAAACTGTGAAAGAGGAGATTTCAATTCTAGAGGTTGACCGATTTTTTCAGGGCTGATACCTATTACTGGTAATCATGAAGGCCGATAACCGATACTAACAAACTAATATACATTTGTAGTAAAAATGAAACTCTAGACTAAAATCTTGAGCTTTTGAATTACAAAAACTCCAGCACTTAATTTTGTTTAAATGCTGTTTAACATTTTTATTTATCTTTCAATAACAACTGCAGGGAGCCCCCAGCTCAGCAGCGACATAAGTTAACTGAACCTTTAAATAAATGAATAGCTCCCTGTACTTCTATCAAAATACTCATAATAATATAACTGAATTGGCTAACACTGGCAGTATTAGTATTAATATTATACAATATTAATTAACACTGTTCTGCTAAATTGTTAAATAAATTATCAAGCTAATCATTGCTACAGTATAGTCTGCTGACTCTGGACAGGAAAGGGTAAGCTAGTCAGCCGTGCCCTGCATTAAAACTAACCTGAAATGATTGGTTTTGATTTGGAAATGCTTTTTTCTTACTGATACGGACAGATCAGGAGAGGGACTTGAGGAAGCTAATTGCTAAGCGCTCTCTTCACAGTGCTTTCACTAGTTATGGTGCGATCAGACCAAATGTGATGCATCAAAAAAGCTCTTGACGCTCAAAGTTGGACGCTTGACATCCAGCATCAAAATGGCTCTAGATGCCCGAGACGCACGTCTGCAGGACGTGGTTTTCCTTTGCAGAAAATGCGTCTATACGTCATGACGCTGAGTTGCTCTGATTGGTTGACGCCCTGCGTCGAGCGGAAAAAGTTCAGATTTTCCAACTCCGGCGTCCGCCGCCTTGGATGCGCGTCGGCCATAGACTTTGCATGTTAAATGCATGACATAAACCCTTAGTGAAAATATCACTTGTTATCATAAAAGGCTGAAAATAGGAACGTTTTTAACAATGATTTAAAACTGCTGAGAGTTTCAGCAGGCCTGCAGGTCTCTGGGAGTTTGTTCCACATGTGAGGAGCATAAAAACTGAACGCTGCCTCTCCATGTTTAGTTCTGACTCTGTGAACTGCTATTTTTGTAAAAAATTTCATCACCTAAGTCGCATCACCAAAGCGGTATCACCCAAGTGGCATGACCTAAGTCGCATCGCCTAAGCAGCATATTTTTTTATTTTTTTTATTTTGTATAAAATTTCATCACCTAAGTGGCATGACCTCAGTCGCATCGCCTTAGCGGCATCACCTAAGCGGCATGACCTATAACATTATTACTTGTCATTAGGATTGTCAGTCGATTACCATTTTTAATCTCGATTAATCGCATGAGTGTCCTGAGTTTACTCTAATCTTTAAAGGGATACCATGTAACTTTTGGCCACTAGGGGCACTAAACCTGTAACTTCCCACAGGCCACATGACACTGTGGCAAAATTAAACAGTCTCCACGGTTTTTACCTTCTTACTTCGTTCAGCCGTGAGAAACTTTTGATGGAAGAGGAGGAAAAAGTAGCACAAAGCAGAGCCCTCTGTGTTTAGGGAGAGCCATAAAGCAAAGCACTCCAGGTCACATGATCCCATGAGAGACGGATCCGCTCTTGCAAAGTTACAATGTCTGGTTTCTAAAGAGGGCATCCCCCTCAGAGTGCCAACACTCGTCAAACACTGTATATTGACCCCAGAAATCATCCATTATTACTCACATTAGGCTGATATTTGTGTCAAAAGTTACATGGTACCCCTTTAAGCTTTTTTTTTATTTTTATTTTATCGATTGTATTTTATTATATTTTTTCAGCAGAATATTTACATTGTATAATAGTGTCAGCTGTCAAGAAACCTAGCCACAGTGTATTCTTTCTATGTCACGTGATAATGGTAGCAAATGTCATGATGATACTGCTACTGTTAGTGATGTTTGTTTTGACATTTGACTGGTTTAATGCAGGTTATTGCGCACTTAAGCAAAAAATCAGTTCACTGAAGGTACCAGGATGCTGCCCTAAAACGGCTGAAATTCTAGTGTAGAATGATGCACACTATTCGCACCAAACAGACGCCATATCGGCGACGTAGAGGAAGGGGCGGGACATAAACTGACGTAGTACAGTTAAGACAATAAATGTTAGCAGTTTTTAGCTGGTTTTGCAGATGTAAATAAGTTATACGTGCTATAAATGGTTAATGTTATAGTTTATTTGGCGGATATTTTTATACGAGCTGGAGAGTCGCGGTCAAATGACGGTTCCTAACTACCGGTAAGTGCAAAACATCAGTGCTGCATTTGGCTCAACACTTATCTACGAAAGTGTGCACTACAGAAGCAAGTACACAGTGCACACTACATTCCAGTGTGCACTACATTTCATTGCACTTGCGTATTGAGACACAGCCATGAAGAAGTGACAGCAAGCCAGAGGAAATACAGCTTTTTAAGTGGATCTATCATATCGGTCGTCTGAAACATAAATAAAAGCTGATAACGATGAACGTCAAAATGCCAAATATCAGCCCCAATAACAATAATTACTAATATTTAATACATAGTAATCCAAGCTTAAAAAATGTTGAAATGACAGTGTTTTGGTAGACCGTTTCTTCATTAAGAGTAGGCTGACATCACTTGAAAACAGTAACTGCTGATCAGACTGTGACATTGTATTTTTTATAACCATCTTTATGTATGTTTATATATCTAAACCTAACCGTGTACATTAATTCAACCCCTAACCCCACATCTCTTAATCATAACCATAAGCAGTTGAGAGCAAAGGACAAAAGCAAAATCTTCAGCAGGATGTGATTTAAACTTGCAATCTCTCACTTAAATTTAGTCCACCAGTCTGGCAGAGACACCACAAGAGCTGGGAAATAAAGAGTGTGAATGTAGTGCAAACAGAAAAAGAAGTGGAAACAATAGAATGGAAGAAAAAAATACTGCAAGAAAAGGAAACCACAACAATGAAATATACACCAGTAGGGAAACACTTTAAACCTGTAAGAAAAAGTATTTTAAAATCCATCCTTTAAAAAGCAAGTTTTTCCCCCCTTATTCTTATTCAGTTTTTCATTAAATACATTACTTCTGCCACTAAACTAAAGTCACATTGTTTGAGCTGATACTTCAATTTTCTCTGAAGCTGTTTTATAATATTGCATGTTTTTATTGTTTTCTAATTATTTCGGAAAATGTCTATTCTTGGGCTTTTCTAACATTACCCATTTTGTTTTCTTTTGTTTTTAGCTAGCAACTGACCCTACCCTTTTTATTTTATAGGTGACTGCACTTCTAAAAGGGCAGCTATTGTTTTTTTTTTATTTGTTTTTTTTATTTTTTGGCCTTTTTTCCCTCTCTTCTCCCAAAAAGCAATGTCATTAATGATATATTGGACCAAAACACAGAACTTTAGACATTTTGCAGCTTTGAATTATATATGACAAATTAGATGGGACACTCCGACTGCAGTTTTATGAAATTAATCTGAGAAATGATTTTGCTGTGGCAAGTCTCAACATTGTCTGTCTTCAATGACCTGTCATCCCTAACATTTCCACATGACTTCATTAACATGTTACTGCTCCAAAACCCTTGAGTGACCCAAGTCTGTTCCAACAAAATGTGACAGTTAAACAACTTGACAATGAAAAATACAGTCCTGTCCTTGTCACATTCACTATATTGTACAGTACATTTAGTCAGGAGGTACTGACCCCCGGCTGTCTGGCATTATCAACACACAGCATGGCTGCATTACCTAAAATAAATCTCTGGGACGTTCATTCTTTGTACTGAACGTTATGTTAGTGTTGCATCGCAAGTCACAGAAGCTTCATTAAGTATTTAAACTGAATCTATTAAGAGCTTTCAGACACCAGTGCTGCAATATTTCTATGACACTCTCAGATATAGGCTACATTTATTAGGATGTAGATGTCTACAAGTAGTTATCATCTTAGTCAGAAAATGACTAAGTATCTTAAATTCTTTTTTTTTAGGAGTTGCTCTGGGAGAATTGAGTTGTTCTTGTTTGCAAACTAAATGTTAGATATAGTAAATACAAAAATTCGGAAGTGTAGAAGTCAAATACATTCTGAGCAAACTGAACCAAAAATCTCTACTCTGTGATCAAACTCCTCTGTGAAATCGATGCTCACTCATGGCTTCTATAAAGAGAACAGCCTGAGGGAAGGAGTAACTCTGAAAAGAGACACACATCTTTTTTCTGTGTCATCCATCATTGTGCTGCACACAGGCTTGTGCACAAATGTTACTGGCATATTTTTGCTGACAAAATTAGTCACCCACTTCTACTGTGGATGCTTCTTTTAGAACAAAATATACAGTATCTTGGAAGTGGAACAAATGTGGGTTTAGATGTTGACAAAATGTTTAATTTTCACACAAAAAATCTACAGTAAGTTAGAATAAAGAAGCCTGATGTAACTTTACTGTTTTCTAAAGTGATTGTAAGCCTCAGTGTCATGTTACTCCATCATGTGTAGACAGCAGTGGCAGTTTGGGGGGTTCTGCAAAAACACTTCCACAGATTTTGGAGCAGCTGGGTACGACATTTAACCACACAAACAATGATTGACCTCTGCTGAGCAGATAAACAAAACACACTAAAAAAGGCCCTGGCAGCAAGAGTTGCTCACCCAAGCAGCAGCAGCTGGATCAATTTGATGTATTTTTCTACATCTATGCTGCATGCAGTACAGGGGTATATTTACTACAAAGTTATATGAAAGGTAACCCCTTAAACCCAAGACTATTTTTTGAAACTTTCACATTGAAAAAATCTTCAGCTCCTGTTCTATGAGGTCACAATCTGCAGACTTGGTGTACTGATGTTACTAAACCTGCTCCAAAAACTTTCAACTGCAGTTTTCTCAAATCTGTGGCAAAAAAAAGATGCAGACAAATATGCTATTTTAGTTAGTAGTATGAAAATGCATCTTTAATGTATATATTTGATGCATAAGAAAGTATTGGTTGCACTCTTGTACGAAGATGCCAGACCCAGGACAGTTGAGTCCTCAACAAATTCTTTTTAAGATTAATTTGATGGGTTGTGAGTGGACTTGCAAAGCAAGAAATAAGAAAATCAAAACTCTGCCATTAAGAATGGTCCTTTTTCCTTTATCTGTATTTGTAATCTGCAATGCTGAACTCTTTTTTTTTTCTTTTCAGACCTCCAGAGAGACATTAAATGAAAGATCTGACAGAAAATATTTTGTTCCTAAATCGCAGTTGCAACGTACAGTATATAGGTACAGTAAGGGCTGAGGAGAATAAATGTTGATTTGGTCTTAAAACAAAATGCTTAAATGTAGGGGCACACTTCTTGTCAAAGCTCCTTGATTATTGTACTTGTGTGATAAGTATGAAATTATTTGCAATTATGCTTTTCAGCCACTGTGAAGCTAATTCACATCGGGGGAACTAGAAGGGAAAAGATGCTAGTTTAATTAAAAGAATGGACAGTGCCATTTAAAGCACTGTTTCTAACAAGCTTGCAGAAAATTGTTTTGTTTTTGTTTGCTTTTTTCAATTATAATAGGCTACTGGTAGAACACCTGTTTTCATAATTTAGAGCTGTGATCAATAAATTATGACTGATAATCTTAGGTATAGGCTTATTCTGTCAGATGCCACAGAATGACAAAATACACAAATTATATTGAATTGCAACAGATCAAATATTAAGTATCACTTTGAAATTTACCAACACATGATAACAAACATGATTTTCAAATGATCCCTTTCTACTATAGTAAAGAGACTGTCATCCTCCCAAAAATTACCCAGTGGGTCTCTTCATAATGCAGGTTTTATCGTGGCCTCTCATGATGAATACAGAATATCCACTACCTCTTGTGGTTGTGAGAGCAAGTGCATGAGAAGTATCAAAATGGTACCCATTAAACTGAAGGGGTTGATGTAAAAATAAAGGTATTTTTGTCATCACCATGACATTTATCCAACTCCAACAAAGTACTTTAAATTGCTACCACTAACCAGGTAGTTGATTGCCTAGCATTCATATTAATCATATCTGTAGGGGGAAAAATATGTATTTTAGTTCTGAGATGTGCAGTACCTCTTGCCACCTGTAGACGTGGTAGATAGGACACATTCAGTTGTATTTAATCTTATGAATACATGACCCCATGAGGTCATATAGAGTGGAGAATTTGTTGAAAGTATAAAAGCAAAATCCCAGACTTAACTAAAGTTTATTTTACGTTGGACTAATCAACTAACTAAATGAATATATACATAAATAAACAAATAAACTAAATTAACAACATTCACTGACATCTGGCTTTCAAAGAAAAAGGCATTCGCCCATCAACTCACTTTGCATTATTCAGTGGTCTTTTTCAGCTCCAGCATCAATCCACTGCAATGGGTGCATAGTGATACAATCAAGGATATCTTTCATATTGAAGGTCTGCTGTCTCCATTAGTAACTTCTGTGGCTGTCACAGAGAACTACAACTTTCATCAGTCTGTGTTAAATGTGAAGGAAAAACAAAATAAAAGGGGGCTGTTTTTTGCACCGATATAGCTGGGTGATATGCTGCTTTTCAATAGTTATTAACCTAAACTTTCATTGTGCTTGTGATATGGATCATCAGCAGAGCTGCCACTTCCACCATGTACATCACACACTACACATTTAGGATACCAAATCCTTTTTCAAGGAACGGAAAAGCATTATCCAGAGTTGTTGATGATATATTAACTGATATACAAAGGCTGTAGCCATACCAAGACAATGAAAGCTCTGCAAGCAGCTGCTAACAGCTTGAATATCATACATAAAGGGCAAACATGAACAGAGCAGCCCTCCTTAACTTTCTGCCAATCACGGATTGTAAATGAGATGTCTCACAGTTCACTGCACTAATTGAGCTTCTGAAATGTTCAATGACACTTTGTAAATGTCAGAACAACAGTAACAGAATATCTTTTATTTTGGCTAAACTGATTTTGTGAACACAGCAACACTCTTAACATGACAGTTACATATAATATGTTACACAGTCTGTTACAATATTAACTATATTACAGTTATGAAAGTAACTAACTGATCAAGATTAGCATAAATGATTAAAGTTTCTGCCCTCTCCTACCACACATTTAGAAACACTGAAAATTCTACTGTTATGTCTTGGTTGAGTTTAGGCAACAACACATTTTCAATAACATTTTTAGAGTTGCACAAAGCTCTGGTTTAAGGTTAAATATATTCTTTTTACAATGCTGCCATCATCCTTGTGATAGTTTAATCTGGTTTGGGGTTATAAAAACTCCTGATAAGGACTAAACTACTGTCTTCTGGGAACATGGCTTTCATGAACACCACTTTTCTGTCCACATGCAATTGTTCTTATGCCCACTTGAGGTCACATATTTTAAAACCATTAATAGACCTTGTAGTCTGAACAGAAATGCCTCAAGGGGATGTATGTACGGAGCCCGTCTGGTGACAGCCACAGAAAAAAAATTAACTCTTGGCCACGAGATACTAATGCGTGGGAACGCACTACTAAGTCGTGGCCACGCTAAAGTAATGCGTGGGAACGAGATAA
>JBBBVU010000008.1:18069758-18085823 GCA_037177055.1 Atherinosoma microstoma
GACTTAGTAGTGCGTTCCCACGCATTAGTATCTCGTGGCCACGAGTTAATTTTTTTTCTGTGGCTGTCACCAGACGGTATGTATGCTTTTGGCTGAGGGCAGGCAAAAATTGAGAGAACTCTTCCCATTGCAAACTGGTATTAAAGACATCCATACTTCTTGTCAATATTGTGATGTGCATTCTACTAACAGACCTTCATCAAGACTCAAAGCCCCTGACATTTAAATCCAAATCTCCAGTAAGCAATCAATAGAAAAGCTGAAAGCGCAAATGATAACTGTGGCCATGTGGCTGTCATATATTAGAGTAAAATGGTTAATACTTTTTATTAAGATCATGAAACAAGCCAGCTCTTTCCATTTCTGTCGATGTGGTCAGGGAGCAATGTTTCCATAGGTCAAAAACAGAGACAAAGAATAGCTCATTCAAAAAGTCCTTTAAGAATGATATCAGCAGACAGCTGAAGGTTACAGAAAGGCTGAAAAAATGTAAATCCCCTGTGGAGAGAGGGAAGGAACATCTATGATTGGCAACCTCATTACACTTTATATGGTTCATTGAATCGTAGGAATAAACTAATATGCAGGAGCACAATGTCGGCTCCATACAAATATGACATAAGTATTAATGCCTTACTTGTGAATGCCCTAAAGCATTGTAATACCATTAAAGACATGCGTGTATAAATAACCCCCCTGGTAAAACATTAACGAACCTGGGATGAATATTTTCTTTTCAGATTTGCTCTACAGATGTCTGATAAGGAGTTTATTATAAAGATGGGTATCCAAAGTGAAAAGAAAGCAGCTGTTCTCAACTGGACTTGGAGGAAAGGGACAGCTTTTGTTTGGGCTTTAGAGTCAGTCAGCTGGAAATGCTGGAAACACGGAGGGAGGAATAGCACAGCATTCAACTGATATTTCTCACAAAATATACAGATATGGAAGGTTATAGAGGTCACTGTATAAACTAAAGATTATGTACATTGCTAGAGAAAATGTCAAAGGCATCATGGAGGATGCGGTCTTTGATTCAAATTATAACAATCTAAGGCAGTTTATTGCTGGAGAATGTACAAATATTCAGTTTGATAATAGAGGACTGAGAGAAAACATTTTTTAAAGCCTTCCCACCTGAATAAGTATATACACTGCTCAAAACAATGAACAGAACACACCTTAGATCTTGATGAATGAAATATTCATAATGGAAATCTTTATTCATAACATAGTGGAATGTGTTGACAACACAATAGCATGAGAATGATCAGTGCTGGCAGTAGATGGAAAGAGACATGATGTCCCAGAGGTGCTTGATTGGATTAAGGTATGGTGAATGGACAAGCCAGTCCATGGCATAAATGCCTTTGTCATGCAGGAACTGCTGACACACTCCAGCCACATGAGGCCGAGCATTGTCATGTATCAGAAGGAACCCAGGTCCAACTGCAGCAGCATATGGTCTAACAATGGGTCTGAGGATCTCATCCCGGTACCTAATGGCAGTCAGGGTACCTCTGGCTAGCACATGGAGCTCTGTGCAGCCCTCCAAGGAATGCCTCCCCAGACCATCACTGACCCACTGCCAAACCAGTCATGCTGGAGGATGTTGCAGGCTGCAGAACGTTCTTCACGGCGTCTCCAGATGATTTCCATCTGTCACATGTGCTTAATGAGATTGTGCTCTCATCTGTGAAGAACACAGGGCGCCAGTGGCAACTCAATAGTCAATCCTGGTGTTCTTTGGCAAATGCCGGTCGGACTGCAGTGTTGTGCTGTGAGAACAGGCCCTACTTGTGGACGTTGGGCCCTCATACCACCCTCATGGAGTCTGTTTCTGACAGTTTGAACAGAAACCTCCATATTAGTGGCTGATGGAGGTCATTTTGTAGGGCTCTGGCAGTCCTCCTCCTGTTCCTCTTGCACAAAGGAGCAGATAGCAGTCCTGCTGCTGGGTTGTTGCCCTCCTACAGCCCACTCCACGTCTCCAGGTATACTGGCCTGTCTCATGGTATTTCCTCCAATTCTCTCAACACGGTGCTGGGAGACAAAGCAAAGCTTCTTCTTGCCACAGAAGCATGCACTGATGTGCCATCCTGGATGAGCTGTACCTGAGCAATGTCTGTGGGTTGCAGACACCGCCTCATGTTACCTCTAGTGGTGAGGGCTCTGGTAAAATGCAAACATGACCAAAAATCAGCCAGAAAGGACGAAGACAGGGAAAAGGTCTGTGGCCATCACCTGCAGGACCATTCCTTTATAAGGGTTGTATTGTTAATGGCCTCTCATTTCCACCCGCTGTCTGTTGTACAACAGCAGATTAAATTGATTCACAATCAGTGGTACTTCCTAACTGGAAAGATTGATATCCCAGAAGTGTGACTAACTTTGAGTTACTTACATGCTAATGATTGTGTTCCCTTTACTTTTTTGATCAGTGTAGATCAAATGTGCATCAGCAACACTGATGTGTTTCCACATTAAAATTTAGCAGGAATAAAAATAGTTTAAAAAAAATGCATAAACTGTATGAGGTTAGAAGTATGGTAGACAGATAAATCCAAATGACTCAGTGGCAGGAGCCTCCAGTGTGAAACCCCTGAAGGTTTTTTTTAGGTCACTTTGATTTTATTTTTGGACTTTTGTTATGCTTTTGGTTAGACTCTGTTACTCCTTTGCTTTCATTTACTGCTTGGTTATGTTTACAGTGGAACAGCGGTTATAGTTGAAAAAAAGACAGCTGCATTTACCACTTGCAGCTTTAGCTCTGTTTTAAAGATTGCTCACAGGAGATTTTTTATGCAGTTTCTTCAATAGCTGAAACAGGTTTTTTTTTTTTTTTTTATATTAATATTCACACTCAATAAGAAGGAAGCATAAATATTGCTAGACTGCAATCAGCAATTCAGGATTCAATCATGTCAGACATGTCAATTACATTTAGTCGGAAAAAGGCAACAACTTTTTAAAAAAAAGTGTAAGTAGGTGATTAGAAAACCCTCTATCACCCTGTATCTATTAATGAATTAGATCAATAAAGCACAACTATCAGAGCCTGTGGGAACAAATTGAAGCTGCCATCTCTTGACTTTCAGCTGACTTAACAGCCATGCAATGGCTGCCAGTGCAGAATAGGACACATGTCTGACCTTGTTTGGCTGCCAATAGCTGGGTTAAAGGCTGGGAAGATGGTCTTCCTACATAAGAGACCATGCATTTCTAAAGCTTACCCTTAAAAAGACTTCACCAATCCAGCTGGCAGCACAAGTAACTAATTGAACTCAGCGCAGAGCTCAATTATCATATATACTGTATATCCTATTCAACCCTCAACACTTATTTACATGTTTGCGGCACGTAATTGTTCAAAATTATGTGCAGGGACCACAGAAATCAGGGCAATGCTAAGTCAATGGTGGAGCTTTGTCACGGCTTCTGAACGACTTCTCAGCTTCAAGTTACGTTTTCTAATGCAGAAAAAAAAACATAATATGCTAATATACATAATGTACTAAGTAAATGGAAATGATATAAGAGCAAAGATAGTTAGCTAATGTAATTATGCAAAATCACTAGACTAATTTTCAGGACCAAAGTGAAAACTCCACCAAGAGACACTCTCAAGTGCTAGCATTTATTTTGATTGGTTAACCAAAATGAGTCTTTCAACATCCAATTTGGATAATTTACTTCAACCAACAGAGATTCGGATATAAGTAGTACTTCCTTCACTGCACATGTCTTGTAAGTATCACACCATTAACAATTGGTGTAAAAGGGAGATTGGGTTGTTGTCAATCTGTCTCCTCGTGTTTAGCAGGGAACATTGAATCTCTCTTAAGAAGCCATGAGTAATGACCACTGAAGCAGACAGACCAACAGAGCCTAAGGAATAGACACTGGGTAATCTTTTCCTCACAGCTGTGTCTCTTAAGCTTTCCTGTTTCTCTCCATGCCCTCATGACATATTAGGTAAAACTGCAAAAGCAAACACTTGCTTCCCTGTTTGCTGTCAAACTGTAACCCCTCGCAGCTATTCTGAAGTCAGTTGGTGAGAGAAAATGAGCAAAAGGCTGTGCACTAAGTCTTAGCCTTCTGGGGATCTAATATTCTAAACATGGAGGATAGCGTGTCAGGAAAATGAGAACACATCATCCAATACTATGCAACTGAAGAGCATGTCATCATATTTCATAAGCACCTCATCCATGTCAAATTTGTAGCTGGTCACTTAAATAAGAAAAAAGCTTTTTCATATCTGACTATTATCATTAAAATAAAGAAAGGTATTCATATTCTCTGTGGAATTTGACCTGATAGTGCCATCAGATGGTTTTCCAGCCTTATTTTTCATGGCCAAAATGTATAAATCCACAATGTTCAGATAAATTATGTTAAATTAATTGCTCTGACAAATTAGAGCCGTAAATGTATTTTTTTCCAATCCAGAAATTTTTAAATTATTATCCTGCAGAGGTCTCTTTGTGGATAAGGATTTTTTTCAGTTTAGATGTAATATGAGCCAATTCCATTTATGTAATTGGAGTGTGGATTATGGACTGTCTGTTTCTGTAAAGTCACAAGGCACAGCCCTGCCCCCACCCTTCCACTGTAGTCTAGCCCAGAAGGCTTCTGATTTGCTTATAATGTCTTCTCAAGTATTGTCTACTTTGTCATAAAGATTTTTATAGTTAATGTCTGACAACAGGCAAAATGCAAACTTAGTATCAAAAATATTTTAAAAACATTGACATAGATGTTGTGTACTATTCATTCTGAAAATAGAGAAATATAAATGTTGGTCCCTATCATATATAAATGTTTATTAGGGGAGGGCCTCAATTGAAAATAATAATCTAATTCATTACAGGCTTTGTAATTAATTAATCTTAATTAATCATATTTTACAATAGTTGCTCCTAAAGCATATCTTTTTTATTTAAATGGGTTTTAGTGGACGGCTGAATTAAATAGACACAGAATTAATATTGTAAACTCAAGCTCTACTAATGTCTGAAAAATTGCATTTAATTGCATTTCCCTGGACAAAAATGAAAACACCCAAAGTTAAATTGCCATTTTAAATACTTTAACTAACCGCTCTGGCTGTTCTCTAATTAAGAGCCTGCAACATGTTACAGTACCTCTAACTTTTTTTTATGTTTTCGTCCACACTTTTCATTGATACGCATTAATATCTGACAGTAAGCCAGGCCGGATCAATCAGTAGCAGCTTTGAGTCTGGTCATGGAGCAGGGGTGAACATCTCCGGGTCTGGATCTGGGACGGAGGCTGTGTGAGGACGCTTTTGGATGGAGGCGGGACCTACCGCAGCACTCGCTCATTGAGAAGAATAGATTAGTCGCGAGTCACTTTTTTGAAATAGAGTTGCTAGAGGGGTCTGAAAACTTGCAAAATATAGCGACAAAGTTGCTAAATTGGCAACACTGCATTAGCAGAGCCCTGACATGTGCATCTGTGTAATCTGTGTACCGGAAATCGTGCACTAACAAATGTTTATGCGTAAATTTTTTAATCCGTTGATTTTTTTGTAATTACTTGTACTTTTGTACTTATTTTGCAATTGTTTAAGTCCCACCCCTAATTAATATCCTTGCTTAGACCCTTTGAATACTCCCCTACCCAAGACCAGTGATGCTAAGTAGAGGCATGCCAATAATTTTTGAGCTGTTTCAAACACCATCTGCTGCACAACTTTCTGTCCCTTCACATCCAATGTGAGTTTTTTTAATGTCTGCATTTAAAATGTTTGCAGTTTTGCCCGGGTAAAAGTTAACAAGAACATGACTTGGAAGTAAGCTAGAAGTTTCTGAGCTATAATACAGTACTTGCTACGAATATGACAGCCTCTTGCTAAATGTCATTCTGATTAATCAAAATTTGGTTCTCTGCTCTACCTTACATCCAGAAATGTAAACACAGATTTAGATCTTGGTCCCTTTTGTCTAAAATCAATAGTCAGCTTCTTGGTTTAGCTAATGTTAAGCAATAGGTTCTTGTTGGTGCACCGCACTGCAGGATTGTTGATTTTCTCCAAATGAGAATTCTTATCGTTGTCTGACATATTTCCTGTCCAACTTCATGCTGGAGCTCTTTTCATATCTGAGTGTGCAGCCCTGGGTGTACAGTGTGAACAGGAGGGGACTGAGCAAACAACTCTGGAGAGGCTTCCGTGTTGAGCACTTGAGGGGAGGAGGTGCAACAGATAATCCAAGCTGAGGTGTGTGTGTGAGAAAGCCTAATATCCAGGCTAGAGTGTGCTACTACAGCTTCATAGGGCTGATATTGTTGAATTGAGCGGAAATCAACAAACAGAATGCTGATATAGAAGTTATTATTTTTCAAGCTTCGCAAAGATGGTCTGGAGGGCAGTGGAGATGGGATCTTTATACATCTGTGAGTTCTGAATGCAAACTGGTCAGGTTTTGGCTTTGATAGACTGAGAATCAGATTCACACCTCACTGGATATTATTTTATCAGCAGGGTATATTTTGGCCCGATAAGTTGAGAAATATTATCTGATAGTCCAAAAAGTGTGGGAGGGCTTTGTAGCTGCCAGAAATGTTCATATAAAGGTTGCCAAGTGCATTTATTCCTCTGGGATTGATATGAACATGGTGGTGGATTTAGATAATTTGTTAGATTTGTTTGATGAAAATCACCAGCTACAATGAAAGGACCATATACTTGTTTTGTCAGTTGACTGTTGATGAATTCATAGTAATCCTGCAGTGGACTTTCTGAATTTGCAGATTGAGGGACATAAACAGCACACCAATGAGTTCTCCAGGCAAATAACACGGCCAGTGGCTCAAACATTACAAACTTAACATCTGGTAGATTCTGTCTGTCCTCCTTGACTTTTTGAGCACTGAGCTTCACTGAAGTGAATACATACAGTTTTCTTCCTCCTGTTATACCACAGTCTTTTGTTCAGTCAGCGAGGAATACAATCTGCCCATCAATAACATCTGGGATGTTATAATGGAACCAGTAGTCTGTAAAAATGTGGATAACAGTCTCAGATTTTTCTTTGTTGCTGAATGAGCCTGGGTCTCATTGCATTTATTCTATTTTCTTGAAACTATACATTTGCCAGAAGAACTACAGTACTGGTGGAGGAATAGCCTTAGGAGCAGGGTTCTCAATCTTCTTTCTTTTTTAGGGCCGATCACATCGCTTGCTGTGACATTTCATCCATTCTCTCCGGCTTGCTTGTTGAAGGATACTGAGGGCATAAATGGATTTAATCTTTTTCTTTTCTAATGTTGATGAGTGTGTCTGACAAATGTCATGATTTAAAATGCTTCAGAAAAGATAAAAAACATAATGGAAACAAAAATACAGCAACAAGAAAGGAGTTATTGATGTAGTCTACTTGCCAACTTGTAGCTTGTTATTCTTGCTCATATGCACGATGTGATATAAGCACAAAAGCACATTTTTAAACTTGAGCATAAATATTAGGTTAGGTTAGCAGACCGGTGTGGAGATTTTAAGTGTTTCATAATAGGCAAACTATCCTTTTCTCTTAGTTTCAATATGAGAATAAGCTCATTTGTGAAGACTGGGGAAATGATGGTGGAAGAGGGATCTAAGACACAATGCAATCATTTTACTCCTATAAGTCGTTTTTGAAAATAAGGAGGGCAAATTATTGTCTTTGGAAAAATGTTGTTGCTGAGCTGGAATGAAGTGTCAGTCTGAGATATTTAAGTTGATTAGTTGATTTAAAGTCTTTTTAAAAATAACACTTTTAAAATAATGTGGATGATGATATAAATTCTTATGAAAGCCAACACAATGATGGACTGATTAGTGATTGGCATTCAAGGGAGAAAACAAACAAAACTGAGACATGAATATCATCTCTTTCACAACTGCTTTTTTCAGATACAAAACAAAAAACTAAATCAGATGCTAAGAGCGCTTTGCTCAGTAATAGTTTCTGTGTGTAGCTTTAACGTGTCTGCTTAGATTTGCACTGTAGTGTGTAATGTGTGGATGTAGAGTCAGTAATGTGTGAGTACAGCCAGAGAAGGCTGGTGCTGATTGGACCCCCAAGGGAGCTTGATGTGCAATGGGTAGTGAAATGTTTTTTACATGTCTGACCTGAATTTGCTGACTGACTAACCTCCTACCTAGTCTAACCGTGTAAAA
This sequence comes from Atherinosoma microstoma, assembly GCA_037177055.1. Classification (NCBI taxonomy): domain Eukaryota; kingdom Metazoa; phylum Chordata; class Actinopteri; order Atheriniformes; family Atherinidae; genus Atherinosoma; species Atherinosoma microstoma. Next base: position 18,077,941 of record JBBBVU010000008.1, read on the forward strand.
GTGCATCAAAGGTTTCAAAGGGGTAAATGCACCACAGGAAAGATATTTTACACCAAGCTGGGGAGCAGCAACTGTATTCAGAAAATAAAAAAATGCGCTTGGGAGGCCAACTACATAAGAAGGATGTATGTCTTAAATGAGATATTGTCTCGAAACTCCCAAATCAATAAATACTTACATTAGTGACAACTATATCTGTGAAAAGTGCTGCTGATCAAATTAAGTGGGTTATCGGCACGTTTTAACACCTCCAAAAGGCTGTTGCATGATTAAACTGAATCATGCAACAGGACCACTAGCCCAAGTTTATTTGCATAACGGCTGAAACAAAGAAAAGAAACAGGTGAGATCGTATTTCTCCAATTTGAGCTTCTTTTCATTGGGGGTGGTCCCATGATTCAGCATTTTCCTCCATTTCTCTTTCTTTACTCTATTTTTCTCTTTATACAAATATGTGACATTATTACTGTCATTAACTTGTATTTCTCTTTTATTTGTCAGCAGATATTCCAGGTTAGAGTTATGGTGTTGTTGACTAATCTGTCCTGTCCTCTCCCTGAACCGGTCAATGCAGATGGCTGCTCTTCCTGAGCCTGGTTCTGCCAAAGGTTTCCCTTTCTGTAAAAAAAAGAAGTTTTTTTTTTTCCCTTTCCACTGTCGCCTGCCACTGTGCTGGCTCAAAATGGAGGATTGAATTGAAGAGAAGAATTGATGCCATCCGTTGGCTTCCTTGGGCAATCATTTTTAGGAAATGGTTTATATGAACACAGTTATACTAATGTGGATTTAATTGGATTATGATTGGAATAAGTGTATCGAATTGAACTGTGTCTAAAATCAAATCGATTTAGTTGAGTCCCCAGCTTGATTGAATTTCAGTTGTGTATAAACCAATGCCTGCAAACCTAAATAAATAACAACATTGTAAAGAATAGTGGGCCAAAATTCCTTCCACAAATGTCACAGATTGATAACATCCTACAGAAAATGATAACTTTGAGTTATTGCTGCTAAAGGTGGTTTTACAAACTAACGAATTAAGGGGTAAACTTGGTTGTTCACACACTGCTTCTGCATTTTGGGTTAGTTTTTGTTAACCTTTTATTGGGCATTCACTGAAATACTGAATACATAGAACAGAGTGTTATTTGGGATACTCAATGATATTACACGTCTTTAAAACTTGGTTACTTTTATCTAAAATAATTACAGTCCTACATAGTAAGTGGTCAATACTAAACGTTTCTTCTCATTTTATATTTAAAGCCAATCTCATTAACATCTCGAACATAGTCTGATCTTTCATGATTGGTGAGGAGAACTCTACTGGAGTAGCATGAGGGGGCATTTTGTATGTCCTATGAAGTGATCAAATATGGTCCTTTGCCCAATAAAGGGTTGAAAAAATAATAGCACAATGCAGCGTGCTGTTCCTCTGATGCTGCATTTATCTAAAGAACAGTTTATTTTTATCATATTTTAGATATTTTAGATGTTCTTCCTGTGTATGCGTGTGTTCTCTCTGAGTACTCCTGCTTCCTTTCACTGTCTGAAGACATACATGTTAGGTTAATTGGTCACTCTTCTCCCTAAGGGGGAGTGTGAAGGGTTGTTTGTGTCTCTGTGCTGGCCCTGTGATGGACTGGTGACCTGTCATGGGTGTGTCCTGACTCTCGCTTGCTAATTGCTGCGTAATTCCCCATGACCCTGAACTGGAATAAGAGGTAAAAAAAATGCAAAAATGAATGAATGAATGTTCTGATACATAAAACCTTGCAATTTAAAAAGAGAGAACTTTTCTCTCTTACATAACTGTACATGAAGCATATGTACATGTAAAATCTGTACACTGAACTGGCTTCAAAAATGTCAATCTTGGTGTTTGATGATGATGCCTGTCTCTGTTTAATCATCATCCATTACAGAGTCATGTTTGCCTCTGAAAGGCAAGCCAGGGCAGCACAGACACATCCTCTCTGATTAAAGATAAAGTGACACTCTGCTCTGGGAGGATGACACGCCCTGCAGCACTGATATGTCTAGAACTTTATTAATCTTGATAACAAAATCAATAAGCTTCTTTTGTAAAAAAAAGCGTTCTGGAGTTTGATTTGTCTTGACTGGAAAGATACATTATGTACAGACAAGACATTTCCTCTGTGACAACAAAGAAAGCGACACGTAGAGGAAGTGTTTACCACAGCACGGGACTTGATTCACTCAATAATCATACTTGCACCCTGGACTGGACTGAACAGAGAAAAACCAACAGACCACAAGGATATTGTTTACATTTGTAAAACTTATACTCAGTATTGAAATCATTCATTTATCGTGAGCAGTTTGTCTTGCCTGACACTTGACAGAAAGCACATCACATGACTGTAACAAAGCCGAGGCGATGAATATCTTTAAGCCGCATGTAAAACTCCGCCCCAGCACTGTTGATGCCCATTTCATGTAAACTAGAGAATAGAATAAATTCCCCACAAAAACAGGGGCACAGGAATATTTTTAAAAATACATAAAGCTCTTAAAACACTCTGAACTGACATTAATATTAATTTGAACTTGGAGAAATAGTAAAGAATTCATAGCGACCTACCTGAGTGGGCCTGTTAAATATGTGAAACCTCTCATTTTTGTGAAGGAACTTCCACATTTTGCCGGCATCAGGCTTACTCAGTCATTCATTTGAAAGTTCCAGAGGAAACTTACAAGAATTCACACAAAATACTGCATTTATATTTTCCATTGTTCAACAGCTGGGAATTCAAAGCACAGGAAATTGTACCTAAAATATAACAGGTCAAACATTTCTAATTCACAGGCCTGTAGCATAAAATATTTGGCTCTGAGACATACCACTCGAATGAGAAAATCTATTGTTACTTCCATTAGTTTTCTGTACATGGCCAGAGTGAGTGATTTAAAAATTGAATTTCATTAAACTTGGAACTGTGATTTGATGTGCTATACTTTCACATCAATTTACATCTTATTGCAGGCTGTCTTTTTTAAAGCAGTGTGTTAATTAACACCTGCTCATGGGAGTGTTGGATCCAACTTCTATTCTTAGTCTGACCTATTTTACAATTTTAGATTACCTGGCTGCAATTGACTGCTGCTGTGACCCTGCAGGATCTAAATACTCCCCTTTATTGTTTCTGGAGTCATGTCACTTTGTTATGTATGTTTACAGAAACATGCAGCACCCTGTGGTTCAGGTATTAGTTGTGCAATTAGTGCTTCATAAAGAATTCCCGGTTGTGTGAAGCAATATTTTTTTTAACTATACTGCTTTTACTTGTACAAATGTAGTAAACTCAACACAAAATTAAGTGTGTCAGACCAGATGTTCCAAAAACCTGAGAATCCCCCCATATTCCCTTACTTCTGAAACCTTTTTTCATATTTGCTCCATTGAATATTCAATAAAACCTGAGACTGTAAAGATGGGTACTTACTCCAGGAGAGGCTAGAACTTAGTTCTTGTTCTCGAGGCCATAGGAAAGAGAAAAGGTTTGTTTTGGTCAGGTCATTTTATACTCCATGAGAAGCTTCATCCTAGACGGGGCAGGGAAACGTGTGTGTCTATATCCCGGTTATTTCACATTGAACGTGAAACTTTATCCGTGGCAGGGCGGGGTTGTGCACGCAGCGGTGTCCATGTCTATGCCACATGTGTTGTATTCATAATTTCTCAGCACCTCGATCAGCTTCTTTTTTTTTTTTTACAACTAACCGTCCAACCTTGCATCAGTGGAAATGCGGAAGTGATAACTTTCCACTTCATGCTTTTTTCGCGTTAACCACGCCCAACTTAAATGCCCGACCAATCAAATAATACTTCTCGCCGCCTCACAAGAAGGAAGTTCTAATTTTTTTCTCGTGCTTCTCGTGGAGAATGAAACAAGCTTTATGCAGCAAAGGATTTATCAACAGAGAAATTATCTTTGCATATGCAAGCTTATTACAGACACTGCATGACACAATATAAAAGTGACTCAAATTAATAAAATTCATACACAGTTAAATCTTTGGGGACACATTTGATCATGAATGTTGCTGTCTGACACCATAAACTGCAGTTGTTTTATCTTGCAGCAGCGTATAGAGAAATCTAAGCTGATATTCATCTAGAGGTGGAATAGCTACATCCTAGACATGGAGGCTCCAGACAGAGAAGCTACAGCTGACCAGCAGGTTAATGCCAGAACTGTTTTGCTGCTTATTGTTGCTCCACTGTGCCTACTTTCCTCATGGGTCATTTCAACACTGAGCTCTATGGTCAACCAAACAACCCAAAGCTTATCATCAAGTAAAAGAAAAAGTAGGTGGCAGAAGATGGAATCGCCCATTATTATGGGTCTGTTTCAGCCAGCCACTGTTTGTGTGTTTAGTGTGTGTGTGTCCTGTGAGCATGAGGAGTAGAGTTAAGACACACACAAATGATGCCATTGTTTTGAAAAGAGGACAGTTAAAATGGCTCAAACGGGATTTCTGTGAGGAGAGGGAGCCCTTGTTTCATGAGTTTGGGGTCATGGACACCATGAACTTTGCAGACAGTAGAAATGAAGGCTACTTCACGGGAAAGCGAATCCTTTGAAAACAGGTCACGTCACACTGTTGTTTACATTTTTCTCCGTAACAATGGCTCTGACTCTTGAAAGAAGCGTTGACTTGAATTTTTATGTCCCTTTTTCTTCAAGAAATGTTAGTTGTATTAGATTGATGGTTTTGATCAATGGATTGATTGAAAAGTTTATTTGAACATAATGACTAAATATAAAAAACTAAAGTAGAAATAAAAAGAGAAAACCAAAAAATAAAACACAAAAGTTAAAAAGGAGTGGGTGCACTCCCAACCCCAGTGATGGTTCACACTAAACTTCCTGTCATGTATACAAAAAATATTCTTGCAAAGATGTCAGTGAGGAGTCTACAGTGAATTATTGAGTCACCATGATAAACTACTTTTTCCTTGCCAAATTGATGCTTTTTTAATTTGAGTGATTAGATAGATGAATGCTTGCAATAATGCCACTTCTGCATATATGTTGTATTTAAGCAAGTAACTGAAATCTAGTGATTGTTGTAATAAACGACGAGAGAAATTACGCAGAGAATTATAACTGAGCTTTTTCCTGAGAAAGCTACTGGAAAATCATTTGGGTTAAGTTACATAACATCACACTGGTACATCACCTGGTCTGGCAATTTGAGCTATTTGCTGCTACAGTGGTTTGATAAAGGTAATTTAAAAAAAGGGGGCCACAATAATTTAGCAGTAGAAATTGGACACTGAATGAGACTGTCAAGCCTTGTTATCCTTGTTATTGGGAGTCACTGGAAGGTACAACTTCACACTTGACAAACAGGCCAACACACATTACTGTTTACTTAGTATTAGAGGTGTAATCCCCTTGGACTCTTTTGTGAGCATGATATCAATGCCCCCTGATGACGAAGGCCTGTTGACAGTGAAATAAACCCTAACACCTGCTTAGCAGCGCACCCAATTACAGCAGAGCAGACAATCCCTGCTGCTTGTCCAAATTAAAGCCTGGGATGTAAAAGCTTGCACAATTTTAAGCTGAAATATACAAATCTGCTCACTGAAACAATTTTAACTTTGGCACTGCTCCTCTCAAGTCCCCTGCAATGAACCAGCAAAGATGGACTGTTGTTGACACCAAGAACACTATAAAATCCATAAGTCATGTTGTCATGGTTAATGACTGTGGTTTTCGCGTCAGGTGGATCAAACCAGCTGGCATGTGCAGCTTTTCAAACACATAATAACAATCTGATCCATCAGTTGCATATTTGCTTGTACTTTCTCATAGATTATAGTCCCATTATCTTATTTTGTATCTGTTGGTGATTATGCCTATTCTTGCCTAATATGGGTCTGATTTCAAATATTTCTATGCCTATTAAGATTTTACAGCAAAGTCCCAATTTGAAAAATCCCTGAATTGTCCTTTAATGCCTTTGCACCTGAACCTATTACAGAGATAACAGCTGGTTTAAATGTAAATATACAAATATCCAGCCTCTGACACCAGAAACCTAATGCTTGGGGTGTTACAGGAATTTTTCTTACTTTTTTTTTTTTTTGGTGAAGTATACAGTGTAGCAACAACTTCATTGGTCTTATGATTAATACAAGAGTTTTATCATGTGGCAGTGTGTTCAGAGAGTGGTGATATGCTGTTCTCAGCTTGAATAAAAAACTGGTAGCTGAAGGGATTTGGTTTTTAAATTGCTCAGCCAGTCAATCTGGCAAATAATCACCATCCATTTCATTTTTTGAAAGCAGCAAATATTCTTATTGGTGGGGATCACACAACGTGAATTTAATTAATTTTATGCTTGCATCTGACAGTCTGAGGACATTATGAAACAGATTTTTATCTAATTGATTTCCATATTATTTAATGATCTTTATTATATCAATTTATACATCATAGCAGTGCAATGATGGAATTTCCATCTCTGATTAGGCCTGTCAAACCGGATATTTAATATATCCGATTGCAATGATCTCATTATAATAATTTTACATTAATTCAAAAAACAACTTGAGTTTTTCTTCATCTGTGTGTTAGATGATACCAGAAATGCAAGATTTAGTCCTGTAATCACCATAATATTATGGTATTCCCCCTATAATGTTTTACTCTAATGGCACCTGAGTAAATAATTAGTGCTTAGAACAGTTAATCTCAATCCCCTAACATCCATTATTCCACAACCTGCATGTCAAAAAGCATCAACCGATATTAACATTAGGGATTTACTTAAGTCAAACATCATAGCAATGCTAAGGACTTATTTTGGTTTTAGGAGAAATGAAAAAAGGGTACCCAATTAATTTGGAGATGGCACTTATACCACTAATATAAAGCCAAAGAAAACAAAACAGTTTTACTAACCAAAAAAAGTCAAAAGTGTGTGGACAGACTACCTTATTGTTTTGGTTGTATATTTTGTGTTCTGGAGTTCACTGTCAATTAATATCTCAATCCCTATCTCTTCTTCTCAAGTTGTATTATTTATCATGCTTTCATTATTTACCATGCTTTAAAAGTTAGTTAAATGACAAATAACTCTTTTTGTACATATATTTACAAAGGTTTTGTTATCATGACAATCCAGGAACTGTCATCCAGTTCTTTCAATAAAACTTTTGTTATATTTTTCAGTCATACAAACAAATTGCCAAAATTAAGAGAGAGATCAAAGTAAAAATGTAAGAATATAGTAAAAACTCAGCAGCTACTTCTGCCATCATGGTTACAATGACTAACTTAGTACTAATGTTATAATTCAAACAAATGTTCTAGTTTGACATTTGAAGTGAATATTGTTGATATGTTTTTGAAACAGTATGAAACAATTGTGATTAAAATGCACTTTATTATTCAGAATATGAAATAAGTGGCCTCTTGTGTAATGGTTAAGTGTTTTAGTCCCATCTGTCCACCTTGACATCCACCATTGCGGCTCTGCAATGGACAACTATTTCTGTTAGTTTTTTTCCCATCCATCCTGGTTTTTTTTTTTGGTTTTTTTTGTAAAAAATAATGTTTACTGCAATCAAATCAGAAGACATGTCCACTGAGTCACAACAGTAGAAAAATGCAGAACCTCCAAGACACCCTCTAAGGACAACATTTCCATCATGCACACCCAAGTGGACCCTTGCGTATTCATGGACATGTACAGTAAGATACCTATGTAACCCTGTCACCTCCCCTCTATTTTGTTGCTTATAATATTACAATAGAATATAGCAATGATCCATAATAAAGTGTTTTTCACCAACAGCATCTAGGGTCTGAGGACAAGGTCTCTTCTTATATATGTCTTCTTAT
>JBBBVU010000008.1:18097964-18108081 GCA_037177055.1 Atherinosoma microstoma
ACGTTATGTGTGTTTAACATGCTTTTTAAAATCTGTATGTCGGTTCTTTCTGGGTATGGTTCTTCTTACCATGAGAATGTACTCTCAAATGGATACCTTATTTAAATCTATTTCACTTCATGCTTTATATGTAGAGAAACTCCTGAATTGACTTCAGAAATATTCCCCTCACTGTGTGACTAAATTGCTCAAGTGAACACATTCAGTGACAGAGTGAATTTAAAGTGGACCTTGTGGTTTTAAAGAGCCAGATTTTTCACCAAATATGATCGGTCACTGAAATTAAAAACACCTTTATAGTTCTTTCCTGAACAAAAAGAAAAAGCTAAACCAATTTTGTGCATGAATTAATCATTAAAAAACTGTTTGAAAGCAAAGCTGATACGATGAATAATGCTTTTATTTCAGGCTACTTCTCAATGCTTTGTAATTTCGCAGCAATCAATTTCTCCACATTATAACTTTTGCCAATGTTTGTTTTTGTTGCAATTGGAGAGGAATTTGGATGCATGACCAGGGAAAGCATGAGACTATGCTGTATTACTTCACTTATCTAAATGTATGAATATCTGTAAACAAGTCCTCCTATAGGCTAGATATGATGGTGTATAATAAGAGAAGAGTTACCCTGTAAGGCTGCTTGTGTGAGCGAGCATGTCAGGCACTATATCTTCAGACAGAGGATGAAGAGAGATGGTGATTACATCCACTTTATTTCCCAGAAGCTAATTCCATCAGTGAGCTTCATCATAATATTACATGCCAGACAAGCACACCCTGGGTGCCTTCGTGGAATCGCTTGACAAAGAGAATAGCCTTTCAGGATGTCACTCCCACTTGTTCAAAGTAACCTTGAGTGAATGAGATTTGTTTTTTATGTCTTCAACCCTGGGAAGCCTGACGTGTGAAATAATGCAGAAAAATAATAATAATATACATATATATATATATGTATATATATATACATATATATGTATATATACACAGTTGCAAGAAAAGATATGTGACCCCTTTGGGATTACTTGCATTTCTGCATATATTGGTCATAAAATATGTTCTGATCTTTATATAAGTCATCTAGACAAATACAGTCTGCTTTAACTAATACCAGATTATATATTGTAATGAGGACCGAGCCTCTCGTGAGTGTTTTTGGAAGGGGACCTGCACCAGCTGCTCATTGAGAAAAGTAAACGTTACATGCTTTCACGTATAGCTTCTGGACACCAGATTTGGGGTGGAACCCTCCATGCATGGTGAGCAGCTTTTGTGTTTTGACATCTCTGGACTGAACTTCCTCATTTGGCCAGCTTATTATCCAAGCAGAATACCTGATCACTGGCAGGGCATAGCTGTTAATTGCCCGGATCTTGTGCTTGCTATTGAGCTGACTTATCAGGACTTGCCTTGTTGTAGATATTTGACAATTAACAGCTTTCCTTGTGGCCTCATCATGATTGCCATTTGCCTGTGGTACTCCAAGGTACTCATAGCTCTCCTCAACATCTGCTATTCTGCCCTCTGGGAATCCAATGCCCCCTGTAAGGACTACCTTCCCTCTTTTTTTCACCATTTGGCCACATTTCTCCAGTACGAATGACATCCCGATGTCCCTGCTGTAGATCCTAGTGATGTGGATCAGTGAGTCAATGTCTGTGGATTAATTGGCTGAGGGGGTTTATATATACTGTATATGTATATGAGGAAGAGTGGTAGCCTAGTGTTTACAGAGGTGGGCGTGGGTTTGAACAAGGCCATTAACCCCAATGCTCCCTTTGCACCAAAACATGGCAGCCTACTGCTTCCTACTGAGATTAATAAATAGTCAAGCTGAATTTCCCAATTGGGAATAACAAAGTAAAAATTATTATTATCATATCCGCTCTTGTCCATAAAGTTTGAGGATGTGTCAAATTGCGTCAGTGAAAGCACTATAATCATAAATTGCTAATGTAACAGTGTGATTTGAAAGAAGAGCATTTCTACAAACCTTACCCTGGGGACTGAGGTAAATCTTGGTTTATCTTTTTAAAGTCTGTGTTGCTGCCATATGAAGTGCTAAGCACCATAAGCCAAGGTGGCTGCTTTTGCTCCCTAGACACAAAAAAAGTCTAATTATACACAAAATGATTTGGGATCTCCCCCATGGTGTTTTATCCTCATTAAATGTCTGTGGAGTGTATTTTCTAGTTTGCTCTTGAGAAACATTTGCAGTTTATTATATAAATCATCAGTGAAGAGTAAATTACTAACACCAGGTAGAACCTTTAGAATGATTCTTCATATTCTTTTACTCTTAGTTTAAACTATATGCAAGAGCCAAAACACAAGCAATTTAATCAGTTTTGCACACATGCATTGCAAAAACTTGCAACATGGCAATAGCAGAAGACACATTATATTGGTTAAGGTAATCCTATAAAAATGACTTTTTAAAGTCAGGAAAAAGCATCATGGCTTTTGTTTAGAGACACTGTAATAGAATACTGCAAATAAATATTTTTCTTGATGCTGGTTATGACCAAAACCCCACAACCAAAACTTGCAGTACATGCAAACAGAAAACAGCACTGTAAAACATAACATGTGATAATTGAGCAGTCATCTTTTTTCAGGCATCATGTGAATGAAATGAAATGAAATATACTTTATTTATCCCTCTTAGAGGGAATGTTTGCATAACGTGCCTGTGTTTTCTCATTTGCAAATGTTTTCTTTAGTTACAGTGGACTGAGACAGCCTGACATATCGGGAAAGGGATGTCTGCACATACTGCGTTTTCTCAGCCACCACATTGGGACAGAACATCACAACTATAATCAACCAGGAATGCAGATACAGAAGGCATCATGCAAATGTTCATCTTTCAGTGGCATCCTAGTAATGATATCCTTGCTCATATTTCAATATTTTAATCTGCAAAGTTGCCTAGTTCCCCAATTATGTTCAGCAGCTGGTCCCTAACTTGTGTATCTAACTCTTATGTTTAATTTAATGCATTTTCCTAGAAATATTTAGGTCACATTGTTGCTTACAGGCAATAATTAATTGGTTAGGACTTTGAAAGAAATAAGCATGACACTACATAGAACTGTATGACAAATGTAGCTTACTCACTCAGTAAGAACTGATGATTAAACCTGTTTTGACCTGAGTTTGGATTTTTTTTTTAATGTTTGGCCTGTTCATTTGCAGTTTTACTAACTGCCACCAACAGCAGTCACATTCTGTCTCATCAATTCGATTTACTGCAGCACCTTAATTAAGAGCTGACTGGCAGAGGACGGGGTCTTTGCCATCTGAAGCTTGGATAATAGAGGTGATAGTTTTGGCACAAGCTGTCATATGACAGGAAAAACAATCCTGCATTCCCCATATCTTTGGCCAGATGTCATTATCCAAGAGCTTTCTCCTTGCACTTGACTCAGAATTGAAAGCACACAACAGGCAAGGATGCTGGGGCAAGCTTAAGAGGATTTTTAATGGAAGCCATGATGGTTATTTGAGAGCCTGAACAAGTAGAAGAAAATCCGATCAGAGTTTACCGTACCGTATTTCCTCCCTGTCTTATAATACCAGAAGTGAAATAGATTTGACATGTGCATGTAAGCAATTTGCATTGTGCTCAATTAAATTCATTCTTACTTAGTGTTACTGTTCTCACTCTCTTCATGCTGGTGCTGCCTGACTTTTTTGAACCAGTTTCTCATATCGTAGTGATCACTTCAGAGCATCAACATGCAGCTTCATCAAGGATGCAGAAAGAGGTTAAAATCAATAGTTACTCTTGCCTCTTCAGTATGAGTCGGATGCTTTGTTTCATTGCAATATCCTGACTTCTGTGGAGGACCATTGGTTGGTTATTGGTTGGTTGGTTAAACTGGTTAAACAATTGGTTAAACTTTGTTTTCACTGCTCGTTGCCCAGAAGGGTCATGGAGAGGGTAAACCATTTAGGAAATGAATTTGCAAAAAGGATTTGAAAATACGAGGGGGAAAGAAAAATGGAAATGGAAAAGGGAATTGCTTTTTTAAATGTATGATATGGAAAGGTATTTCTTGCCAAATTTATGAATTGTGTCATTTAATTCTGCTTTTAGAAAAAGGATTTGAAAATGTATTTTCAAATTACGGGATTTAATGATGAATTAATGAAGACAATATGTAATTCCTCTTTAATAATTCCATTTCAAATGTGAAATTACAAAGTTCTTAGCAAATTTGATTTCTTTTTATATTAATTAATTGTTGAATTTGAAATTATATTTAGTAATTTATATTTTTATTTCACAATTAATTCATCATCATGAAAATGCTGTATTGCTTTTTCGATGACTCTCCTGGTCCTCCATAGACTCCACCATCCTGAATCCTGTGTAGTTTAATTTATTTAAAAGCCACATGACTCCAGGGACCTCATGGTGAAGCTTTTTAATCTCTCACCCTAAAAAAAAAAGATCAGCTGGTAGTGTTTTTTTTTATTCTTACTGCAGCAGACTGGACTTCCCACATGTATGATCTTTGTCAAGAATCATTCTATGTGAAATTTGCAACATATCAGCTCGGCGAGCACATCTGAGCTGAGATTTAATCTGTGGTGTTGCTCAAAGCGGGACGTGGATAGTACCTCAATAAAACTCCTCAGCCCTTTAAGATTTGTAATAGGAGTTGTTTGCAGTTTGTATTATTTATTTTCCATTTTTTTCTTAATCCACCATGAAAGGTAGCTTAAATAGACCCTAATATGTTGTAAATTGAGTTTTGATAAAATGCCATCTGTGCTGTTTTGAATGTCCTCCAGGTACCAAAACTGCAAAAGATCTCCATTTTCAGACCTCAGTCCCACAGATGTGTCAGACTAATGTCAGAGCCGTTGGAAACAGACCGCAGCAAAGGACAAAGTGTTCAGAATCCCTTCTTAGAAAGGGGTGTCCAGCTCTGGTCCTCAAGGGCCACATTCCTGCAGGTTTTCCATGTGTCCCTGCTCCAACACACCTGACTCAAAGTAATGAGTCATTGTGCAGAACTTCATAGGCTGTTGAATCCATTTCATTTTAGTCAGATGTGTTGAATCAGGAAACATTGAAAACCTGCAGTACAGTGGCCCTCAAGAACCAACTTTGGACATCCCTGCCTTAAGGTGTGTAATCATAGATTTCATGCAAAACAGGTGAAAGGACCCAGATGCGGGCCCTGTGACACAGAAGGAGGTAAGGGAAGATCCTTCACAAGAGAATTCACACAGTGCAAAAAAAAACACAAAAAAAACAACTAATCACTATTAAGATTAAAGCAGCAGACATGTCTAACAAGTGATAATAGTAGTATTTAAAATTTAATGCTCACTCCAAGATTTTGGGCTGGCTTGCAATTACAGAAAGTTTGATTCCTTACCAAGTGGTTGGGGAGTTTAAGGATTGGCACTTTTGTACAGAGAACGCAAATGTGCATGCAATCAACAAGAGCTACTGTTAGAATTTGGTAGTCAAAGCCCTTACATTATCACTGTAACCAATTCTAACGTCACCTTTTACATTTGCTCCCTGTCATTCCCTCAGCCCTTTGTATGTGTATCTTCTCATGCCCATTCTTTCTGCTTTTTTCAGTGTATATTTTGCTTTGCAATCACCTCTTTGTCTGGGTTTTGCCAGAAATTGCTTCAGTCTGAAACTGAAGTCTCACAGGATATTAGTTGTAATGATTTTAGTAATCAGTGCTATTCCAGCCATATGGGAATTCAGAATGACAGTCTCAAGGGTGTTTTTCGTTGTGCTTTTTGCACAGCTTAGCACCTGGGTTCCCTATAGTTCTTGTGCTAAGTGCCTGCTCTTGTGTTGCTTTGATCGGAGCATTTGTGCTGTCCTTCAATCTAGCCTTTTCTAGACAATCAGAGGATTTCTTTTTACATTATCCACTTCCTTTTTCTTTGGTACTACATTCTATTAACGTGCTTGGTCTTCAATTAAACGTCCTCTACCTGCTGCCTAAGGCATTCTCTTCATAGTTAATCCAGGGTGTGGGGTAGCCATATTCCTGATACATTTATGGATGTGCCTTGTTTCTGCCAGGGTAATAGCTCTGACACTCACTACCCCCCCCCCCCATTCTGGCAGAGTCTCAGGGTGCCAGACTTTGGGCTTTACCCTTTGTGCATTGTGGTGAGTTTACATGGTTTGACACTACTGGCAGAAATCTCCTCCTGTGACCAGCTTACTATTCCAGTGGGATATCTAATTACTATGTACAAGTTGATGCCTTGGATTGTATTCATATGACTGAGCTGACTTCTCAGCATCTATCCTACCCTCTGGAGGTATCTGGCACACAGCAGCAACAGGAGGCATGAAAAATAAACAGAAGACATAGTCACACACTGCTCACAGGGCTGAGATCATGACATGGTCTCCATTGTGGTTTCAAACACTGAGATTTTTTTCAATGTCTGTATAGGTGCACAAAAAACCCTGCATAACAGTATTTTATAATTAGCACAAAGAAGACAATGTGGTGCATATAGAGAATCCAGACATACACTCCCATCTTAGCAGAGGAGGTTACCACATTCTTACCTTAAAATAGCCATGAATAGACACTAAAAGTTACCTTGCTAAGTTAGACTGTGATAAATCATTTAACAGTCTTCCATGTAATATCTGGTACCATAGATCTGCACATGAAGACTTTTGGTTTCTGGCCTCAGCTTTAGGGACAAGCACTGTCTTACAGACAAACTTAAGTCCTTTTTTTGTTGTTGTTCCATTACCCTGAAGCACCATAGCTCACACAATTATGAAGCAAACACATACATGCCCTTTTCAGCTTTGTTATCCATAAAAACAAACTAAATGAATGTTGAAAATGACTGTTGAAAGACATCAAGGAGACACGACAATGAGGTAATGATACTACACTGAAAAAAACACGAGTATATCTTTGGATTATGTCAACTAATCTATCCATATGCTGTAGGGAAGTCTAGTTTATATTCTTAAATCTTATATAAGCCCTAAAGACAACTAAAGTATTAAGAAGTAGAAAAGTACAAGCAGCAGTAGATCATGGCACTTTTCACAAAGTAATCCATATGCATGAATCAATAGATGCATTTGCATGGCTTCTCACAAACTGACATGACATTAAGTTTCGCAGTGTGGATTAGTCATATTGCAGGTATTTTGTGTTGTAATTTGCTCCATTTGTAATTCAAAGATAAGAAGACATTCCGAATTTTGTTCAAGAAGTTGACATATGATTCTATGATTCACAGTCTGCGTCTACTTCGTTTGAATTTAACAATAAAATGAGCACAGCAGGAGGTGATTGTGAGTTAATTCCAACAAAATGAAAAAGTTCATGCATGAAAACCTGTACCTCACTGAAATTCAAATTTAACTTCAAGCAAGGAGGCTAAAAATGGGAGCAACAGCTGCACTTCTATTTATTGCATGGCTTAGACAAATAAGCTGAAGCATTTTAATGATTGACCTTGAAAGATACTGAGTGGCACCTGGCAGGCGACTGAATTCCAGTGTTTCCAGCTGTGATTTATAACTGCTTTTGCATTAATATATTTAGACTTTGACAGATGTGGGTGCATACAGATCTTACTCATTTTTTTATTTTATTTTTTTAAAAAGCAGATCACCTGTCATATATTGATTTCAGTCTCAATCACTTTGTGACAATTTGACTTCCAGTGGTTAGATTATCAAGGCTTGAAAATAATCCCTCCTTGTTCCACTGAATGTACTCCAGGTTTTGCTGCAACATCAGTTAAAATTGAAATTTAACAGCTACTCACTTAACAAAAGATGTCATTATATGTATAATTTTTTTCATGCACAGTCTATGAGCAAAGATGTGCGACTTGTGCATTTTACAGGAAGATAAATTGCTGCCTGCTTGGTTTCACTTTCACAATCCAGAAGTTGTTTTTTTTCTTTCTATATATCCTCCCATTTCCCTTTACACTATAATGTGTAAAACCATTGATTAATTTCAAAGATGAGAGAGAAAACTTTTGCCCCCTGCTCTGATTATAATTGAACAATTTAGTATCAAGTGTGTGCACATGCAACTGCAGCCAACTAATGATTAGAATTTTGCACTTGGTTTTAAACACTTTCAATCAATAGAGGAGAAAATATTCTGGCACCGCTTGTTTTGTTTTTTTTCTTCTGTTTTTAAAGACGCTTTCCATATGTTTATTCAGTCACGAAATGAACACAACATTCCTTATGAATAAAGATGACATGGTGTGCCATTGTGCTTTTGAGGCGTCCATTTGTCCCAGTTGTTTTTGAGAAAATAATTTCCCAGGAAGACCCAGAGGCTATTCAGCACCAATGCCCATTTGGATACTGGAGGGAAAAGACAAAAACAAGTGCAAAAATTATTTTCTGGCTCTTATTCAATACCATAACACTTGAATAAAGGGAAATATAGATGGCAGAGTATAACTTCACTGGTCAGTGTGGGTGTAACACTGCAAAGGTGTAATTCCATCTCAAATATGAGCCATTATGTGTTCAGTCACTTTAACTGTATGCAGGTCATATGTGTGTTTTCCTCACCAACTGAATCACATTTGTCCCTTTATGTGTTTTTATAGACTATATTTGGATGCAGTACATCCTGATCCAAGTTACAAAATCAGTTGGGACCGGGTATATCCTGATAATCAAGGTTATATGATTCATTTTGGTGTAATTATCATAGACTTTTGTTATGTAATATAAAAAACAGCATTAAATAAATAATTCCATAATCATTCTACCCCTGGTAGCTGTAAGGGGGTTATCTCAGGCCTCTTTCTATCACACAACCCTTCACATTTTAATGTTTTCATGCTACAAATCCTCCATCAGCCAGATGTCCCTCTCTCTCTGAATCTGAATCTGTTAGCTGACTTCATAGCACTTTTTCTGACATGAGACACTGTAGCATTAATGACTTCGTTATTCTGTTAAAAATGCATTCTACACCTACTTCAAATTACCCCTGTGAAGAACAATAAGTTCAGGTCTTCACTTTCCAAATTTTGTAATGAAAGTTAAATTCATGAAAGTTCTTATTTCATTGTTCTTTTTCTTGTCTCCTTGTTGTTGATTTTTGGTGTTGTGTGTGTGTGCAGGGCAATTGGTCATACCTTTAAGAAACTGTCCCTGGAATATACTTTTTGCATTTTAAATGTTCAGCCCACAACAGTATCTTATACCATCCTCATTGAAGTTGCTCCAGGTGCTGCCTTTTAGTGCCAGGAGATGTATTCTTCTTCATTGGATTTTGGAAACTACCTACCGTTTCACATTTCACACTAAAAGTATGATAGAACTCTTTCCCTTTGAAGCGATAAGTTATGGTTGAAGGATAAATTACTTTATGTCTTTTTAAATATTGAACCCCTTCTTGCATTACATTGGAGAGGATGGAGCTTGGGTTCTCCAGAAAGGTCTATATGGTGTTGCTTGGATGAAAAATATCAGAATGTATCAATTATTAGTGGACTGTTATTTCTCAGTAATGTTAATAATTTTCCTCTGAGGTACTATGGTATTTTTAGCCTTCTTTGTGAGTGTCTGTATATGTAATTTTGTAAGTTTTCTTTTTTTATTTCTGTTTATTAATTTATTTATGTTGTTTACTTTATTCCTATTTTCTAAAACATTTTTGGTTTGTGTTAGTGTGGGGACAAAACAGTGAGTGAATACATGTTGTCATCTGTGTATGGGTAAGTATGCGGATATTACAGTTTTTTTATGATTGCTTAAGCATGATTTGAAAACAAGGCTCAAATTTAAAAAAACTATACACAATTAGCACAACCACACACGTAATATGCAGAACACGTTTATAAAAACCACAATACCTCAACATTTGAAACGTACACATTTCATCAGGCTTAATTCTGTTTGAACCAGTTACACACTGCTGTATTTAATTCAAAACACTTTGAGCAATTCTAGGCAAGGCAAGTTTACTTGTATAGCTCATGTTTGTTTAGATTGAGGTCAGGGTGGGGGGGTGGAGTAGTGGTGAGAATTTACTTGTGCTCTGTGTGTGTGTGTGTGTGTGTGTGTGTGTGTGTGTGTGTGTGTGTGTGTGTGTGTGTGTGTGTG
>JBBBVU010000008.1:18112366-18134411 GCA_037177055.1 Atherinosoma microstoma
CAGATTACAACTCTGTACACAAAAAAATGAATTAATGCATGCAAAACAAATCAAACCAAAGAAAGTAGAATAAATAAAGACCACATAGATCCTTTAAAACCAGGCTGTGAGAATAAGTAAAAGTCCACCCCTTGCACTTGGCTATCGTGGGTATGAGTGGACAGTATAAAAGCTGATGGGCTACACACCGCCAGACCAGAACAGCTGACATGGAGCCAGACTCAAGTATGAAAAGACAAGACAACAGACCATTGTCATGCTCCTGAAGCGCCAGAGTCATGTGCCTAAATAAAAAAATAAAAAACACACACTCACCCAAATGAATACCATTTTTTGGGTTACTTTACATTCACCCTGGATAACAGAACAATCTTACGACTGAGTGCCATCCCTCCCACAGGGAGGAGATAAGGAGCAGTGGGCTAAAAACACTGTGTAAGGAATGATGAGTTACCAGGCTCGATCACAGCCACAGGAACAGTCAAACAAAAAGCGCACCCGCAGAGGTGAAGCCACTTGACACCTGTGACTTCCAATATAGAAACAGCCAGCAGACAGCCATGCTGCAGAGAAATGCAGGTGTAACAAAGTGGGAATGCAAAGTGGGAAGAAGGACATCCTGTCACACCACACTACCATTTCAATAACCTTAGAGAAATAATGTGAATAAAAAATGTAATTAACAAAGTTTTACTGAAGTGACCTTGGAACGTAAAAACTATTTACAGAAGGCAATAGGTATATAATTTTAAAATTGGACATTAAAACATTCTCGTATTTGCTTGTGCATAGGTAATTAAATGATGCTTCGCTGATGTTTTAATACAATGCAGTCCAGTTTGAAGCAGAGTTTCATAAAGGATGCAGACTATAAAGACCTGTGTAACCCCATATTGATAATGTGTTTATACTAATAGTTCAAGATTTGATCTCCACACATGCTCACACACACAGTTTTTCAACTTTTCCTATAGGTAAGTGTAATTTCAAGTTACCATTGTGACATAAAAACCTATAACTATATAAATATTGAGGTGCTTTATTGGATGTCATTGCAAGCTGTAAAAAAAAAGAGAAAAAAGGGGTTGAAACTAATGATTATTTCAGTAGTCGACTGATCTGTTAATTATTTTTTCGATGAGTCCATTAGCCACAATCATTTCTGTCACACCCACCATCTGTGCTTCTTGTTGACGCAGCTCTTTTTACAAGCCCCAGTGCATGTTTTACCCCACTCCCTTAATTTGCATCACACAAATGTCCCCCTGATTTCCAGTCAGTTACAACACAACATAATGTCTTTAAGCAAATTAAACGAATGACTCCTGAACCAGTTGATGTGAAATTTAAGCTTAACAGCTTACTTTTAATTTATTTTGATACATTCAAACTCAGCTGTAATGTTATCCAAACAACTGTTAGCGGCTAATAGCTGAGTTGTTCTGTTTGTTTGTTTTTGCCATTGTTCCGTCCCACAGCAGTTTGTGTCTTCTTGTTAATAAAGTGTCAGCAGTACTGGATCACACTTTGCCATTCAGAAGGCTGTAAAATGTGTAACTTTAGATGTGCTCTGATTATGATTATGATTATGAGCCCACACTGGTGCCCAGGGCTAAGGGGAGCTCAGCTCCTCTAAAGACATCCAGCTGATACTTGAATTGGGAGCCTGAAAAATTGTCCACTTTCAGGATACATTTGATTTTTCCACAATATTTGAGGCTTTTTTATAGCATTATTTTGTCCGCGCTTTGTGTTTAATCATTTATCTTATTTAATTTAGATCCTCCGAATGACGCATGCGATCTGTTCTGTCACCTTCAGCACCACGGACAGCAACATTGTTCATTTTTGGCAGGGGCCAATCACAGTCAAACCATGTTCCAAGACCCACATGAGGAAAGACAAAAGACCAGAGGCTACTTTACCAGTTGCCTATATCCTGATAGGTGGAAAAGGAGGGGAGAAGGCCTACTTAGACATACAGATGCTCAGGAGGGAGCTTTCCCTACTTACATCAGGTCAAAGATTGAGCTTTTGTATTTACATCCGCCTTTATGGTGGTGTCAGCACTCAATGTGTTACTATCTCTGTACATCCACTCATTCACAGTTGCATCTTGCCCACTAACCATTCACCCAGCTCCCTAACCAGTCAGATTGCAGAGTTGGAAATTAATGGCACATAATGATCCAACCATAGGTCTCAGCCAGCAGCCATTGGTTTAGATGTGACAAAAAACGTGGTTAGAGTAAAACCAGTTGTCATGAAAACTACCCTGTACAATACCATCTGGGAAGTAATTTGAGAAATATGTTTGAAAATTACTGCATGAAAACTTCAACATCTAAACAGGTGAAATCCCCTGCCCCCCTACTTCATAACTAGCCTCATTATCACGGCAGTGAAGTTGCCCAATTAAACCACTTACCATCCTTATTGTCAACCAGGGAAAATAACAAATATGCTACAATAAGAATAAGTAGTCTAAATGAGTTTATGAGTAGTTGTTTTTATGTTTTTATATTTTATGTGTTATTCACTGCTCTTTTTACTGATTTTATTGTTGGTTCTTCTGTCTGCACTTGTTTAAATGCATCTTTAATTTTTAAGTTTGAGTTCTGAGTGTGTGTTCGCACAAAATTTCCTACAAACAGTGTACAAATGGCAAATAAAATATCGTATCAAAATGTATCTGCTTGTGTGACTTGTGCGCATGTGATAAACAATTTCTGGTTTCATATTGTTATAAACTTATGTTATTGTGAATAATGATTAAATCTTGATGCTTGCAAGTTGCAGGCCGCAATGAAAAGAATACATAAAAGTTGAGATAATTTCAGTTTTGGGGGGGGGGGCGAAAAGATGAGGTATGAAAAGCAAAAAGAGAAGGAGAGAAATGAAGAACAAAGAATAGTAGAGGAGGGTCAAAATTGAAAAAAGCCACTAAGAGAGCAACACGTGCTGAAGATAAGATGAGGAAAATAATGTCAGGGTGAGGAATGAAGAAGAGAAGGTTTTAGAATAAGGAAAAGAGACATTGCAAGCAGATGTCGATCCACCCCTAGTCCAGCTGGACCACATAGTCTCAGTATATGTGTCAATGTGCAGAATATGTGTCTCAGTATATGTGTCAATGTGCAGAAACATTAGATTTGGATGTTTGTGTGACATTTTACTGCTCAGCACAGTAATTGTCATCTTCAGCTCTCCAAAAGCGATGACTGATATCATTCCTGTTGTTATAAATCCTTTTGCTGAACTTATTTTGGGTCAAAATTATGTCTTTGTTTTCTTAGAATGGATAATGATACAGTTTGTGAATTTTTATCTTAACTCCATTTACAAATAGAAGGGATTTTCACATACTGTACTGAGGACATCTAGTGCCAACCTGCCTAGACCTATTGCCTCTTTTCTAGATCTGCTACTCTAGAGACCTATTTCAGTTCTCTTTCTTCAGTTAAGAAAAAAATGCTCTTGCAGTTTTTCCAGTCACATAGCTTGTATGGCTGTTTATTGCTTTGCAGGTAAAGAAGAAATGCAAATGAAAAACATTTGTTTATTAATGATCACAGTAGATGTTCCTGGCAGGGGTAAGCAGTTAATTTCCCTGGCAAATTTATCAATAAATTTGTAGTCAGTTGAAACAAAATCTGATTTTTCTTTGATACCTTAACTTAACTTTAACCTTAGCCTTAACTCTAACTTATTTAGAATTTGTTATGTTTATAATTTGCAGCAGCATCAAGGACATTTCGGGAACAAATGCTTGGCTGATGGGAAGCAATTACACAGATATTGTCACTGGAGGGAAAGCACCTTTTATAGGATGCTGGTTATGATTCATTTCATTATCACCCTTTTCAAATGAGATCACAGGGGGGACAATCACCTCTGACCACTTATAATTACATGGATTGTTTCCATTCTGTGATCAACAGGGCTCATTTATCCAATCACCAATTTTGACAAATGATCAATCATCTCAAGATTGCATGTTACGATCCCTATGAGAGCCAAGGCTCGCTGATCTGGAACCACAATTTTAATTTGCTTTCACTGTCATGTAATGCTGCTTTGTTTGCTGCACAGGGACGCTCAGCAGCTGATACACCACCTGCAGCTCAACCAGCTTCTCTGTCTGTGTGTATTTTGTATCCTGGATGTACCTGTATCTCTTTTCATTGACAGGGCCTTGCTTCATTTAGAGCAGAAATCCCAGGCCCGCAGAATGACGGCTTTTTTTAACAAATGCATTTCACAGGAGATTCTGTGCTGACACCGAATGTGAGAGAGTAAACAGGTTCAGAAACACAAACTCTCTTGTTGCCGTTTTAGACATACAATTGTGAAATCTAACTTTTCATAAGTAAAGGAGTTTCTTGATATTTCATTGTATATTTTTCTACAATGGTCCTGTGATGGACTGCTAATCAATCCCTCTGTTGTTTACACAGGTGTAGACAGTGGATGGATGGATGGATTTTTGTACCATGACAGCTAAATATTTACCTCTTATCTTATCTCTTATTATTTAAATGAGAACATTTTGTGGAAAGGAGGACATCACAGGAATAAGGAAGAGTAAGAATAACTGATAGCATCATGATTAATTATGGATAAAAGTAAATGGATCTGGTAATTAATCAAAGAATCTTCTCATTTTTGGAAATGTCTGTTTGAGTATAAAGATTTTTTTTCTTTTTCTGAGCAGTTACACAGTTTTAGAAAATTGAATGAATACTGTGAATGCAGTATGTTGTTACTAATGTCTGTTGCAACAGTTGCCAGTTTCTTGGTTGCACCCGTTTTACATGGTGATGGGTTTGCCAAACCCTGTGTGTCATACAACAGAAACTTTTGAAATAATCATGAAATGAAACACCTCTTTAAAGATGTTTGCTGAAACTGCAACATTAAACTTCGTTCGTTTAACGGGGAATCTCTAAATGACCTCTGAATGTATAAAATTTGGAAACTGTTTAATGACTATCATAAAACTGAAACTTGAAATCAAACTGGCCTCAACTGTTTGATTGTTACAGTAAAACAAAATGTATTCATTTAATATAAGATAATATAAGATTCCTCAAATAATGCACCTCAAGCTTTACAACAACCTGTTAACCAATCACATAATATTTCATATAATCAGCAGAGCGATCATTTCAAGGAAAAAGATTATATTCCATTATTTGTCTCAAAGTCCACTATAATCATTTGGTGAACTTCTGAATGTAGAATTATAAAAACAGATGTTTGTTCATCTGTATTTTGACATGCAACCAGCAAGCTGTTGCTCAGAAGCAGCATATTGTGCATTTGACATTCAACATTTTACTTTTCTTTTTTGTTCATAGTGTATAAAATAAATATTTTCTGTATACTGAAGCTTTGAGAACTCTGTGGGATTTGGGCATTATTTTTTCATTTGTTGGTCTGTGGGTATTTACTGTAGGGATAACCACTCATTACAACTGGCTGCTTGTACTCATGATTTGTGCCTTTTGATGGCTCAAGCAAACATAAGCAAAGTTATGTAAAACCTGCACTACCAGTCAAAAGTTTGGATACACTTTCCCATTAGATTTAATAGTAAACTGTGTCCAAACTTTCAACTGGTACTGTATGCCTTAACATTTATATCAGGGAGGTATAGTCTTACAGTGTGTGATTTTTAGGGGGTTTTATTGTAATTGTATTGTACTTTCCAAGCATGACTTGTCCGCTCTTTATTTGTTTTATTCTTTGTCAAAATGTGAGCCTTAGAAATGTTACTGTAAATGGTAACTATTAAAATCATAAGAAATGAGCGCAAAGAGGGAAAAAAATGTGTGCCATTTGCTAAAGTATTATTCTAAAATCCAGTTCATCCAGGTTTCAGGACAAAGCAGCTCAGCAGAGCTTTGTCCTCACTCACTTTCAGCTTTCTCTGCAGCATGTACAATCCTTTTTATACTTGCACTTTGCACCAAATCACCCCAATCTAACTAGCTGCACAATTTTTTTTCAGTTCACCTTTATCTCTTTGTGAAATGCATCGCTTCAAAAAAGAAAAACTGTTGACTGACGGATGTGTCTGTTTTTTTTTCCAGTCATGTATTTTCTTACAAGAAGTCTTTCTGCATTTGTTGTCTGACTCTTGTGTCCCTCTCATATGTGGAATATCTAGTTTAACATGGATGTATAATAAATTAATTGAAAAAGAAAAAAAACTTCTTACCAGATTTTAATTTTCAATTCTTTAAATTTCCAAATTTACATGTATTAATTGGTGTTAGATCCCTTTTTTAATCCTGTATGAGCTAAACAGAAAAACAAGGGTCTGAAATGGCATTTCAACAACAGCTAGGGTTTAACATTACCTGTCTGTCCTCCCACATTGTGAACTAACATTGAATGATTAATGATTGTGAGACATTTCCATTACGATTGATTGCTACTTGTGTTTTCTGATGCCATCGTAGTGAGTGAAGAGGCTCTCACACATCTCTTCAGTACCACGGCATCCAAACTCAGAGTTTCTGTAGAGCCTTTTCAGAGCTTGTAAATGCATTTTTTTTAAAAGCCCAAAGTCAGTCATGAAGAATTAGAAGCAATGTTAAAGGAAGGCATGAAGCCCTGTAGAATGACTTCATGCACAACAATGATCATTTTGTCATCGAATTTTTAGGAAAACTTTAAAAAAATTTAGATGACCCTGTTGTCATATTCAACAGTAAAATTTTGCATCTGCTTTTGAAAACTGAAAACCACATATGATCCAGCAGGTAACACAACCCAACCATCTAACTCAACACATCAAATGTATTAAAAATTCAAGACAAACAAATACTAATGTAGTGACGATAACGTGTAACCACTCAATTGGTTGAGGGGAGAGATCGGTTTATAATGCGCTTCAAAATCAGTCCATAAGTCATTGTCCATGTTGGGTTAGGTTCCCATTTGTTTTCAGTTAGCTGGTTGGATATGTGATAATGACAGGCCACATTTCTGATCAAAAGGTAAGGTACCAAAAAACGAAAACTTCAGACCCATAAAAAACCGTCATCCTCCTGCAACCAAGCCAATTAAAATGCCCCGCATCACCTGTGGTTGCCATTTAAAACACCTGGTGCACCTCTTTACTGCCACCCACTGTGACAATACCAAGTAAATGCAAATGACATACAAACAACAAATAGCTCTTATAACCAATAATACTAGAATCTAGCAGGTGCTTGAGGCTATACTTTGAAAAGAGTGTGTTTGTAAAGCACGTGTACGGAAGGTGAGAGCGGTCATGCTTGTGTGACAGTTGAGGGTCCTGTCACTATGCCTCCGATTGATCATGCGTCCTTGCTACTTCGTCACTTTATTATTTAATTATCACTAAAATTGGCTGGAGATCTCATAGTGCACGTTTTAACAATGGGTCTGTGATTTTTCTAGTTTTATATGGCATTTAGATGCTCACAAATGGGTTATTTTGTAGGCATCCATTTTTCTGAGTTGATGCAGCTGAAATGCCAACAAACAGGTGGTAGTGCAGGTTGTGATCGGAAGGTTGGCGGTTTGAATTCCCCCCAAGTCAAATGTCAACCTTGGGCAAGACACTTTACCCTCCTTGCCTCCAGCGTTGGTATTACTGGTGTACTAAGATGTAAGTCGCTTTGGATAAAAGCGTCTGCTAAATTACTGTAGAATAGAATATTCTCTCGCCCGCTAGCAATTCCAACACAACTGGAATGCACCATCAGTGTTCATAAGCGGTGTGGGGAGGGGGATCGTTCTTCAACCATGATGAGAGCTTTGCCATTATCTTCTCTCCCACCACCTCAACTGATGGGTCCAAGGGGCATCCCAGTACAGAGCTGTTCTGTATGCAACTGTAATGCCCCAATACAGCCAAGCCAGCAACAGATGCAAGCTGAAGTCATATCGAGGAACATCCATCACTGATAAGTACAATTTTATATCATGTATGGAGGACCAGGAGAGTCATCGAAAAAGCAATACAGCATTTTCATGATGATTAATTAATTGTGAAAGAGAAATATAGATTACTAAATATTATTTAAAATTCAACAATTAATTCATATAAAAAGAAATTAAATTTACATAGCATTTTGTAATTGCACATTTGAAATGGAATTATTAAAGAGGAATTAGGCCTACATATTTTATTCATTAATTCATTATTAAATCCTGTGATTTGAAAATACATTTTCAAATCCTTTTTCTAAAAGCAGAATTAAATGTCACAATTCATGAATTTGGTTAGAAACACCTTTCAATATCCTACATTTAAAAAAGTAATTCCCATTTCCATTTTTCTTTTCCTCGCATTTTCAAATCCTTTTTACAAATTCATTTCCTAAATGGTTTACCCTCTCCGTGACCCTTCTGGGCCATGAGCAGTGAAAACAAAGTTTAACCAATCACAGCCGCTCCACGTTGTACCCCACGTGGTACTCCGGCTCTCTCATTGGTCAGACAATCACATTTGCGTCTTCGTCTTGTTACTTCACCAATTCAGCGAAGTAAAAAGACAGAAAACACATGAAACTTGAAGAGAAACTCATCTTCTGGATGCTGCGTGGATGCTTCAAAGTTTCACCTATTCTGCAGCTGTCTCCTGACAGTGTATTTGCATCATTAGATCTGTACTGTAAACGCTGTTAGCTAGCTGTTGAGACCCATGTGATGCTGTCTAACCAATGAGAGAGCTGGAGTACCAGGTGGTACTCTAGGTACCACGCTAAAGGGTTTACCCTCTCCATTTAACTATTCTGTGACTCTTCTGGGCCCTGAACACACTGAAAATCAAGTTCAACCATTCACAATCTCTCCACGTTGTGCTCCACGTTGTACTCCAGTTCTTTCATTGGTTAGACAGCAACACATGGTTCTTAACAGCTAGCTAACAGCTAGCTAACCGCAAAAAACAGTACAGATCTAATAATAAAAAAACACTGTAAGGAGACAGCTGTAGAATAGGTGAAACTTTGAAGCATCTACACAGCATCCAGAATATAAGTTTCTCTTCAAGTTTCATGTGTTTTCTGTCTTTTTACTTTGATATTTTTATTTCACAATTAATTAATCATCATGAAAATGCTGTATTGCTTCTGCGATGACTCCTGGTCCTCCATAATCATGTCTGACAAAGGCTGAAATTGCAATGTGTCTTACAGTTAAGTTTTACCTTCATTCTTTCACAGAATTACACATGACTTGTAGCCCCTCCCCAGCTGTTAGGGGGTCTATTTCGATCAACTGAAATCAGATGTAGGACAGAACCTAACACAGAAACCACTTAGGTTTGAGTCCACCTTAATCATCTTGAGAAAACAAAGTTTGTTTTCTCGAGATAAACAGATAAATCATCCTGTTATCATGAGAAAACTGTCCTCATTATCTTGAGATAATGAGAAATCCAACTTGTTATCTCGAGATACGATTAAAAAGATAATAATAGTGGAACACGGCTGCTTTCAGCTTCCGTACATGTGCAACTGTGAATGTGAGGGAATTTGATCACTTTTGCCGGTGTTTGTTATCATCTAAAGTAATGGACATAAGTATTCAATTTATCTATTTATTCAGTGTATTGATAATGCTAAAGGACTGTCAGATTACCAAGGTCAGTGAGTCATTTGGATCCATCTTTTAGCGCCATGGATATCTGCCCCAAATCTTACTGAACAGTCAAAATCAGTGTTGTGAGGAAAAATTTTAATGTCGGTGGTATTCATCCACCAGGCAGTAGGCTACTTATTTTTCTTTTTTTTTCCCTTTTGATTAGATGTTTCACTGAGGATTACATGAACTGCCCAGCCATCTAGTAACATCCCTAGATTAAAGGACCATTAGGACAACCCTGCTTTTCACCGTGTGATATTATTGAGGCCTTTGATTTTGTGATGCTAACCATTTGATCACATCCTCACTAAAAAGTAGAATTAAAAAATTATCCTCTGTAGTTTCAAGAAAGCAGTTTATGTGTTTCTACTCTGTGGAGAGCAATCCTGCTCATCAGAGGAACAGTGACTTTTGTGCCTGACTGTGCATACAAAGTGAGTGAGTTTATGTGTATGAAAGAGTCTGTCTGACTGCTGCAATCTGCTAAATGTAGAGGAAAATAATCAGTTTGGCTGTGCTTTATAATGCTCCAGGTATGGAAACAAACTGAATAAGCATTTGATGCAGATTATCCAGTCATTAAGAAGCAGATAAGCATGAAAAAAGTTGACACACAGACAGAAGGTGATAGAGGGTAGGATAGAGTCAGACATACATTTCTTCACTCTGATTAGCGGTGCAATAAACCAGAACTTAACAGCCATTAACTGCAGTCACAGTCATGCTATGCCCCAGAGCACTGGCAGGCTAACAGAGGGAGGATGTTGGATTAAAAACTACAGCAGATTACCATCCCTGCCTTTTTTCTTTTTTTTTCCAATGAAAGTATTAGGGATCATATCTGTGATACCTTAATCCAGACTGTGAGTTACATCACACACCAAACATTTGAGCCAATGGTCACTTGGTAATTTAGAAGCTTTCTGATTGTTTCCCGAAATGGTGGAAATCTGTATTAGTGACAGCAAAAGTTACCACCATTATGCAAGAAACTAGGTAAGTATAAATTATAAAAATAAAAAAAAATCCAAAGAAAAGAAAAGAGACTAGCGAAATGAAGGGACGACATATAAGCACATAGTGACATACCTTAAACGCATTAAACATTCACATCTACATGTCTTTAAGGAGTGGAACATTGTAGTGGTGAGTGTGCCAGGTTGAGGTAAGAACTAATAACTGGGTGATTTATTTATCTTTTAGCTTTAGGGAAATTAAGTTGAAATCTATAAAATAATGGCCTTGACACCAGACAATACCATGATTATTGACCCAGAAAAAAGATACCTTTTCCTTTAAGTTTATTTTGTCACTTTCACTGAAAGTTTGACTGATGAAAAAGAAAATCTTCCTTCTCTCTTTATTTTATCTATGTAGCCTTAATACTCAAGTGTACTTTTTCGATTTAATGTTCATTATTTTGTTGGGAATTTGAGTTCAACCAAGATAACACCAGGGAGGATGGATTGTTACAACCCACATCAAAAGCATAAACATCACAACTTGTCCTTCCATTTTACTTTTAAAAGTCAGATTTAATAGCAGTTTTATGGAGTGAGCAGTGCAATCTACTGTGTGCTGCTTTTGGATATTCATGTACCTTTCCCAGATCTGTCAACTGAAATGTTTCAGTCCACCTCCACAACAGTAATATTGTTTTGAGTGTGGTTGTATTGGTTCTGGGATGAGGATACAATATAGCAGGTCTACACTGGTGAAAATTCATCTTTCCATTGCCTTCCGGGCAAGAAACATCATTTTGATAGGAATGTCTATTCCGTACATGGCACTCATATTAAGCCTTTAGCAAATCAATTACTGAACTTAAATGACCCAATGATTTAGTTTAGTGGGTTCATGAAGAGTCTTTTACTTGAAGGTATCTATGCATGTTTTTTTAATCTTAGTTTCTGAATACCTCTGTACAAAACAGGACAAGCAAACAAGCAAGTCAATTAATAACTGGATTCATGTCTGCTGAATGTCCTGAGAGATGACATATAAGAGAGAAAGCAAAAACAGATTCATATGAATGTTTCCAGCTGCCAAGAGGCAAAAGAGACAATATTAGACAAAAAAACATGTATAAAAATATTGATGTTAATTAAAAAAAATTCATTGGAACTCGTGAAAAGGAGCGTTAATGTCATGTAAAGCATGAGAAACATATTGAGTACCGTGAGGACATGTTGATCCATTATTGCCCTCTGCTGGACATTGACTTCATTCTTTATAAAACACAATAAAGCAGTGTCTTACTTCTCTTTTTTTTCAGACTCAGCAACAGCAGCTGAAAATGTTATCCTTTTTTTCAGATCCAAAAATGATTCAATCCAACTTGTGGCAGAAAAAAATAACTCAAATTGAGTGCTGAATGAAGTTGGTAATTAGATCATCCATATTTTGCCATCTGGTTAATATATGTGTTACTCAAGAAGATTAAGCTAAATTAGCTCAATTCCCTCTTTATCTAAACTAGTAACATGAGTTATACTGTTTAGGCAGGATTTTATGTGGCCTGATGTATTAAAGGGTGAAATAGTCAATATGTCAGGAAAAAGGTAGGGTTGACATGAATGTCAGTGAACTACATTAGGAAACTCTGGGATCTCAGAAGATTATGCCAATGTCAGTATCACCAGTAGAAATACTGCATAAAACATCAAGAATTCCTAGAATATGGTTTTAAGTGCAGGACATGTTAATTTGATATTAACATAAATTTTTAACATGACTGTACGCATCATTCTTATATCTATTTCAGACGAAAGTCCAGAGTCTCATCTCAGATACTTGTCTTGCACTCATATGTAGCACAATGTGTGCACTGTGTTGTGTCATATTAAACATACCAAATGTCAAAATTTGTCAAAAAGCAACCTTAAAGTTAATATATAGATATGTAGATAGAACTGATAACATCAATGAAAGGAATTAAAACTGGCATCAAAGAGCAGCTTTTCTTCTAATAGTCACTAACAATAGCTTGGATTAGTCATCCTAATTGACTGATGATACCACAGCGGTAGGACTTTTTCTCATATGACATTTTGACTTAAAAGCAGTACAAGCATAGATGTAATAATTCGTGCTTCATTCCATGTGGATGTTTTGTTTCTGTGCATGTTCTACAACTAATCTACAGAAGGGATCAAAAGGGACAAACCGAATCAAACTCTAGCTTTAAAATGTGCTCATAGGGTTTGGCTGTGGGTTTTCAGTTTGCTGAATTTTGCGATCATGAAACTTAAAAACTAAAAACAAATATATGCAGCTTAAAGAAATTGTCTAAATGGTCTGAGTGTCCTAGACTTGCTACAACCAAACTGTGAGAAAGTTTATATCTTCCCTGTGAAACTAAAATGATGACTCGCATCATCTTACAGCCAGCAAACTGATCAAACTACTCAATGTTCACTAGAGGGCAATGGTGAGGTTAGAGGATGAGATTCAGATAAGTGACCCAGAAGGTCAATTTCTGATCTTCAAACTCCATGTTGCAGGAAAATGTTGCACAGACTGCATCTGGAAGCATGCAAATCAGCTGGAAATGGAGGAGTCTTGTGATTGCCACAGTACCTTGTCCAAATTGAGGAAAAATCTGTTGGCAACTATCAATGGACATGTTGTGGAGTCAGTTGTAATCACAAAGCATAATGCAAAGGAAGTTCAAGCACACCGCTATTTAAAGTTTTTGCACTGCAGTAAACAATGAGATCTATTCAGGAGAAATTGTTCAGGGCATTATGTTGATTACAGTGGTGAAGGGAGTCAATCTGACCTGTGTCACATGGCGTGAGTGTGACTTCAACAGTATTGTATCCCAACAGTCTCCCATCTACATTACACATTAGACCCCACCTTGTTGTTCTGAATGCCTCCATGGATTCCAATGGCAACACCATCTGGTGGGGGAACAAATCCCCCCTGCTCATTCCCCAGTGCACCATTTCAGAGGGTCAAGGAAGTGAGCATTTCCACTAGACTAGAAAAAAAAAACAAATTGAATGAGTATTTTACAGATCATTCCTAATGCATTGATTTGATTTGCCTCTTTTAAATCAAAGGGGCAGAAATTACGCATATGAAAGTCACAACAGAAGATGCATGACACAGCAACTCCCTACAGACAGAAATCCAAAACGTGTTAGGTAAAAAAGTGTTAGGTATTTCCTAATTATCCATTAGCAGACAATCGTGCCCACTGAAAGCATGGGAAGGGTCTTAGTATCAGCATGTTCCAAAAGTTTTCTCCACAACATGTAACTTTTATCAGATTAAACTGAATGTCCAAAAGAGAAATTTAAACCATGAAACAATTTCACAGTTGACTTATACTCCCTCAAAATTTATCAAGCAATGTTTGATATCATTCCCAACAATGTGTGGAATTAAGGAGGCTCACTGAGTTTCAATAACATTGTAAATCTCTTATTTGGCTGAAATCTTCTCCCGGACTTTCTGTGCAAACATGCAGTTCAAGTTTTGCATAATGTCTTTCTCTTGAAAAAAAAAAAAATGTGCAATTTCTTTTCCCACTCCTGTCCCAGAAATTTCCTTTTGGCGTGGTCAAATCTTTATCTGCACTTGGGGAATATATTGTTTGTTTCAGTTTTGTCAATTTTCCTTGTCTCCGCTATGAAATACATGATCCATTTCACCAGTGCAGGAAGGTTAACTGCTCTAGGATTTAAAAAAAAAAAACAAGCTCACCTCAGACATGGATAGCAGCCAGAGAACTGGAGTAACTCTTTGTTCTTTTGTTTTTGTAAAGGCCGAATCGCCTCTGCTTTGACGCAAAATTCAAACAAACAGAAAATAACAAGAGGATGATGGATGGGCATCTCCTTTCATCTTATATGCTAATGAATAATAAAACAGCATTCATGTGATCAAATTTCTTGTACAAATGAAAAAAAATATATATATTTATGTGAAATTTGTGGGTGGTCTAGTGGGCCTCAAGTGAATGTGAGGTATGCCCTGAGACCACCAAAGATAAAGAGATCTCGGTATGAACTCCCTGACCTTTGAAGCAACCCATTAAAGCACCTCTGAATGTCATTATATTTTCTTAAGGTAGATATTTACATGCCATCACTCTGCAAATCATTTCAGCTGATAATAGGGGCCAAGCCTGAATCTACATGAAGCTGATCTCCAGGCTGTGTTTTAAAGCTCATGTAAGAACAAATCTCAATTTGATGTCCCTATTGGATGTGCTCTACCAAAATGGAAACAATATGATATGTTATTACTGAATACAAGTTATTAAAATATTAATTTATGATTTGAATGTTTTTCCACATCCAATCTTTCAATTGCAGGATACTGACTTAACATAATATGAAGCCCATACCTTCCTTATTTTGAGTTCAGCCGAGTGTTATCCTAATATTTGTACAAGTGTTCTGTCAATAGTGACACTTCCTGTCCACCCATTTTACTTTTTTCCAAAATATAAAATGAGAATGCAGCCAAATATGAAGCACACTGAATTTTTTTGCCAGGACAGATTCATAGCATCTCTGAGCAGACATATTTATCACTTGATGCATTTTGATTGACACATTTATGCTTGTGCTGGTAATGTCATGCATCCTGGCAATGTTTACTCGTATAGCCTCTATCAATGTGCACTGAGGTTCATTAGAAACTTAAAAACCTTTATTCGTCACATATGTTTGGAGTTGATGTCCCCAAGTTGGTTCAAAATCTGCCTTTTTTGTTTTCAAGTGTTCCTGATCTACTACCATTTGGCCAATGGACCAACATCTTTTAAAATCATACAGACACCTCTTGTCTTTACTCCAAAAACTTGTACCTCCTTGTTGTCTGTCAAGCTTGAAATGCATTCAGAAACAGGGACATTAAGATGCTGCTCCTTTCTCTTAGAATAAGCTCCAAAACCACCAAAATCCTAGATGGCTAGTTTCATGAGATGAATTCAACAGCATCTCAAATGTCTTGGAGGGAGCCACATCTAGCAACATATGTTATGATAGACTGTTCTGTGTAGGCTAAATCTTTCTAACTGGGCCCGTGAGGGGCATTATTTTTTGTAGAGAAATATTAATTTAGTCTTGTTACTTTCTGTTCTGATGTGTTTGGATGGAATGTTGAATAATAAAGACCGGTGCACTATGGGCAAAGATCAGTTCCTCTGTGTGAAAATGGCTGCATTATCTGATATGAAAGGATTGTTTTGGGTCTATTGTGCATGGCCCGGTGCAACAGAGTTGTGTAAGAGAACATGATAATGTTTTATCTGTTTTATGGATACAAAAGAATTAAATCAATTTCACAAGGACCTCACTGTGAGAGAATGTGCGACTGGATTTCTTTAAAGCTTTAAATATTTGCAGCGTTAAAATCTCATAAATCTCAAGTTTTTGATCAATTTTTATGATACAGCTTGAGAAAAACAGGGTTTTCTTTTTAGTTTTTTAGTTTTTTTTTTTTTTTTTATTTGGTTATGGTTTGTTGTTGGGTTTTTGCCAGGGGGTTTTGTTCGGTTGCAGAAACATTTTTTGTTTGTTTCTTTCCTGGACAGAAATAGAAGCATATACGTAACAGATACATTTGGCAAATAAACACACATTGAGTACTTCATCTACACACCAAGACAGGATGCAACTCACGTATCAGACATGCCAGAAGAAAACAAGTCAAACAGTCCAGCGTCTACGTCATGTTTTGAACTTGGCAGAAGGCTGTCACAATGGTTGGCCTTGTGCCCAATAAGCCATGATTTATGGACAACATCTGCTCTTTTGCTACCTTAACCTATTGTGCAAAATTCTCTGTGGAAAAGTAAAGTTATGTCACCCCTTCACATGCATGGATACATTTACTTAACGCTTTTATAAATTCCCAGTAGACTTTCTATTAGCATTTAGGAGCATTTTCATGGCCCATGGTTGATCTACAGATCTTTTGTGAGACAGGAAGTAACTGAGCCAACCTTTTTAGAGGACTGACTTGGATTGGGGTTGCTACTCCAATCAAAGCAGTCTAATTTATTCTGTGCAAACAGAGCAAATAGGGAAAGACCTTTCAGCATGCTCAGACTCAGAATTAGCCACCTTTTTATTTGTGATGTTCCTCATCAGTGAAATATGGCAAACTGCACAATATTTCCAGATATTTCCAATGGCAAACTGATATGAAATTATTGATTTGTAGCTTACATCTATTTTAGCCAGCCTTCTATGGGTGTATGCTGTGAAACAGAAACTGGAATGGACTGGAAACATATTGATGTCTTTTGCAAGGGCTCAGAAACAAATGTTTATGCACTGGATTTAGGCCTCAATGTTATTCAGCCTCTTGGCAGTGCTTTCTCATTAGCATGGCTCTGAAACAGCCTTACACCCGAGCTGCATCAATAGCTTTTATTCCTCACCATGGGGGATCGGTAAGAAACTGTTGAATGAACGGTAGCAGACTGTTTCACTGTAGTGAATTAAGAGAAAGGAAAGGATTCCCAGTAGTGGTTTTAATTTTTTTTCCAAAGGAAAACCAAGAGGGGGGAGGTCTCCTCAAATACCAGGCATTTTGTATGCTTTATGGTATGTGATATTTGTTTTCAGTATTTGCCCTCAATCAAAGAGATACAAAGGTAGACCCAAGTGATCAGATTATTTTATTCCTCTGCCAATGGCAATTTTCTAACCCTGAAGACAGCATACACCCATCTCCAAATTAGAATCATGAGTCACTGTGACTTCACATTTGAGCAGGTTCATCTGGATTAAATGGTGTGACATTCAAAATGATAGCTTGAAAACTTGACCCATTGAACCTCATTACACCAGTGGGCAGACACAAAGTAACATTTATCTTGGGGGAGGGACATATTTAGCAATCATGACTGACAAAGCAAAACAAATGTTTTAAATCTGGGAAAATAATCATACATCAGACTAAGTGCTAAAATATAGACACATGCACAGATGTGCACCCTTGGCTAGACCAGCTGCCACATTGCAGGAGAGCAGGGATTAAATATACAGGTAATGACTCCTATTTGTTAAGATCGCCATATTACACTTTCTCACAGCAAAAAGCTTACTGTTATAGCCTATTAAGGTTAGAAAAAATGTAACATTAAACTTTTAAACTTTAAAAAATTACATCTCACAATGCAGAGATGGCTGAAATGCAGAAAGTAGTGGACATTTGAAAAAGATTGCCGATGGCAGTGTGAGGGAGTAATTGCTTGCAGTTTTTCTCCATAAGTTTTGGCCTGTGACATCAAGGAACATTTTACGGGAGAAAAGCAGAGTAGCCAGGCTGCAGAGGACAAAGAGGGGGGTCAAGTAGTAAGTACTCTCATATTAAAGGATGAGTCCCAGGTTCCTAGCCTCCGAATTTAGAAATAAGTGACTAAGATCATGGATGATATAACTGTTGACAGTCTTTTTTGCAGCTCATTAGGATAATCTAGAGCTGTTATTAATGTTATTTTTCAGCACAGAGGGCAAATTCACAGCCAAAGTCTGTAAACAGGTATTTGAGTTCTGAAAAGATGAGGGACACGGAAGAAAAAAATCATTGTGACATTTTCTTGAACTATATCTACTTCAAAATGAAATTTGTTTCAAAACCAATCAGGCTTACACACTGTAGACCATCAGTCAAAACCATTAGTAAAAAGGATCATGGGCAGTGACAATAACACATAAGTAAATATCTATGTTTAGTTGAATTTAGATCTTTGCACAGTATTGCTGAAATATAACTTTTGTTCAAATGAAAATGGCAAGAAACGTTTCATTGTTTGGTAGATCAAAATGTTTTCAGGATCAAAAATCCCTTTGTTCTGTACTGTTCACTTGTTTTTCCATATTTGAATTATTGTATAGAGCTATAGGGAAACATTTATAAAGGGTTCTCTGCAATCATTTTACGAAGCTACAA
Source organism: Atherinosoma microstoma (assembly GCA_037177055.1). Lineage (NCBI taxonomy): Eukaryota > Metazoa > Chordata > Actinopteri > Atheriniformes > Atherinidae > Atherinosoma > Atherinosoma microstoma. The sequence continues at coordinate 18,130,916 of JBBBVU010000008.1, forward strand.
CACATTGACTGTATATTAAGGTACAAAGAAAAAAGCAATAAGAGTTATCTGCAAAACGGGATATCAGGAACATACAAATTTACTATTTTGAAGTTAAAAACACTGAAATTCCGTGATTTGGTGGAGCTACAAACAGTTAAACAATGTCTCCGACAGTCCAAAGACATGCATGATAGGTTAATTGGTCACACTAAACTCTCCCTAGGAGTGAGTGAATGGTTGTTTGTCTCTCTGTGTAGGCCCTGCAATGGACTGGCAACCTGAATTGGATTAAGCAGTACAGAAAATGGATGGATGGATTAAATATATGTATATATATAGTGTTCATGTATGTGTTTTTCCTCTAATTTCTTCAAAAACTGGATGACAATTGAATTATAAGTGTGACAACTGCAAGGAAGAAAAAACTATTAGAAAGGGGGGCAGGAATAAATAAATTACTACCTCATCCTGCTGCTTTTCAGACATCATAGTAACTGTTTGTTTTAGTTTTTTTGTTTTGTCTTCTTATTTTATTTTGTGTAAAAGTGAAACTACAGTGTATGTTTGTTTATACAGTGTCTAATAAAAATAAAACATGAAAATAAAGTTAAACAGAATTATACAAATTCTGATGGCAAATTGAATAATTGTTTTGTTGTGTTTCTTGATTGAAAAGAATGCGTGTGTTTGTGTAGAGGTGTTCCATATACCTTATGACAGAAATGTCAATCAAATAAATTAGAGTAATAATCATTATTACAAAACATTTAAGGCAAACAAAGAAGGAAAATGCATAAATAAATAGAGAAATAAACAAAACAAAAAATCATTAATATGTAAATTCAACAATAGACAAATCGAATAATAAAGAATAATACTTACATCAACATGGGCCTTATTTCAATCAATCAATTAAAGCTGCATTTCTATATCACTTTTCATACAGATAAATGTGGCACAAAGTGCTGTACAAAAATAAGATTGCAGAAAAAGATTGTGTCGGACACACATACACTCACATACACGCATACACACACACACATACAACCACAGATACATGTTTAAGATCAATGGGATTTTGATAGTGAGGAAACGCTATCTCACTATCGGTGTTTAGCAGTGAGGAAACACTGAGAAGGAGCATCTAGCTCCAGCCCCAGCCCCACAGGCCCCCAATGACCGCCCACCCCAACACACCTCACTCAGACATGCCAGGAAAGGAAAACACCTGAGACCCAGGTCCCCAAAGACTGACCCCAAACACCCCCACTCAAGGGACTGGATAAAAGATAATAAAAGTAACACATTTCCCGAGATAAGATAAGAATGTATGATAAGATCAGAATATCAAAAAATATAATTACGATAAATAAATAGGACAGTGAAATATATTGATAAGATAAAAATAAATTGATAAATAGATAAGTAGATAAAATAACATTTAATGAAACCTAGTTAAAAGTTGGCTAAAAGCCAGAAAAAGATATGTCTCAAGATTTCTTTTAAAAATACAAAGACTCAGCTGCTCTCAGGTCTTCAGGCAGACTGCTCCACAGGTGAGGACCATAATAATAAAAAGCTGCCTCACCATGTGCTTTAGTTTTGGTCTTAGGAATTGATAAAAGGCTTCCATCTGAAGACCTGAGCGCTTAGAAGTTAAAAGCAAGTCAGATAAATAAGTAGGACTAAGACCATTAAGAGCTTTAAAAAACAGTAAAAGGATCTTAGAATCAATCCTGGAGCACACAGATTGCTAGTGCAGAGAATTTAAAACAGGTGTAATGGGCCCTCTCTTTTTGGTCATCGTTAGCAGGTGTGCAGCTGAGTTCTGCAGCAGCTGTAACGGTGCAATATTCTTTTTAGGAAGACCAAAGAAGAGCAATTCAGTGGTAAGTTTTTCAGGTAATAAAAACATGACTTAGAATTTCTGTATTTATTTTTTAAAGAAATATATATAAAGCAACATTTGTTTAGCACAACACAGTATCCAGACCATCATTCTGCTTGCTGTGATGCTGGACAGGACGAGGGGTAAAAACGGACGACTAATAATGATAATGATAATGATAATGATAATGATGATTATAATAATAATATTATATCATATTATTATTGTATATTATATATTATTATTATAACAATAATAACAACAATGATCATCTTTCTTATTACTATTATCATCATCATTATTATCACCACCATCATAATAATAAATGAATAAATAATTTTGTGTCTCCACCCCGCTGGCCGCAGGTCAGGGCTTAGCAGCTTAGCAACATTCAGCAACAAAACAATGTGTTAAGCACAGATTTGCATAGACTGACAATCACGCTTTTATTTTTATTTTTTTTCCCTGCATGGCATCAGTGCAAGCTCCTTTTGTAGCAAAAACAGAGGAATGAGAAATGAAAAGGATCACTGAAAGCTCCCCAGACAAACTCCTGTGATGAAAATGAGGAAATCACTCTCAAGCGGCATTGAGGGATATAGTGGGGTTAGTTCCACTGAGGGAGAATTGCAGGATGAAATGGATAGAAAGTACCAAAAATGAACCCAGAGGTCTGGGTATTTCAGATGTGATAGGTCCATATTTGGATGGACAATTTAGGACTCAGTTTAAAAACAAAAATGCAAATCAAATGCTCAACATTGCGAACACTTCCCAAAAGCTTTGTAGTTCCTTTTCATGCCGCCAAAGAGCTCTGCTCATTCAGGACGTAGTCAAAGAACAACTGGGAGTATCCTGCACTATACCAGAATGTTAGCAATAGATCATTTAGGCCCTGTGGGTTGTGAGATGGGGTCTTTGTGGATTGAACTTGCTTTCCACAGACGATGTAAGTTTCTGTCAGACTGTTATCTGAAGAGATTTTGAACATCTCAGACTTTATGTTGGGTTCCTTGAGCTCTTCCTAAGCAGTTTTTGTGGGGCCCGTTGCTGTCCTGCTGGTGGATACTGCTATCTTAGGTGTGTGCTGTTGCAATGTGGGGGGTGGAAGGGTGGAGAAGCTGGTCTGCAATAATATTTAACTAGTTGGCAAGAGAAAAGTAACATCCATGTAGATGTAAGGATGCAGGATTTCCCAGCAGAACATTGCATTGTGCTAAGATGAGCGATATTAATTGCTTTACCTGTCCAAAGTTTTAATGCTACATTATCACTGATTTGCGTAGACGCTGAGGAAATGCCTGAACTTTCAGTTCAGAGAGGGGCTTTAAAAAATTTGCATCCAATATTTTCTGAGCAGGTGATAAGGGATATCGGCAATAGCTTTAGAATGACTTCAAATAAATAGAATTTTTGTCTTTTGGCATTCTAAAATTATCTGAATTAATCTCCAACAAGATGAAATATGATTCCCGGGATCCTCCTAAAGGCCCTGTGACTGATGGATCAAGTAAACGAAGAGTAAATGAAGATAAAACTTAGATTATTTTGTTTGGTAACAAAGAGAAGAGGGTCAGCATCGGTAAACACCTGGAGACTAGGTCTCTTAAAACCACCGACCAGGTT
>JBBBVU010000008.1:18140099-18159342 GCA_037177055.1 Atherinosoma microstoma
ATGCATCTATGCATGAAACCCGCACGGTAACTTTTAACTTATCTTGCTTTCAATCTTTTTAATGATTGTTTTTGTGTTTAAATGATTTTATTGTAATTCTAGCTGCTTTTTTTCCGTTATCTGTAATGCTTTTAATGTTTTATGTAAAGCACTTTGTATTTTCTTGAACCTGAAAATGTGCTATACAAATAAACTTGCCTTGCCTTTCCTTGCCTAATGTGCCATTATCAAGAAACAAAGATTGTCTCCTCTGTAAAAAATGTTTGCATTTTGCTTTCAGATTTTACCCTTCTTACAGTAGCATCAGCATGCTGTATTCCTGTTTGTTCACTATTACACCAGCAGTCACATTTCAAGCTGGTCGTTATTTTCTAGTGTTCTTAGAATTATGTCCCACCTTTCACACAGCACGGCCACTTGGACTACAGATATTCTTTCATATTGATCATTTTTCATCTGATCATGCTTGGCCTTTTTGCAGTGCACAATGATGGACAATCTGTTACAATTCTGCAAATATTTGACATTCTAATCAAAAAATTGTCAATGAGTTGTTACATTTTGGCATGCAAAAATGGCTGACTACAACGTAAATACAAAAGGTTTCAATTTCTGATTATATTTCATAAATTCATCTGTGATAATATTTAACAAATTTAAATACAGCTCCAGTGTCAGACATCTTGTTTTGTCTAACAGATCCTGGTAAGGTATCTCTTCCTGGACACAAAATTAAAACACTTGAATTGTTTTACCTTTACAGTAATGTAATTCTTTTTAAAAAGAAAGAAAAGAAATGAAAATAACCTCCTGTAACTCACAGTATTAGCTAGCTAGTGGGAGCTGTCACAACTGTACACACTCACTTGAGTGTGACAAAAATATGGCTACTTGGTAACATTATCTTTTTTGGCCATATTTGATGATTTCCAATTGCAGACCCATGTTTTAAAACTGATAAACGTCCACATTCACATAGGCTGCTTTCATCCATCAGTGGAAACGATGCCAACTGTGATTAATCCAACCGTGCTCTCAGTGCCAGTAAAACTGCGTTCAGTTCGACTATGACACTGCGGTAATGGTGCCATCTCTGGAGAGAACAACACATAAATCAACCAGCGGATTAGTCCATAGACAGTGAATAATGAAAGACCTGCAAAGACGGGATGAGGGGAGGTATGGTGATTTTACTAGGGTGTGTGCATCTTCTAATTTGTAGCTGTAGGTTTTACATCAATTGATGGCCAAAGGACACACCGGGCCCTTTATACAGATGGATAAAAATGTCAGGATACTGGAGCTGGGACATGTTGCTCTGGAGGTGATTTCCACAAAACTGCAGCTTTTTTCTGGAAAGTTGACAACAGGAAATAGAATGACTTCTTGCCTGTCGGCTTCTTGCCAATGTGGGCATACATAATAATGGTGCAGGCAGTTCAACAAGTGCAGTGTACCACCATGTTGACTTTGATTTCTTCTTCTCTTCTTCTTTTGAAGAATATAATGATTCGGTTTCCAATCATACATCTTTATAACAAAAAGGAAACCAATGGAAATAGTCACCAAGGAATACTGTTTCACGAAGATAAAAGTTAGATAGCATATTAGAAGCTTATTTTATGCATTAACAAACATTTGTTCCGCATGATTAATGCTCATTCAGTGTTTAAACACATCTTTCTTCCACTCCACTTTATGTGTTAGCCTCTTGAGTACTGTGAATAGACATATCCCTGTGGCTAATTCTTAAAGTCTGACAGAAGTCACTTTAAACAGTTTGTGTGCTGCTTAGCTCATATGTGGTTGGCAACAGGTGCAGAGCCCAAACTAAGGAACATGGTAATCAACAGTAAATGTGAAAGAAGCCTTAATGAAATAAAATGAGCTGCCTGAAACAAACAGAATGCCTTTAAAGCCCTGAAATAAATAATATAGTTGTGTTTAAACAGTATTTCCAGCCTAGAAATACTAATACTAGTAGCACATTAAATTAAAGTTGCACAAAAGATTTGTCTTGTTGTAATTATGATTTTGGTTTCATTGTCATTTAGCCAGTCACTAGGTGAGAGGCAGATATTTCCAGAGTAGATGAATGTGTTCATTTACAGTGAAATCATGAACATAATGTCAATAGAACGTCAATTAGTCACAAACTGTCAGGACATTAAGATGTTGTTGAAAACAGACAAATTTCCTTCGTATAAAATTATAAAGTATAAAGAGCCGTACAAATCTGCTGTTTCGCCAGCTGGATGGGAAGGTGAAACAGTTGAATTAATGCTAATTATTTTAGCTAGAGAATGAGAATGATGGCGTTTAGGCCGTTCAGTCTTGGCATCAGGACATAACTACAGGTAATTAATTTATTAAGCAGGACTCGAAAGACCACATACATGAGCAAGTTTGTGCATGTTTAATTGGGGCGATGTATGATATTTTTCACCACACGTGCACCTGTGTAAGTATGGAAAAAAAGCTGGTGTCAAATGATGAACCTTTGTTCTTAGTCGACTCATTTATTAATAACGGAACAGCAGAAGCATAACACCATATAGCATTAGAAGCATGTCGCATTAGTAGCATTTAGCATTAATAGCATTTAGCATTAGCAGCATGTCGCATTAGTAGCATGTAGCATTAGCAGCCAGTTCAAAATCCTGCTTTTACCCTTTATCGACACGCGTGCATCAGCAAGACCCCGGAGCTTTGAGCTCCACCAAAGCTGGTCTATAAACCAGATGAACACTCTGACAGCCGGTAACTTCCAGTGTTGCCAACCTAATGATTCTGCAGAGAGTATTGAGGTCTTTGTATTTATTTTTCTCTTGAAACACCACTTCCTCATTCACATTATTCAAGATCTGAGATTATAACCCTGCTTTTTGTCTCTTACAGCAGGGGAACACCTGATGGCTGAAATTCACATCAGATATTGTTCCTGAGTTGAGAAGAAAGTAGCTTCACACAGTTTTGACATTCATCCTTGCTTCCTTTAAATTAATAAATCCTGAAATTTTTATTATTTTTCATCATAAATATTTGATTTTATTATATAAATAGTTAAATTGAGAATTACAGGCAATATTTGAGTTGCTTCTGTATGATGGAAAAACTGCTGTAAAAAAACAGCTCCTCTGTTTTTGCAAATCAGTCCTTTTAAACCAATATTACATTCAATCATCACTGAATTTTGTGCGTAACAACGTGATCAATCCTGCTTAAAAATTTTGATCGTTGCCCCAACACTAATAAAAAAACAGACTCAAGAAACTAAACTTTAAAAAACGCTATCATATTTGTGTTTTAGTTTTAATTAGATTTTATGAGATTAGAATTAAGGTTTACAAAGTTTGGTTGTACACCTAAATTACTTCTGTTATTTCACATGTACCTGTGCCCCTTGGTTCAAAAATGTATTTTAAGCCCTGTCAAGTTAACTTTGACTTTACAAGAAGATAAACTGTTGTTTAACATTAAAGCAGATTAGGGATTGAATACCATTAAAAATAAGCATTTTTCTAAACTATAAAAATATAAAAACACCTATGCCGACCCTTAAGATTGAATCCAGTTGATATCAGCTGTGATCAACAGATTCAACAGAAAATAGAACATTTAATTTATGTTTTGTAATCTCAACCAGTACTCACACAATAATTAATAGATTAATAGATTTAATGAATAGACAGACTGAGCCCATCATTGAACCTAAACAGGGATGTTATTAGATACGTTCAGCGCCATGAATCACATTTCACACAAAACACAGACACTCAGCACAGAACAGATGCTTTTATCATGCTCTTGCCACTCACAAACTTCTACATCTCAAAGTGGTACCATGGTGGAAGGTTCAGTCACTAACCTGCACAAGTACTTTACATAAATTCCTTTTTGAGAGAGGCCACGAGTGCTCAACTAAATTTATCCTGTCTAATTCTGTGAAACTTACTTCAGCTCTGCAAAACATCAAGAAAACATCTGCAGCAGGCAAAAACCTAACATACTAAAATACTATCAGTAAAAATCTGACTGCAACTTACTGCTTTGTACGGATGAGTTGGACCGAGTGTAATACAGCTGCGGACGATGCCTCTGGTCGGAGGCAGAGGAGAAGGAGGGAACTTATTCTGATAATTTAGAACCAGCATAAAAATATTTCTTTAATGATAATTAAGATTATATTTTAAAGTATATTGATTAAAATACAAAGGCTAATTCTGGGTCTGAGTCTGTTGTTTTAAGTTGCTACTTGATTAGATTTAGGTAAACTGGTTTTACTTGGTAAAACCAACATATGGTCAGATGGAAAGACTCTTTCTCAGTGAAGTGCAATGGATTCTACAGCAAAAACGTATTGTAATTTCTGAATGCATGTCCCTAGCCTTCAGCATTAGCTTGTTGGAGCGTTTCTTGATTTCTTGAATAAATTATTAACTAAGATTAATCATGTCTCTATTAATCATTTAAATTTGCAAGAAAGATATTGAGCAAATTGCAGTTTAATACATATTAATGTAAGCTAATTAATTCAATTTATACAATCAAAATAAACCCAAGACCCTTTTTTTTTCATCGAAAAGACAAAATCTGTACTAGACTAAATTATAAAGAAACCACGCAGGCTGTCTCTGTCTCACACACACACACATAGATATATGTGCAGTGTAATATTGGCACAATCCAGCTAACCCCAAAGTGGCAGCTTGAAATGTTGTGTTTTTGTGCTTTTTTGAGCCATCTGTCTCACTGATGAAGACCTTTTGAGCTGTCCCTATTGTACTGTTCCACACAGAATGCGCAATACACTTCTTTTTACTGCATCAGAGTTAAAACACCATCCTTCACTGTAAAACTGTTCACTTAAAGAAAAGTATGAGTTGTAGAGAAGCCATTACACCGGGTGCACTTAAAGCATCGCCCTGATAATAACTGCTTAAGACGGGGGCTATTCCTGAGCCTTCTTTTAGTCTGTACAGTACATGTCTCTTGAGAGGAGACAGCAGATCAGTACACTGATGCCGGGTGGATGGGGAGGTGGGTACGGAGCGGCAGAGATGAGATGAGAAGGCTGCAAGGAGGAGAGGGGGCGGAGGGGGAGGAGGGTGGCATCGGCGTACAAACAAATACCTCTTTAGAATTCTACACAGCACTCCGCTGCAGCGTGTTTGGTTTCCAGGCAGCACTGCATTATTAATACACCCATCTCCCCGTCCTCCCACCCCCAAAGCATAGAGAGTAGGGTGGGGACAGAGAAAAGGGAAGAGAACAAATTGGGGGGGTTAAAGGAAAGAGAGCAAAGTTTTACCTAAAGGTTGGTAATTAGCACAGCCCAGTTGCATTGCTGTTTGATATTAAAATGTTGAGCATTAAAGGGAGTTTAAGATGATGTGTGTTATATCTATTGCCCCTAATTTGCAACACATTTAATGACTTTGAGGATATAGCTGGCGTTAGTCTTTTTTTTTTCTTATTTTCAACAAACCCCATCAAAGGGCTACACCAAAAGCTTGTTTGTACTGTTTCCACAGTGTTTCACTATAAAGCTGATTCCATGAGGCCAATCCAAGAAAAGTTAAGTTAGTAAAAGGGCGATTTATTTAATATGTTTGCCAAAGAGCCAAAGTCCCTGCTAAGAGAAACGTGTGATTTTATTTGAACTTACTGACATACATTATGGTTAAAAAAGTTTTTTTATAAAATCAATTAGCAACTATACACACCACAGCTGGAGAACAGTATGAACTATGTAATGTTATTATATAAATACAATTAGATAGTAAGCCACGAGAAATGCAAAGCAAATATAAAAAAGTGTTTAGACTGTATGACAGTGTTTAAATTAACTTTATTATATTTTGCTCTTTAAACTGCTTCAGTCTCAAACTAGTGCTATTTTTAGACTGTTATATTGTGTTATGAGTGTTTGAATCCCACAAACCTTTTATTTTAACCCTCGTTTTATTCGTTTTTGTGTCTGCGTGTGTTCTTTTTCTTCCACTGACCTGCAAACATTTAGTGACCAAGAATTACAATATTTTTCCCTCATAATTTTTTTCTCAGGCAGGAAAACATTGCTGATCTATAAAACTCTATATATCTTTTTTTTATGATTTGTAGTTTATATACCCACCGTTCTCAAAATCTAGTGTATATTTTAAATTTGTGTCCACCACAATAAAATTGGTCGTCCTTTTCTACTGGAATTGTTTCTGCCAGCATTATGTAGGGCCTTGTTAAAGAAGTCTTGTTTATTTAGCACATTTCTGTGAGATAAGTTTGTTAGTCAGTAAATTGAGAGTCATGTATGAGACATTAAATTCTGCCTCTTAAAGCTCAGCAGATTTTTCATGGAGTTTGCCCTAACAGTTTTTAGATGGACTTTTCTGATGCATTAATCTCTGAATAATTATTGAAGTACTCTGAATGCTGTATCCAAGTAAACAAAGATCACATCTACAGTGAGTGATTCATGTTTATGTTTGTTAAGAATGGGGAGGGGGGAGTGTACATGTGCTTTGTTTTTCGTGTGTGCGTGAGTGTGTGTGCGTGAATGTGTGTGTGTGATTGTGTATAAAATAAATTATAATGAGGTGTGTGTGTTTTTAAATTACTGTTACATTTGGTTTATGAAGGCTTTTTAAATTTTCTTAAATGGATAAATTGTTTTTAATATGTAAAGCACTTTGTGTTGCCTTGGCATGAAAAGCACTTTAGAAATAAAATTTGATTTGATTTGATAATGTCCCTATTTTAAGAAAAAAAAGTAAGGCTATATGCTGTTAATTTAACTTTGGCTTTATCGAAGGACAGAACTCAGCCATAATATTTATGGTGAGAATCTCACTTTTAAAAAATTAAGTATGGTTTTAACATGGCAGGGCAGAGGGTCCATGGCTTTTTAGTATATGCATGAAGGGGGCCCCCAAGGGAAATAGTTTGGGAACCACTGGTTTAGCCTGCTTTTTTTTCTTCTAAATCCTGCAGAGACATCATTCCTTTAATTCTTGATATGACAACAGTCTCACGTCACAACTCTCTGAATGTGACTACTGGAGTTCAGGTCTGAGTCACTACTCCCAGATTTCTGGCTCTGTTGGTGGTTTCTAACTTAGCTGTCTGAAGCTGAGTGCTGATTTTTAATCTTTCTTCTTTGGCTCCAAAAAGTATTATTTTGGTTTTGTATTCATTTAACTGAAAATGTTCTGGCACATCCAATCTTTAATTTGATTAATGCATCTGATCAGGGACTGGATCGGACTATAGTCTCCTGGTGAGATGGTTATGTAGATTTGTGGGTCATCGGCATAGTTGTGGTAACATATTTTGTTTGAGCAAGTGGGATCATGCAGTGAACAGCAGTGGACCCAAGATGGAGCCTTGGGGAACTCCAGGCTATTTTAGTTCGCTCAGATTTATAGTTACCTAAAGATACAAACTATCTGTCTTTAAAATAGGACTCAAACCTTGCAGTACCAGAAAGTCCCACCCAGTTTTTCAGTCGGGATAAGTATTGGGACAGACCTAAAAAAAACAGGAGTTGGCATTACCGTTTCTAAAGTTTATTTTGTATAATTTATTCTGCCTCATCTAAAAGTTTAAATTAAGAATTAATAAGAATTTAAAGAACAGAATGTTTAACTTTGAAAGGATTTTTACACCTCAAACATTCTACACTTCAATTTTAAGATTACTAGCTGATGATGTCTGGAATCATAAAAATAGAAGACAGTTTAAACTCCTGGCCAAAGATTAAATTCTCAGTATGATGAACAAAATTTCTCCCTGTCTCACATTCTTTGTCTCCAAGTCTAATTTACAAACAAAGACATAGCTGGGATACCAGCAACCTGGCAGTTAACTGAGCAAGACACAAAGGTTTATAAGAGAGAAAAAAAGAGCAGTGCAAAAGACAGGAGAGATAAAGATTCCAATTTCCACAGTCACTGACATCATAAGGAACACATTCTTTCTCCTCACAGGCTGGTATAAAGCAAGCCTTGATGCCACAGCCGCCACTGGAAAAAGTGAAGCGTTAACCTTTGGCAACCGAAATGTGGGTCTGCTTTTGAAGCTGTGTGATTCTGCTTTTTCTGGTGAATTAATTTCTTATTTAAGGTAATGGTGTTAGAGTAAAGAATTCTTGCAGAGTGCAAATCATGTTGCCCTGATGACCTTCTGTCTGTAAATGAAATGGTCAGCGGACCATGAGGCAAGAGTTCTCCCTGCAATATGCTGCTCTACAGGAAGAATCAGGGAGTTTCTGCCTTCTATAACTTCTAAATGGATTTCTGCAACATTGATTCTTTCTCTGAGAAAATTTAGAAACATGATGAATTTGTGCTTATTGTTTTCATTTATTGAAGTATGAGGCAAGCCACCAAATACCATTATCTCATCTTTTATCCTATACGAGTAAACAAAAGAAAACAATGCCTAGCAGTGTTGAGGTGGACCAAATGTCTCATGTGTGTGATGCACTTGGACAATCAAGCTAAGCCGGCTCTGTTTCCATCCAGTGGAATTGAAAGCTGTCAGCAGAGGAGAGATGTGACAGTGAATTGCTATGAGATAAAATAATGTTAAAGCAGTTTGTCTGGATTTCTACATTTAGACTTATGTCATTGAGTGATATGTTGACAGAAATCCAATATAATATTAAGAGCTATGTCTTTATATAGTATCTTACCATATGAAAATAAAAAGCCCTGTTACATGAACTACTGAGTTATGCTACATTTATACAAAAATTTGTCCAATGCAGAGGCACCGTTTACCGACAGGCAAGCCAGGCAAATGCTTGGGACACCATGCAAGAAGCGGGGCCTCCAAGGGCTGACCAATTTTGAATTAAGACAGAGCATCGACACTGTGGAGAGTTTGCAATGACAGTGACCGACCAGTACAGAACTCCCTAAATGACACCACCCTCACCTTTTGGAGTGAGAAGGTTTATGAAAATGAGAATTTTGCTATCTGGCCGTGACAAAAGAAAGGCAGAACAAACAGGAAGAATAAAGAACAGATCAAAACAGTGGCAAGTAGTGCAGATAATCCAGAAGCTAATTTAGCTCAGAACTGCTCAGTCTGCTCTCCTGATGACTACCTGGGTGTCAGGAGGCTGAAAATAAAAGCGGATAACTTGGATAATATCAAATTAAAGCTGTATAGTTCAGCTCTTCTAAGAATGTTAAATTATAGAATTCATAGGAAAGAAACCCGATAATGTATCACTTAAGTGCATGGGTGAAAGTAATTGTGCGCAAGTGGTGTTTTACATATTTTTTTCCATTTCCAGTACACTTTCTGCTTCTGAAAACCACTTATTTATTTATGTGCTGCTGTAAATGTAATCCTAAAAAGTCATAATGCAAGTTTCAGCACACAGTTTAATCTTCTGAATTGGAACTACATTAAATCATATTGCCCCTGTGTAATTAAATGAAAATAATGAATGAAGTAGAATTCAGTAGAATAAGGGAAAGCTCTCAAAGAACATTCAAAAGTTGCAATTGAAGAATTTAATGCTATGACAACAACGTCTTTAAAGATAACATTATTAACATGTTATTGTAATCATAAGTGTACAATATCATATCAAAGGGGTCATGAACGCTGGTTGGAGGGACCCCCCTGTGAAATTTTTCCTGGGGCCCCCAGAGACCGTAAAATCACCTCTGGTCTGATGTTGCTACATTGTGGACTGTCTATAGTTTCATTTGCTGCACAGATTTTGTGCAGCAAATTTATATAAAGGTTAATTTGCTAAGGAAGCAGTTTTCAACTAAATAAACAGTAAAACTTTGTTGGTTATTGTATTGGCCTCGAATCAGCATCAAGAAAACCAAGTTAAATTATCCATTTTTCATAATCATTCATCATCACAGCAGGTAGGCTGTATTGTTAATATTTGTGAAATATAATTTACAGACTGAAACTATAGTGAAAGGTCTATTGAAAAGCTGTGCAGCTTTTCAAGTCTTTAAGTCATATCAACATGGATTACACAAAGCTCTGTGTTTATGATCATTACCAGAGGCCAGCTGTGTTAAAAATTATTGTGTATGTAGTTGAACTGCTGCAGCGGTGCTGCAGAAGAAAGGTTGTTTGATGCACTTCAGTGAAGCACAAGCAACACACATCCTATGCTCCTGGTGTGGAAACAAACCTTACTGCTATTTACACGGATGCATAGGCCCATTTGTGTCAAACTGACCATAAGCATTTAAGAGGGATTCAACCCTCAACCACACTATCTGTGTGTGTTAGTACAGCTTTGAATGCTTTGATTTTGTACGATTTCCATTTGTAATGGCCTCACCACCACTTGTTCTTTTGAATTTGCTTTGCAGGAGCACTAAGGTGATTAGTGGCATGAGCTACACCTGGGTCCAGTGTGCTTGAGCCACGTAAGATCCTCACCAACCTTCTGTGTTTACATCCACATTTTTTAAAAATCAGGTTACAGTTCTGATCAGACCTGTACTGTTCATCTGATCATGATGTTTGAGTGGAATAAATCGTGTTGACAAACGTAGAACTGCACCGCTGTTTGACTTTATGGAAACAGTAGAAAAAGAACCGGAGATTTCCGGTGTGAACAATATGTGCGTATTTATTGCTGTATTACCCATTTCATTTTTTCAATATATAATGTGGTAAAAGAGGTAATTTTGTATTTTTTTAAAAATACTAATGTACGAGTCCAGGCCTTTTTAGTTGGTGGAAGCTGATAAAGCTAACTAACTTCTAAATCTTCCATGATGGTTTTTCTCTGCTAATTGCTATTGCTATAGCAATGACACTGTCTCTCCTATTGCATGCACGACAGATCTTGTAAACAGAACAGCATGGCCACCGAGGGGAAAGATGAGATACCTCCACTGGCTGTCACTGCATACACAGCAAAACAGACTAAAAGGATCAAAACTGAGGAAGAAAAGAGAGACTTGAAATGCAAGAGTGACCAAAGAAAGAATACAGCTCCTGTAAATCTCGGTGCATCATACTTGAGGTGGAGAGCTTCGCGGGACCATCACTGGCTGTTGTCCTCCTAGACAAGTATCTTTTCAATTACTTTCTTCTTTAGTAACATTTTATACCTGGACCACTTCCTCGGCTACTGGCTCTACCTCTGGTGGTTTGACCGCGTTGACCTCGGTGTCTCTATACCGTATATAATACATAATGATATTTACTCTGGAACGTGACTATAAGCAGTCAAACTTTATATAAAACAACAAACACAAACCGCTTTAAATCACAACATCACTTTCAATCGTAGTGGGTGATTACATACTTTATTAGGTTGGGATGTAATTTTGTAATGAAGCCTATAACATCATAACACATCATAATCATGCATCTGTGTACAAAACTTTTGTAGTTAGGCTATCACGGTAAACTAACACAGTTTATGAAAGAAATGGCTTGTTATGCTATTGTGACAGTGAGGGTCCTTTCACTGTTCCTTCGATTGATCATGTGCTCTGGCTACTTGGCCACAGGGATATCCCTTTGGCTGACTGGTCAGCATACATTACTTTCACCCGGGAGGTTGTGGGTTCAAGATTTGCACTTGGGATTTAAGTGGGAAAAAAAGTCATTTAGACACAGCCATTTACTGTAAGCAAATAGAGTAAATTCACTGTAAAATTGTCGGGGAAAAAAGAGAATCAAGGATGAGGAGTCTGGATGAGTTGGAAAAAGATTTAAAAAGGTTTATCAAAACAGAACAAGTAAATGAAATAAACAGAGGTTTTCAACTGCAATTGGAGGACCCCCTCCAGAGCTCCGATCAGAACAGAACTCTGAAGAGATTCTGTCGGATGCTGAGATAAGAGTCCTTTTTAACTTCAGTTCTGGAGACGTCAAGAAGAAGCGTTGATTAAATTGTCCTTACTGAAGTGTGATTTAGTATCAGCCTTGTCAGGCTGATTCCAACTGTGACGCAGTCCAGATATAAGGAGGACCAGAACATTATGACCTGAGGTCACAATCAGGGACTGAGGTAGCAAGAGCTTACAAGATATAATGAAATTTCCACAACAGTATTAAAAAGCATTACAGAAAATTGCAAAAGTAACTACACTTACACTATTTTCACTTAGCAAACACTTTTATTAAGCACAGTATTGGCTGCCCACATTTATGCCTATACTGCCTGCAGTAGCAATGCATGGGATGACCCATAATTGAATCCTTATTAAAGTTAAACTCAAAAGAAAATACTGAGGGAATGGTCAGATTGGGTTTAAAGTGAAGTGACATTTAAAAACAACCTACAGAAATAGCTGTGATTGCTCATCCACCTTCCTCTTCACTGTCTCTGAGTTGTAAATACACACATCTGTCCTGGCTTCTGTCAGTCTGTGTAACTAAACTACAGAGTAGCCTTTATAGAGAGTGTAAGAACACAGCTTTTTAACCAGTTTTTCCATCCTTGAAAAGAGTCTCTATTCTAGCTAATTTAATATGAGAGTTCGGTTTTTGTGTTATATCACTTACCTTTGTACCATTTAAGTCATTTACTGGACATGATCTCCTTAAATTTGAAAGAAATCTTAGAAAATGGTTTAGCTTTCACATTTTTTGCCTGCAGCTAAAGGTCACAGGATTTCTCACTGATCTCTTTCCTCTCATATTGAATGATGAGAACAGATGAGAGGTGAAGAATACCTTTGAAGGACTTTTATGTTGTTTTCTACTTTAATCTAATCATACTATCATTTCTAAATTAAATCATTTTGACCACAACTTGGGAGCTAAATCTATGGACCTTTCAAAATGGGTGGGACTCCAGATTGAACTTTAAAAATGTTCTCAAATGTTTTTGAGGACATGACTACATTATTGCTCAGCATGTGTGCAGCTGCTATCCTCCCATCACATTTTCTTGAAACACTTCCCAAGGATACAAAAGACTTTCTTGAGTCATTTGAGTTCCTCTGAAGAGTTGCACACAACTGCTTACCCATCAGCACATGTGGTGTAATGAGGCCTTACAGAGTAATGGCCAGTTTTATTGTCATTATTCTGGACCCCAAATGGTAATCTATTAGGACTTGTCTAAATTGTGCTCATTGTTTCCCACCTCAGCAAGACAACAGATGGCCTTACACACCCATAAACAAACCCACACCTTCTCTCTTGTGCATCCACACACTGTACTGAAATTATGAACATTAGTATACTTAGTGACCCCTCGTCACCCGGATGGGCTTAAACCTTCCCCTATTATACCGTAGTTATGTATGTACAAATATGGTATCTGCATTTTTTGTGAGTCTATAGTTTTCATCAAATTTCAACTAAATTTGAAAACATATCATTTCTTTTAAGAGAAAAGGTTGAACAGAGGTGACTTCCAAAGGCATTTCTGAAGTTTCTTTCTGTTATCTAGACAAATGTCTGTGGGCAAAGGGAGGTTTAGCAAGAAAGGAGTCTCCACCAATAAGTCCAAATGGTCGTCCCACCATGACGGGAACTACGCACCCTCATACAGAGTCCCTATCACTTATAAACAACTGTGCTTTGTCACTGACAAATGGCTTTGACCTCTGTGTGGAAGTGCATAAACAACAAATCTGAATTGTCTCAACAAAAGAACAAAACTGAATGCAGTCATACACTCAGGTTTAATGTACGAAAATGAATAGATAAATCAATAAAATCATTTACACAGATTTGCTAAAAGATAATGGAATGGATAATACTGAGCACGTTTAATACAGAAGGAAATCATTTCTGGTAACTGATGAGCCTCTGTTGCAATATCAACGACTGCTTTGTTAGTCATAACAGTGTTAAGTCATTCCTCACACAGGCATTTAGGGAAACATTTATTGAAATTTGATAAGGTCAGAAAATGTGATGCACTGCTCTGTTAATACACCAGAACAATTCTATCAGTCTAATTTGATTTGACTGTCTCCATTGGGACTTAGCAATGTGTGGCTCATATTGAACCTCAATAAACAAGTTGCATTTAAACAAAATTAAACAGACCGCTGCAACATTCTTTAAAGGACAAATATATTTAATATCAGAATACACTTGTTTACATTCTTTTAATATTCAAAGATTCAAATTTAATTAGAAACAGTCTGACATGCTCTATTTGTTCTTATCTTAAGGAGTCAAGAGAGACTGGGATGGCTTAAAGGGGAAAAAAGGGTTGTAATAATATACTATCACAGCTAAGATTTACTGCATGTTGTTCTGTATATAAAGAATACTTTGGCCGAACAAGTCTTCATTACAATTTACAATGTAATAAATTTCACCATACAAATCAGTGCATATTTTGACCTCAGTGAACCATGTTACTTGCAGCCTGTTTAAACATGTAGTGTATTCATCATAAATAACTATGTGCTGCTCTGTTTGGAATGGAGGAATCACCCTGATACCCCCTGATATCTGCCACAGAAGCAGCAATTAATCATTTGAGTTTATGCTTGTTTTAGAAGGGATTTTGTCCACACAGCGTAAATCAGACTTTTTAACTGGGCAAAAGTGGAGAAAGCATTATTTTTTGCTTTACTATTTTTTGACTTACCTGAATATTTCTATATTAATGATTGATCAAATGACTTTTCATTATGTGAACCAGGTTGCTGAAACATTTTCACAACTCATATTCCCCATGTTCTACAGTTCCTCTCTGCTCCATAGTTTTGCTGTCTGTTCACTTTTGCTTTCTCACTGGCATTACAGCTGCAGATGTTACAAAGGTGCTTTGAATTTTTAAGGCTGCCTTAATAACACCAAATGGCAAACAAGTGAGGTTGCGGGGGAAAAAAAAAAGAAAAGAAAATCTACCAAGCTGTACTTTCTGTGATTCCCTCAGGAGTTAGTGGACTCTAAGCCCAAGGACTTAAGAGCACACAAGCAGGAGAACCTAAGGCATTTTGCCTCAGGGCTGGATATCAAACAAGTGGCTATGGCTGTAGGTCAGGGTGGAATGACCAGCTCACAGGGATATGATGAGCAACTGGGCTGACATAAAATTCCTTTGATAGACAGTAGCCTACTAAGCAAATTCAGGGTTTCTTTTCCTGAAATTACCTATCTGTACAGACCCTGGCCTTTTGTTGAATACATAGCTCTGGAAAATAACAGGTTGAAATTGGGACTGTTAGCTGGGTCAATAAAAATCTAACTATATTAGATTAGGTGTCATGATTAGGTGTACAGCTACTGGGATAGAGGGTCCAAGCCAGGAAGACAGGCAAGTGTAGTATTTGTAGGACACTAAATGTGTAAGGTGAGGACAATATTATTTTCAATACATGCATTAACAATAACACAACAATTTTATAGGAATTCTCAAAAGGAATGTGAGGAACACACGATCAATATACCAGTTCAAAGTCCTTCCTTATCAGCCGGCACTCAACATTTTATTATTTTATAAACTTGTTTTCATGCCAGAGAAGCTAAAGTTATCAAAAGGAAGACACACAGGATAGCAGCTCTCCATAAAGACCTAATAAAGAGCACCGTTATCTGGGGTTTTAGGGTTTTACTGGGAGATGGATTCACTATACAGGATATAGTTTATTTTTCCATGTGTGAAGTCATCATATAATACTCTTGTATTCTGTCTTTAACTAGTCTACAAATTGCAGCCTTTGTATAAGTTAAGGAATTGTTTTGATTCAATTGGCATTCATGTGTTTCTTGTGCTGTATTGTTTTTGTTTTTTTTATTTTGGTCCCTTTTCTGTATGTTTGTTTTGTTTTACAATCTAAAGATCAGTTTCACAGCAAGGATATATTTTAATTCACACCAAATAATGAGGCAAGGAGATGTTACCCAACCATAATGACGGAAGACAGCAAGGTTTCCTTGGTGATCTTACCACAGTGATGCGTACCACATGTTGTCTCTGAAACAGGAAGCAGTCTTAAAATTTGGAGTTGCCATCATGGTATCACAGACCCCTGACTTAGCCTTTCAAAAGTGCATTTTGTATGGGTTTTGTAGAGGTTGGTACCACAAGACAATAAGTTTACAATGGTAATAAAAAGGCAATGAGCCAGGAGATGTACAAAACAATTGATGGGAACTCAACCCCCTAATAAAAGCCCAACTATGTGTTTGTGAGTCTTTCTGTCTCAGAAGCTCACAGAGTGTAACAAAAGACCTGAAGATGGTTCCGGTTACAACCTCAAGGAAAACTCATCCCCTCTAGAACTGGATTTTATTTAGCAATCTCCCTTCAAAGACTAATCAGTTGAAATATAAACTTATATGAGCCTCAAATAAAAAGACAAGATACTTTGATGGTGTTGCAATGGTTTTAAAACAATCCACCGGTGCTCAAAAACGGATTTATTGCTCTGGAGTAGTTTTCCTTGGCCAGGAAAAATTACACAGATGCTCACAGCTCAGAATGAGCTGCATGGATGCAGTCACTAAGTCATGTTCTGGGCCTCGATTTTAGTAACAAACTACAAATCTGCATAGTTGGCCCAAAGAAATTCATGCCCATATCACTGATCAATGTTGTAGAGGAGCACATAAATGTATTACTGCTCCTGTGCCAAAAGACACAATCACAATAAGAAATAGTTTCACCTCATAAGTTGCCCATTACAGCCCCATTGTGAAAGCCAGACAAGTCACAAAACATTAAAGTAGCACAAGATCTTATCTTTGTTTCTGTTCCTGAGCAACCATACCAAATGCTACACCTCAGGTATTTTATGAAAAAATAAGAGTGATGCAGAAGAAGCAGAGAATTTCTGGATCCCCGTGACTCACCTGACAACTCTGGACACTAAGGTAATTTGTTGCATTAGGATTGTTGAGAAAAACTGGTTGATAATTAAGAGGAAAAAAAGTTAATAGAGAATAGCAAGAATTACTATTTAATCATCCTCTAATGATTAATTTGTTGCTTAACATGTCAACAATGATAATAACAAGAACGAAATAGGCTAATTTAGAACAGGCATTTTGATTTTGAACGGTTTGTGTTAGTTACATAACTGACAGTCCCGTCTGGGTCAGCTCAGCAGTGCATTAACCCAAACTTGCTCCACAGTATCAGTCTCATGATTGTGATTCGCCAGTTAATGCTACTGTCTCCTGGATAGAAGCCTGCAGAGAAAGCTTTGCACCAGTGATGACTTAAGTGTGGAATTTGGTAAACAATGCATCACCCTCTCAAACTCAAGACCTGGCTTATCATTTAACCTTTTATTTAATTCCACTTTCCAATTCTTGCAGCGAAATTCTTCGCCATGTCAAAGTTTTGTAGCCTTAAAAGAGCATTTTTAACAGAAAAAGATGCAAATTATTTAGTGTTAAGAATGCTCCTTTGGAGGCAAAATATACTGTGACCAAGCTATAATTAGATATGTTTGACCAATTAGCAAAATGAGTTCCTAACTGTCACAAGCAGTTTCACAGGTCACTGGATTTCTGTGTCTGTGCTTCTCAACTTTTAGTCCTTCATTCTATTCTATTTGCTCAGCACACTGCAATCCCATCAAACACTCAAATATGTTTGACTCCATCTTTCCTCTCTCAGTGCATCATACCACTTGAAACTGTCCAGTTGTAGCAATGTGGTTTGGGTTTACAGCAAACTATGATGACTCATTCTTGCCAGGTTTTTTTGTTTTTTTGTTTTTGTAAGATTTTCTTGAATAACTACTTAGAAAGTCAACATTTTCTAAACAAATAATATACAAGGGAGTGCATTTTGTATCTGCATGTAAACCACCTTGTAATCATTCACTGTCCATGACTGAGACACCAGATAAACTTTTGTGCTGACAATCGCCCAAAAAGCTTGAGGTCAGTCATTTTAACTAAAAAGATGAGAAAGGGAAAACAGAACATTGGTTCGCTGCAGTTTAGGTGAAATAGTTTGATGCAAAAAGACTAACACCAATACACACAGGTAAATCAATAACAAAATGCCTGGAAAATAAGAGAAATCTGTCCGGGTGTGGCAGAGTCCTAACCTTAACCCAGCTGATATGCTGTGGCTCAACCTGAAGAGATACTGATATTGATGAACTGAAAGAATTGTTAAAGGGAATGTGGGGAAAGTTCTTCCACAGCACCTACAGGACACATCTAATGAAGGCTGACTATATAACACACATATTCTAACTAGCTTACATACTTTGTTTTAGTTGTACATAAAGTGACATTTTCCAAAACGTAATTATCTCAGTCAGTTGAAGCTTCTGCTGGGGAAGAAACATATCAGTTTCTCATTTACCACATTTTGACCATTTCTTCCAAGATTTATTTCATGTAGTCCAAACATATGCTATTGTAATGGAGATAAGAAAAAAATACTTTGCTTACTGTGATTTCAAATTTTCATGGTGTTCAAGTAAACAGCAGCAAAAAGGTTTATTCCCCTGTCATTGTTTCTTTTTTTCAATGTGTAATGAACATTCATGGCTCTCTACTACACTTTCAATTGTCATTTGACTGTCTTTCAGCACTTTATAGAAGTATCTATTGCTGCATATACAATCTGCTTTTATGGTTGGGATATCTACGTCATCTGTTATGGTGTGTTCCACCTTTGAACCAAAACAAAATGTGATGTTAAGTTCAAACCCGTCATGAACTCCATCTCCCTATGACATTTACATTCACCATTGCTTCCATTAGCTGCAGGTTTTAGAGCATTTACTCCAAATCCTACATAAATAATCCTCACAGAACTTCTTACTGTTTTTGAATTTTATGACCTTTTAAAGCATTTTCCACATACCTCTATAGCTTTCTGAGTATTTTGCAGTTCAAGAACATGTGACATTTCTTCTCATCCTCCTGCAGAGATATGATCTGATGTATGATGCAGAAGTAAAACTGTAAGGTTGTAAAAGTGTGATAAAATGCAGAAATATACATACCATAATTTATACTGTCTAAGATTTATGGAATAGTGTAATTAACATGTGAACTTTGGGAATGTTATACGTTGGAATACATGTCTGAAACAGGTCACACCAAAAACTTCACTAATGTTTATCTTGCGCATGTGCTGCTGAAGCCAAATAACAGATTCGGAAATCCAAACAGCAGAGGCTTAAAAATATAAGCTTTAACAGTTATGCTGAATCATTACATTTAGGCTAAATCAGTTCTTTGTTTTAATACAATATAATATAATATAATATAATATAATATAATATAATATAATGTAATGTAATGTTATGTAATGTAATGTAATGTAATGTAATATAATATGATATGATAT
>JBBBVU010000008.1:18168532-18182255 GCA_037177055.1 Atherinosoma microstoma
TTAAATTAAATTAAATTAAATTAAATTAAATTAAATTAAATTAAATTAAATTAAATTAAATTAAATTAAATTAAATATACTTTATTTATCCCTCTTAAAGGGAAATTAATGTTGTAGCAGGGTATAATAGTATTTTTTTTATTTATTTTTTGTGAACAACAATAAATAAAAGTGTCATCTGCATAAAAATTATTTTAAAAAAGCATTTGATTAATTGTTGCACAAATCATTTATATAAATTGAGAATAAAATAGGTCCAAAAATCGAACACCGCCATTAGCAACATCGAGAAAAAAAGAGCTAAATCCACCAATGTGAACACACTGTGTTCTGTTGGACAAATAACTGGTAAACCAGGTAGTCACCTGATTTGAAATGCCAATTTTGCATAATGAGTTTTTTAAAAGTCTGTGAGCGCCGGGATTAAATGCCTTTGATAAATCAAAAACATGCAATGCAGTAATTTTGAAAATCCAGCGATTCAATTAAATCTTTCCAAAATTTCAGTGCAGCAGTGACAGTGCTATGTTGCTTCCTAAAACCAGACTAAAATATAGACAAAATGTGATTTGTGTCTAAAAAATCTTTCAGTTGATTGCTCTCTGTTTTATCAAATGCTTTTGCCAAGATACAGAGTTTTGAAATGTGTCTGTAATTGTTTACTTCTGAGGGTTCATCTGCTTTTTACAATGGGTGGACAAATGCTGACTTTCAGATTTTAAGTTTTTATTGCAGCTGAGACTCAAAATGAAAATGTTCATTAAGGGCTCAGCTATAAAATCAGACACCAACTTTAAGAAAAATGGAAACAATTTATCTGGACTGACTGATTTCTTGGAATCCAGATTTTTTCTAAGGCCCTGTGGACATCAGAGGCATACACAAGTACAAAGTGAAAAAAAGATTCATCTGAGACTCTACTTATTAACTCAGGTTCGGGGTTTGTTAAACCAGGGTTAGATGAAGCAAATAGATTTCCAGATGAGATATGTTTATTAAAGCAGTTTGGCATAGCTGATTTTACAGTCAGGTTTTTCACATATTTAGATAAGCAATTTGGAAAGTCATTTGTTGGCACCGATCCAGAAGATATTTTGTCATTCGTTTACTCTATTAATATTTCTGTCAGATAATATTCAGATTTAGCTTGCTTGATAAAAAGATTGCATTCATATCTAAGTTGTCTAAATTTGAGCTATTCAGCCTCTTTGGGTTTTCTCACCCTGGCCCAGGCAGCATCCTTTTCTTTAACGAGAACGCCAATATCTGGAGAAAACCAAGGGTTGTTTTGACCTTTAACACAAAATTTTCAAAAAGGTTCATGTTTATCATTTAGACCCAGAAACTGATCATTGAAGAACTTCCAGGCTAGTTCCACTTCAACAAAAGAGAAATTCAGCTCCATTTAAAATCAGACAAATTGTGAAGAAAGCATTTAAGCATTTTAGGTCCCTTTTCAGCAGAATTTGAAGCTTTGTATTTGGCAGTTTGGCATTTCTAATAAAGCAATAGCACAGTGATCTCTCAAAGGTGTTTGCAAAGACACCTAAACCAATGTATTTATGTGGGACATTAGTTATAAAAACATCAGGGAGGGATGATTAATCCGGATATTTAAAATTGTGGCGAGTCAGGCTATCAATTAGTTGAGGGAGATTAAAAGAATCACAGACGAGTTTCAGGCTATCTGATGAGGAAAACAACCAATCAAAATTCAGATCACCCGGATAATCTCATTACATCACCAAATAATTATAATCTCACTCACATCACCAAAATGATGTGAGTGACCTCCCTTATCATTGTTTAAGTGTGCTGTTTGTGTGTGTGTTGATTGCCCACCTATCATCATTCTGTTTTCTTTCCTGTTTGTCAGTGTTTTTTCTCTTTGTAATTGTACCGTTTCCTTTTAAGCTTGAATTTTAAACTTGATCATGTTTTTAATCTGTTGTCCGTTCTTAATCTTGATTTTAGATTATCCTTATGTATTTTTCATTTTTTTCTCTTCTGTTTTAATGTACTTTTCTGCAATGTAAAGCCCCTTGAATTGTCCTGTACATGAAATGTGCTCTAAATAAATTAGCCTTGCTTTGCTTCTTCAGTCACCTACTCTAAAACACACAATCAATACTAATATTTTTATGGAGCCAGATATAAACATAAGATAAGCCGGATTGTCAGTGCCGCCCTGGGAATTACATAGTGATTAGTCATTTTAAGTAGAATTAAAGATGACATCTCTGAAAATGAGCTGTTTTCCAGGAAGCTGTTTTCGGTTAATCTCTTGGCACAATGTTATGGGCCTTTAGAGTTTTGCATTGATGCTGATTGTATTCAAGGTTTCAAAGAAAGAGCATTTCCTAGAATTTGAGGTTTCCAACTCAGGAAGTATTGACTCCTCCTCACTGTTAGTTTCCTGTTAGTTCAAAAGATGTTTTTATTTCCCTTCAAGTTATTTAAAAGTATACAGCCAGCACTCACCTATTCCCATTTATAGACAACATCCAAAGTTTGTAGTCTTTTTTTAAATCCATTTTTTCATGAAAGGTGTCTCTAGTAATGGCTTTTGATGTCATCATGGTGATAACAGACCATGAGCAGTTCTACGAAAAATGTGATGCAAAATATGTAATGGCTAGATAATATTTGATCAGGAGTCTTATTTAAAGAAAGTCACGGAGGCACAGCTGCAGTCTTTTCTCAAATGAACAACTGTAACCAAGTCTGTAATCCCTGAACTCTGAATTACTACTTTCAGCTGGATTCACTAAACAATATAGATATCACAATTTAGCAAGCTTTTCAACTGTTCTTGGTTGTTTTCTGAGGTACTACTTGCTGATTATTCATTGTGATATTCTGTTACATTGCATCAATCGTAAACCATGGAAGGCAAAGCCTTTGAAGTTGTAAGTACCATTTTATTCTGTTTAACAGACCAGCCTTTATACAGATTATATGCTTGACTTGCTTCCATTTCTGCATGAATCTCTTAGATGAATCTTGTTACATCTTAATAGCATTTGTGCCTCTTAAAGACTGGACTTGTAGGTAAGTATTATATTTTTGTCATATTTACATCTTTAAGTCAGGGCATGTGAACATCATGAGTGAATGGTGGGTGCACATATAATGAAGTGCTCCAAAAGGGAGCATTTCAGGGATCAAAGTAAGATCTGATGGGCTCTGAGACTCACTCTCACCCAAAAAAGTCTTTCCAACAGGCCAACTGTAATCACTCAATTGTTTGGGGGAAGAATGCAGTAATCATACCACAGCCAGATGCTTTAGTAAATGTTTGTTGAGTTTGAAACTCTTTGTTTTTCTGGGAGGGTTTTTGTTACATTTTTTTTCCCTTTTATTTATTTTCTTAATTTTGTACCAATATCATCAATGTTTTTTAGAGACAGATATAACTGCATAGAAGAACAGTCTTAAGGCATTTCTAACTAACTTCATCTCTGTCAAGCAGCACATTGAAATTTGTATAGCATCCAACCCTGCAGTATCTAAACATACTTTGAGCCACAACTTTGTTTCTGTTTTCATTTAGATATTTGGTTGTGTTAGGTATTAAAAAGTAACTGGCAATGTCAGTTTTATTTATATAGTACACTTCATAACATGTAAACCCACTTTATGTAACTAAGGCTCAACATATGAAGGCAAGTGATGTTTAATATATTCATGCATTAATATACACACACATACACATAGATAGACATAAACCCACCTACAGAAGTTAAAAAAAGACAGTTATGAAGTGTAAGGGTGTGAGAAAAAGGGATGTTTTGTAACTGATCTCAGGTCAGCAGGCCGTCTGCTTCGGAGAACTGGAGCTCAGTAACTGTAAGAATGTTCAGCAGACAGTTCAAATATCCTCATCTGATAACTTGAGTGGCCTGATTTGGTTATAGCTTAGTTTGAGGTTTGAACCAGTAATAATTGCATTGTTAGGTTTACACTGCATGCTAAAATTCCATTCCATTAGGTAAGAAAATATCCTGGCTTGTATGATAATAGGCACTCATACCACATAACTATCTCCATTTGTTGTCTTACTGACTATCTGTAGTTTTAATGTTCATACAAAAGACAGAAAACATACAGAAGACATAAACAATCTGCCATTAAATTACAAAATTACAAATATCTTGCTGGTTGACAGAAAGAAAATTTACAATTTCTGTCCATTAGCATCCATACAAATATTTTAGTTCCAAATTTTATGTCATTCAGCATAATGTCTTTAGATTTGTGTAATCAGTTGCTTTAATGTTACTTGGTCAACCTCTTAATACAATATTCAAGAGGTAAAATTTTTTATCTTGTTTTATTCATTTTTCTCAAGAAAGATTCATCCAAGCTCATATGATGGGAAAATCCCAACATTTAGAGCAAATCTTTTTCTCTAAGTTACAAATATTTCACAATGGGAGGCTTACATTTAAAGTTTTTATCTAAGTTATTAGCAAGGGTAAGGGATCAAATAGGTTGTGTAGTTGTAACATTATGGAGATGGATTAATGTTCCACAAGATAAAAAGAACAACTAATTTAAAAAAGAACTTGAGGTAGTGACTCCGTTTGACTGAACATGGAGTAAATCTGTCAGTGTGTTTCATTTTATGACCATTTCTCTGACGTCCTTCCCTGAAAGGAACCTTCACCTCCTGTGTTGGGTGCGGTTTAATGAAATACTACAGAGTAAAGGAGTAGCCATACCGTTTTGGATACATTTGGACAAAATATTAAATAGGTGACATTTGAGTACATTTGATATGGATGGTGCTCTGCAGTTGTCAGGCAGGGTTAGAGAGCATAACCTAAGTTTGTTCCTACCAATTCTAAACTAATTATTGCTCCTTTTTCTCTGAAATTTACTTTATATTCAATTCATTGCATCTTTTCTATCCTGCCTAATGATTTCATACATCCTATAGCCTTTCTGTTAAAATCATTTCTATCCCGGCTACAAATGCTATATTGTCAAAACTCCTGAGAGGAAGAAAAGAAGCAGAGTGACCTTTTAACCTGCCAGTTCTCTCACAAAGCAAAGCAGAACGGGAGCCTGGTTTCCTTGTCATGAATTCAAAAGGTCCCATTTCCTTCACAGTAGCAAATGACTGATGTTAAGTTCAGCACAGTGAGCCCTGCGTGACATATGCTCAGAATAGAATAAGTGGACTGAAAGTAGTCAGAATTGAAAGCAGACTGAAAGACAGGAAAACCATTCGCTGTGACTGTGGCAGTAAGTGTGTCCTTCACACATGAGATCTTAAACACATGTGGCTGGAGTTGAGCCAAATATTGAAAACACACCCCATAACTGCAGTATAGATTACATTAGAATTTAATTAGAAATATAGCATATTCTAATCTTTAGTAACTATAATTGCAAGCTTTTACTGACTACATGTGTGTCAAATATCAAAGCACTCAGATTAAAACCCTTTTTTTTTCATTCTTTCTTCTTCTATTGGGTTAATACTTCACCGTAACAGTTTGGTGGGGTCTTAAATGAGCTGTGAATAACAGTAGAAAAAAAAAAGAAAAAAAGCCCCACCTTCAGCTAAACTGGAAAAGTACTAAACAAAGTAGAAGATGTGGAGGTCATTCTCACTGGTTGAAATGCAAATCTCTCAGCTGCTCCTGATCAGGCTTGATTATTTAAGTCGCACACATGATGAGGGCTGGTGACTACTCACAATGCCCCCAGCTGGGTGGCTACTGGAACCGAATTTCAGTGCCTTAGTGTCAGGTGTGTCACGCAAATGCCACATAAACTCTGTTAGCTTGTACGGAGCTGACGTCTGAGCAGCTATGTCAGAGGTTAAAATGTGTGCATTTTGGAGGGCAGTTCTGGCAGAATGTCTGGGAATGATCATCTTAGTCTTTACTGGCCTCTCTGCTGCAATAGGGGACCAAAACAAGTCTAACCCTGTTCAAGAGATGAAAGTGGCATTTGCCTTTGCGTTGGCTGTTTCCACATTGGTCCAAAGCATAGGTCATGTTAGCGGTGCTCACCTGAACCCTGCCATTACCTTAGGCTTGCTAACCAGCTGCCAGATGAGTCTCCTCAGAGCTGTCTTCTACATGATCGCTCAGTTGCTGGGTGCAGTGTCAGGCAGTGCCATTGTGTATGGTCTTAGGCCAGAAACCACTGATTCACTTGGTGTAAACAAGGTGAGGGTGAACACATGTGTTTCCAATGATTCTGAGTAATGTTCACTGTAATAAATTGCATTAGATGCTAAGACCGTGTAGCATTTTGGGAATTTGCTTCAGCCTGTTCTGGTTTTCTGTGAAAGTTGTGTTCCAGTCTCAAAGACTGCCTCATTTGCTGGCTATATGCGATTACTGTCTCATTTAAATGTCAAATTTTAATTACTTAAATTCTGTGGCTGTTGTGCAACTAATGCAGACCCTCTCTCATGTGGTACTTAATAGTATGAAAGCTTGTGCTGACCTCTGCAGGGATTTAAATAACTGAATCAGACAACTAAACACAGCAAATTCTGGTATTTGTAGCATAAGTTGCAGGAGAAATGTTGAGCAGAGTATTTTTCCTCTTCCTCCTGAAGAAAATTTAACATGTGGGACAGAGGATAACCTAAACGGGAGTAAAAGAGGCAGACATTTGTTTTCTTTTTTTTTTTTAGCTAAATGGAATCAGCCCCTGTCAAGGTTTGGGCTTTGAATTCCTGCTCACCCTCCAGCTGGTTCTGTGTGTGCTTGCAGTCACAGACAAAAGGTACAATGTTGGCGGGTTTGCACCTCTGGCAATTGGACTCTCTGTAGGGCTGGGACACCTTGCTGGGGTGAGTCCATCAAAACATTCCTTTATTTCCCCTGTCATTAATTTGGCAGATGGTTCTTGCATCTTCCTGAGGCCTGACAATAGATTGGCTTAAACTGGCTGTAAGTCAGCCTTCCATGCAATCTTCTGACGTACGGCCAGAAAAGCAGGTGGTGTTTCCCTCTGATATGGTTCACAGATCAGCTACACAGGATGCGGTATCAATCCAGCTCGATCCTTTGGGCCTGCGGTCATTCAAGGGTCTTTTGATGATCATTGGGTATGTATTGCATTGCTGAAAATTAGATTTTTGTAGGTCATTTTTATTGCATATCGTAAACATGTCTGTCCTGTTATTTGGTTTTTCAGGTGTACTGGGTCGGACCATTGAGTGGAAGTGTGGTGGCAGCGCTCCTGTACAATTACTTGCTGGTACCCAGAGATGAGATGTACTGTGTAAAAGCAGAAGCCTTACTCTACTGTAGCTCAGTGTTAGAAAGTAAAACTGAGTCACTCCTGGATGATAAGGGTGAAGAATGATCAAAGAAGCTGATCTGAGTGGGGGGGAAGCACTGTAATATTTGAAATTAAATGTATTTTTTTTCAACATGAGTTTCATCTTTCTCTCTGATGCTCAAATACAAGACTTGAAATCTTGTGCAGCACATCGTTTTCCTGTTTCATCTCTCTCCTCCTCCCCTCAGCACACAAACCACTACTATAAATAGTGAAGTGCTTACATCTTGGTTTGACATAACGGACACTTTTGAAGCAAAGATGACAGAAGTAAAGAGCTTGGGGTTCTGGAGGGCTGTGGCTGCAGAATTTGTTGGAATGCTGCTGTTTATATTCATTGGTCTATCAGCTATCGTTGGAAAAAGTGGAAAACTTGATAAGGAAGAAGTTAGTCAGGAGCTGAAGGTCTCTCTGGCCTTTGCGCTGGCCATAGCCACACTGGCTCAGAGTTTGGGGCACGTCAGTGGCGCACACCTGAACCCTGCAGTGAGTTTGGGCCTCCTGTTCAGCTGCCAGATCAGCGCACTTAGATGTGTGTGCTATATAGTGGCTCAGATGCTTGGAGCAGTTGCCGCCAGTGCAATTGTGAATCAATATAAACCTGGGAATTCTCTTGGTGTAAATGAGGTAAGTTCCCTTTCTAAGCCCCACATATTGCTCATATTTTACTGGATTGTGCTTTTAAGATCAGTCTCCATGAATCAATGCACATTAAATCATCTAAATTCTCCAAGTAAATAAGGAAATTAATTTGACAAATTATTTAATCATTATGGTTCTATATTTCCATCATAGCTTATCAGTCTATCATATTAAAAATTATAGATATAGCTAAAGTTAGCTTCATATATTGAAGATTGTTATGAAACTCAAGTTTGGTTGCTAATTGTCTTTAGAAATAAAAGAATAGACATATTTGTGAAGCTTAGAATGAAGAGCAAAAACTTTAAAAACTCATAAGAGACTGGAGAAAACTCTGGGATATTGCATGGCCCCATGATCCTTAGAGGTTTTTGAGTGAAAATAGACTATGAGTAAACTGTTTGAGATGAGATAATATGGATTGAACATCTATTTGATGCTGGTCTTTTACAGCTTACAGTGAATGCAGGAGCCGGCTTTGTCATTGAGCTCCTTGCCACTCTTCAACTGGTTCTGTGTGTTATAGCAGTGACTGATAAAAGAAGGAATGATGTGCAAGGCTCTGCGCCTCTGGCCATTGGACTTTCAGTGGGACTTGGACATTTTGCAGCAGTAAGTGAACAAAACTGTTGGACTTAATTTTACATAATTCAATTGTGATATTTCGCTTCAGCAGGGCCTTCTTTGTGGCAACACTATCCCTGTGTTCATAAAGCAGTGGACATGGTTTCAGACTTTCCCCCCCAGCAACATTACATAATTCTGCATTGTTTGTGTGGATGTTGTGCCAGCAGTTTAGGAAGAGGGTGCAGCAAATGACAATTGTGAAGGCAACTACACAAGTGTCACATTAAGCTGCGAGTGAACCAGCAGCATGCGTCAACTTTGATAAAAACCTAGCAAGTCATTGTTCAGGGAGGAGTGTTTTGCCTAGCAACATAAGGCCATTCAAAAAGGTACAAACGGGTCAGTGCATTGATCGCAGGCAGCAAAACCAGCAAACTCTTGAGCTCACAAATACCACAGTAAATACGTAACACTAACAACTTTTACATCAAACTTGGAGTAATGTATCACACTGAAGCAGTTTCTGGTCAATCAACGTATCTAAAACTTTCAATTGGGTTCAGCTTCATCGATTTTAAGTTTGATATCTTAAAAGATTTTTATGCAAAATCGTCCTGGATGAATTTTGTATGACTAATATACTTCATTTGTTGGTATTTACAGATAAGTTTCACTGGCTGTGGCATCAATCCTGCACGCTCCTTTGGACCAGCTGTGATACTTGGCAAGATGAAAAACCATTGGGTTAGCAGGAAGATTCATGTTTTGTTTAGTTTTTTCTAACCGCTTTCTTTTTTTAATTTTTTTTCCTATTTGCTGTCATTTGTAAACTATAGTTGATCTCTACTTTCATTGCAGGTCTACTGGGTAGCGCCTATGTGTGGTGGCATAGCAGCATCTTTCATTTATGATTTCCTTCTGTATCCACGAGCTCAGAACTTCAGAACTCGCATGGACATCCTGCGTAATGGTCAGGAAGATGAAGACAACACTGCTGAACCCATTGGAGGAGACGACAGTCCAGGGCCAAGTCACTGGCAAAAGCACTGAAATAAATGAAATGTTTGAGTTTTTGTGTTTGTCAGCACTTAAAGAAAATTGTGTAAAATATTTAATCTTGCACAAGATTGTATTTTTGGGGTGTGCATGGATTGCTTTCCATTTTTTCTTTTAACTAATGACAATCTTTGAATAAAGAATTTACATCCTGTTAATTGGTTTTCATTTGGAATTGTTGAGCTGAAAATGTCAGCACATAGCTTTAAACAATACAATATATAATTTTAGATCTAGAAGATCCTGCAATACTATATAACAGACTGTATACATTATAATCAAGCTCTCTGGCAATAGTCCCAAACTATTTTCTGTATTGTTATAAGACAACACAAGGATGTTAATCAGGTAATTGCACATAGAAGTAAACAAAATCCTTAATAAAAAAAAAAAAGTGTAATTAGACATCATCATAGAGGTTTCCTGTTTGACCATGTAACAATGTCCTTTCTCCATTTATGCACACGGTCCCTCTCACGTCCCGTTTTATGGCACGTGGATATTTAATGTTCTCCACACCTCTGGCTAATCATTGAATAACCAAGTGAACATTTCCTAATAGCAGCTGCATAGTGTGAGGGCAACCCTACCAAGGTTGTTTAAACACAACACAAGTTATCTCAAATGCTAATCAGGATATCCTGATGTGACAAAATGCTCATCCCTCTGTGTGAGATGATCATTAACAAGATGTCCCAACTATTTTTACAATGTCATGTGAGGCTGTAAAAGTGTATATTTTGTCACCTGCTGTGACACAGCTTCGGTAATGTGAAATCCACATTAGTCTGATCTTAAACAAACTTTAATGAAATGTTAATAGATGTCACAGAATTCTTATGGAAGCAGAGAAGAAGAGCTTTCAGAAGGCTGAAAAAATAATGACAACAGTCAGCTCAGTCAATTTGAAGATAAGAATCTTCACTCTGTTGATAAAATATGTCATGTTTGTCTGGCCCAGTGTATGTTTTTACTTTTTAATTTATAAATGGATTCAACTCACTTAAAGGACAGTGACACTTCTTTGGATGTTTTTTATGATGGATTCTCAGAAGCCAGTCATGTGACATCAGGCAGCCTAAAATCTCCTTTGTGTGCTTAACCTCAGAGGTCAGAGCATTGTGTTTAGCCACTTGTTTTGAAGTTTGTCTCCAACAACACGGACAAAGCTCTTTTTGTTGTTCTTCAGTCATTTCGTCTGAGAGTGTTCATCAAATTATTTGGCTCTCATTTTGAACTTGATTAGTCCATAACTTGGCACTGAGGAATGTTTGGTGCTCCTCTCATTATATTTATCTAAACAAAATAAACAATTGAGAATGGATGTCTGACCTGGTTTAAGCTGATTTCACAGTGACAAATGTAGACACCCTGAAAAATGTCACCATATTGTTTTCCCGTTTTGCAATCTGGTTTCCCTTCATTTTCCGTCTAAAAACATCCAATAGTAATATATTGAAGGAAATGACAGGCCGAGTTTTTCTTAGGATTGACAAATTGTATAAAAAGACCAAAACCAACTGCTTGTGTATCCAAAGCCTGCTAACCTCATTTCTCTGTGAACTCTACCACAAACACATTGCTAGGCTCTTCTGTTCCACTGTCACAGTGAAATGTTCCTTCATCACAGTCAACTTTATTATTATAGTGCATTTTGAGTCACTTCATCCATTATGCTGCATGATTTGTAATGCATTTATTCATGGCCAGAAATGGCCCACAGCAAAAATGTCCTCTTTGACTGATGCCTCCTAAAACACTGAAATGCCTGGCTGTTTGAAGAAAAAAAACTGAAGCATTTAAAAGTGAAACAACACAGGCAAAATATGCATTAAATTTCCACGTTAGTTATAGATTTTAAGGCTATTTTCCCCTTCCTTTCATAATGTGTTTTCTTTCAGAAGAGTTGAAAGAACACATCCAAATACATAGGAAGGTGCATGTTCACTGCATTTGGTCATGCAGATAATTTGTATATTCAAACACATTTTTTTCAAAGCATTTAACACTAAAAAACCTTTCATCTTAATTAACTTAGATGCAAGTGAGATGTTGTGACATCTGCGGATTGACATTTTCATCCGCATTTATGTCCTTTGTATCAAAATGTTCCGATTTTTTGGGATTAAAATCTTTTGGTGGTTAATTCTCTGCACTTAACATCACCTTTTGACCTCATCCGGGCCAACAAGGAGCATATGTTTTTCTCACTCTCACATTAATGCAGCAATATTTTTGCATTTTCAGTCTATCTGTGCAAGCACCCCCACCACAACCTCCTTCAATTACACATCAGTGAGCAAATCAGGGGCATGTGAGGATTCAGTGTCTTGCCCAAGGATACTTCAACACAACACGTACAGGGGGCTGTGAATTGAACCACCAATCAAAAGAATAACAGTCTACCACCTGAGTCATATCTGCCTCCAGCCCATTATCTTAAAATTTACGGTTAACTGGAGTATTATCATTCATTGTCTGTTTTTTTATATAGATTTTGTTCTTCAAAACGTGTTAAAAATGTATCAATTCATCAATGTGTTTTTATTTTACTTACTTTTTTAATTATAAAAGATGTTGAATATGTCCGCTAAATGCTACAAGAATTTTTGAGACTTGATTTCTTTAATATTCAGATACAGAAATATTTTTAAAGAAAACAATTATCTTTTGTCTGCATATCTGAACATGTTATTTCTCAAAGCTTGTAATAGGACAAATTACTATTATACTGTTGTTTCACTCTTTTCACCAAAAATGTCTTGCCATTTGAGACTTGTGCTGAAAGGTTATTGGACTGGGTACCATTGGGAGTGAATTCTAACAAGGTTTGGTTTTGCTGGAATTGGCTTTGTGGATTTTGAAGTGAAAAGAGAAAATAATATAATAGCCTTTACCTTGTTTTCTGTATACTCATTGGAACATGTAAGAGCAAATTGCTCAGACACCTTTAAAAGAGACTTAACCACCCACACAACTATCTTTAAGCCTGCATCCATATACTGACTGATAATGGGCTCTTATCTACAACACGAGTTTCTCGCCGAGTTCACTTCATTTCTGCTCGTCATCATTATTGGCAAGCGTTCAGTAAACACTATGTCAGAAGTGAGGTAAACTGTGTCAAAGAATTTAGGTGCCAGTCAAAACTGCAGAGTTAAACACTCCTCACTTCCCATTTTTATGACCACGTTGACCACACAGATGCAATGAAAATGATCCCTCAGCTATTTCTAAGTGACACTATACGCCTAGTTTTCACGACTTCCCTGTTTTTCTCCAAACTTCAGCACTAAAAACAACAGACTTGGTAACGGCATGGTTGTAAGCACTTGTAAAAAAAAAAATGCTTCTAAGGTTCTGAACAGTGAGATATGAATCAAATCAGGTCTCAGTGGTCACCATTGTTTGTATATAACTTAAGTTTGATAATTGCCGATTGCCGTCATTGTGTAATGGCCCAAGGACATTAATGTCCAGTTTGACATTGTTGAATAGTAGATCCTATCATAGAATTCCAGCCCTGCAGCACAGTACTGTAGGTGCGGTTTCACTTCATGCCCACGACATGTGGAAATACACACTGAAACACATGTTAATAAAAACATACTTTAATGAGTCCTGTGACCTTTATGAAGCCAACCACCCAAAACATTAAATGCCAGAAATGACCTTAGCTTTTTCCCCTTTTCAAACTCTAACTGCTAAGGACACATACAACAATACTATATGACTGTACATCCTTATCTAACCAGTATTCAATGGATAATACATTAACTATTTTTTGATTCAGTGCAGGTCAGAAAAATATATATTCAAAGTGAAACAATAATCATGGAATAAAAATAGCACAAAGATCATCACCGAGCCAAGAAGCTATTTCAGATTAAACCTGCCATCTAAAGAGAACGTCTTTCACACTATTTGCATAGAGACAATATTTTAATTGCAGAAACATCTCAGTGCACCATCTATGACGGGAATAAATGGTGTACAACACTGCCACCATGTGGGCAAATTTGCATTTGTGCCTATATACGATATAAACGCTGAGAGGTGCAAGGTTTATATTAATAATAATAATAATAATAATAATAATAATAATAATAATAATAATAATAATAATAATAATAATAATAATAAT